>CANNZV010001592.1:99106-242005 GCA_947561585.1 Caprella mutica | reverse complement strand
GGGGGCGAAGCAGACGTTAAACCCCTACTTAATTAATTATACATGAAAATGAACAACCTTATTGAAACATAAATGTTTGTTTTGTTTTACAAATGTTTGTATAAATGGATGTTATTTATTGAATCGACCCGCTAGCAGCTCCGAGCTCAGCCCAAGAACATCTCCTGATTGTTGTTTGTGTTGGTAATTTTGGGAAATCATCGCTACTCCTTCAATAGTGATCCGATATGATTGAAACAAACTCTAAGTGGCAGTCTGGCTTTTTCGCTACACTTTCTGTGCCCCTGACGAATTTGCCATAGTCTCGGCTATCCCCGGGGAGTATCACCCGGGGTGTTATGTCTTGTTACTATGGTCTAAGTGAAGATTAATCAGCATTAGGTCATTTCTCTGATTACTCTGACACTCACAGTGTCAGTTTCCGAATACTGAAATGTTGATATAGTTATCTTTGCCTAGAAATTAAATTTTTTGGCTAATAGATTTATTTTGTTAAGAATAATAAATGTACCGTAACATAAATATACTAATATATTTTCTTTATATCTTCTCAGTCTCAGGAACCTATTTGGTTTATTGTTTGATGAGGGATTAATTGGCCATCGTTGCAGAAACACAAACCTGCTAAGCACCAAGGCAACATATGGGCAAGAGGCAACTATTAACCTTATTGTAAAATCCGTTAGCATTCTGATGAATGCTAACGGATTTGAAATCGCAAATCATGACGCGACTAAAATTGCGTATGCAATGACTTTTAATCTCAAGTCTGTTAGAGGCATAACAAAACAACTGTTAATTACTGCCAGAATGACCAACTGATAAGGGAGAACAGAGCTCGCTTACCTGAGGCGCGCTCAGGAAGCGTAAAAGAAGTTTGTGAGTTAGGACCTTGGGCAAGGATTATTTCCTGGTAATAAATTGGAGTGAGTTTTTTTAGTGATAAATCCCAGAAATAAAGTCTCTTTTTAACTTTTTCATGTAAATAGCTACATTAGTAAAAGCAGAAATCTTAATAAAATTTGTTTGATATATGATTTCATTTAATCCTTTTCAACATAACAGTTTTCGGCTATCTGACTATTTATTTGAAACTCCAAGTTTCAACAACCGACTTTATGTTGGAACTGGTTCCTAGATTAACAATATATGTAGAGAGAAAAATACTAAATCTGAATAAAATAGCATTTACTAATACTAACATACGCTTATGACTGCAGTCCAAAATTTGAGCAGCTTTCCGCTAATGCGGAGCAGCCCTAATAATTAACTCGGAGCTAAAGATATTTTAGCGAAATTAAGTAATAACTCTACCCAATTTCCTGATTGCTCTCCTAACCATAGTAAATAGATAGACAAGTATACTAAGTACAATATTGGAACATCCGAAAATACTACATAGACGTGAGTCACGTGACCGACTGACGTCACATTATGGTGTTTCCGTTATTTTTAAATAAGAACTTTGCTGTTATCCAGTTAAATGTACGTTTTCATGGAAATTAACTTAAATAAAATTGTGTTTTCATGTCGTTTTACACTCTATTGACTAATAATATTCTACTTAATAGCCTTCAAATCCGTCAGTAGAGCAAAGGTGACTGAAGGATTTAAGACAATTGGGCATTTATCTGATTAATTTCATTCTTCAAAATGTGCTTAAAATAACCTTTTTACAATGGACAATAAGGTTTCTTACACTTTTTTCAACTTTAAGTTTGCCAATAAGCCATCTTATAAGACATATATTTAAGTACCAAGCAGCCAATCTGGTACCTAGGTATTTCAAAAAAGATTTTAACAAATTACATTTAAACTAGGTACCTTTGAAGTTTGAAGAGAAAAATGTAGGTAACCTATTCATAATTTCTGGACATATCCTAGCGAGCTATAAAGAGCGAGATAATTTCTTTGTTTTTTATACTATAGCTAATACTAATATATTAGTTAGGCCTATCACAGGCGGCTAACATAGCCGTTCCCAGCCGTGACAATCAAGTTATCTTCTCAGTGTTGTTTTAGACACGAGGGCGAGTGATTAATTGATGAATATTTAGGCAACAGTTGCAATCCTAATGACTTAAATAAGCGTTTGGTGGAGCGCGTACTAGATGCTTGCACTCTTCCTCGTTTCTCAAACCTCACTGAGCCGTGTGCGAATGCCACAGTATAAATATTAGGCGAGTACCCCAGTTATGTGTTATTATTTTTCAAGTGAATGGTGCGTGACGTCAGCGACTCCCAGAGTCACATGATTGTGAAAATTGTAGACAAACCAAGGGGAGTTCTAGATAAAACAAATAACAATGGCTAACGCGCGTGATAGGAAGGTTAATAAATGTTAAAATATAGTAAGAATACAGCAGAAGACAGTTCTAATTTTTTAAACAATTATAGGAGACATGATTAAACGATTGGATAGAGATTTGTTCATTATTTTGTTGTAATCAGCAACTCTCTAATATGGCTGAATCAACAACCATTATATAAAATTACTACGTCTAGAGACTATTTCTCAAGAATCAAGATGGAAATTTACCAAGATTTTGAATCCATTCAAAACTAAGTTGAGGTTTCTCTTAAACTTAATTTTATTAGGGTTGTTTTATTAATTCTATTATTAGTAATTGTTAGGGTTGTGACAATATGCGTTTGAAATCATATATCCTGGAAATATTATAGAATGGTTGAAGTTTCGATGATATTCTTAATTATATGATTCAAAACGCATGTAGTCACAAATTTCAATTTTTTTTTTACTTTCACAAAGTTATAAATAAATGTAATATATTTTATTTAGTTAAACACCAATACTACATAGTAAACAGTAGTAAATTTTCCTGCTCATGACGTCACGCACCACCGGTCTCTTCTGCAACCCTATTGGTCAGTTTTACTAAAGATGTCTCTCTTATGAGATTGGTCATTGAGGGAGAGGAGAGTTTAACGTAACTTCACATCCAAGTGTCAATCTCTGAAGCCGCCATTCGTCGGGCATTTCGCAATCTTGACCCGAGGATGTAAAATGGAGTTGTTCACGGTTTCGCTCGAGAATCTCCCAAATTATATTGACTCAAAGGGTAGTCACATGGATGATTTTGTTCTGTAGACAATAACGAACAAATAAATACAAGTAAAATTACATTTTAATCATTATTTGCCTTTCAAAATAGCGAATTTTAAAAAAGTTATGTTAGTCCCAATTTAGCTGCACGACCCTGTACAACTAACGATTTACTGAGTAGCAATCCAGATATCATGAAATGATCCAAGCATTAATGAGATTTGAAATTAAACCATAGCCATTCTATTCAACCAAACAGTGTTATACTTGAATTGAACATTTATTGGACTTCATTAAAACTTCTGAGCATGATAGAGCTGGCAATCCATATTATGGGACATTAATTTATCTGGTAACTATAGGTACGGCTCTGCAGAAATGGACTAAAGTAGTTAGATAGTTACTCGCTAATTTGAAGATTTGCGAAACCTTGTATGGGAGTACAGCTGGCTCTTCTGAAAAAAATTGAAAAGAATAAAATGCTCTCACATTAATCCTTCATTATTTTTTAGTAAATTAAACTCTACCGTTTTTGTAAAGTCTAAATGGTCAATGGAATGCAAGCAATTAAACTTGCAAAAATGTGATCTGTAAATTTAATTTAGTGTGGCATTGAAGGCTTTGATTTAGCGGTTCTGTGTTTCGTAAGTGTAGAACAAGCCCTAATCCCATTAAACCTAATTAATTATCACAAATAGATGAAGCTATTTCTATGGCCTGAACGGGTGTAGGACATGAACCCCTCCTCCTGTTCGTTAAATAATCATGAAATGTGTAGTGCTTATTCTGAGAGATTCAGAGCAATCGTAATTTATTCATATATGTATAAAGATTAAAATAGAGTGGTTAGTGTCCAGGGGGCTTATGTCCTTACCCCATCTTGAACACCACGTTAGTCTATCCTGCAGTGACCTGCATGCACTGATGGAAAGACTGATCGTTAGTGGACGTCCTCGTTCAGCACATGAAGGAATTCGTTAAGGTCTGACTGACCGTCAATGGGCCGCTTAAATGTTTTAGACTGAATCATCTACGGTTTAATCTGCATTTAAATCCAAAAATGTTCAAAATGACCAAAACTAAATTCTCTAAAGAACTAACTTTTTCTATAGTAATATTCAGGTTTTCCGAATTTCATCCATTGTTGATACCGCAGTTAAAGATTTTAGTTCAAATTCATCGGAAAATTGGAAAACCTATAAATTATTTTGTAATTTTAAACAAATTTCATGTTGTTCGTAAAATAAATTAGATCAAATTTTCTCATTGAAATCTGGTTTTAAAATTCCTTTTTTTTTTCTTTCACGAAAGCGACTTGACGCACCTCTTTGACGACCTAATAGTTGTTAGTGGCATGCTTCGTCATTTCATGGAGGCAGAAGTGAAGTTTGCGGATGAGATTCATATGCTCAAATACTAAATATTTTGATTAATAAAAATGCGCCTCCAGTGGGTTTGGTGAGTTTGTATCAAATTTGTATTTGATATTCGAATCACATTTGGTAATTGTACTTTACCCTAATCGTTTCTATTGCTCAGATTGTTTCATTTGTCATCTTTCACTATAATTGAATTTCAGGACGAAGGAAAACCCATAAAAAGAAAATTGAGCCAATTTGCCATTAGAAAGATGCAAGGCACGCATCAAATGGCCACTTTCTCTCGAGATGACGCTTCCACCTCCGCCGTCATTTACCCTGATCAAAATTTGCAGATTGCACATGTATGTTGAACCATTCGCTAACTAGGAGAGTATCCTACACGTTCATTATTATTAAATGAATGATGTTCAAATGTTATATCTCTAATTGAAACCAAGTTAGTCATTACTAATTGGTTGTCAGAAGTACTGCCAGTAACCATAGAATGAACTCCTCTGTACTGGTATGTAACTGATTCCGAGAGAATGTTATGGTGGGGCTGAAAATGGATAAGAGGGAACATCTTTTAGTCTACTTTGGTCCTACCTTAACTCTGTTACACTTTTAATTATCATTAGATGATTAGAGATTAGGCTCGATAAATTCTAATTAGTTTGCTGTGCAGTTACTATAGATGCGAATAAGCCGTTCAAAGAAATAGTTTAAATATCTATGAAATAAATATTGTAAATTTTTCAGGAACATGTGCACGTAACCAGGGCAGTTCGGGTGATGTACACTGAGATGGTGAATGATGCTAATATCGAATTGATGCGGCGTTATATTTCCCTGGGGCAATTTATGTGACAAAAGAAAATGCCCCAGAGGTTAAAATATTCGTTAGCTCATCAATAAACGGGAGGGAAATAATGGCCACCAACCTCAGAGTAGGAGATATTGTTTGAAGGTGAGATGGGGATATGTTTAACTTTAAGGTTAATGAATATTTTCATCTTTAGGTACAGTCAAAGAAAAATAATCATTTGACAGTTTGTTAAATTCATATTTCCAAAATTAATTTTACAAATTGCAATGCTTGTAGATATTTTATAATTCCTACTCTACGACTAATTCTTCAAGTTTTGAAAATGATAGAAATTTGAAAACTGTTATTTGAGATATTAATCATGCGGAGACTCTTAGTTCATGTGAATGTATTCCAAAACCTTTTTTCATTTTTCTTTCTTTTCCCACTGAACAGTGCCTGCATTAATAGTTCATTAATAGCCCGCATGTGAAAAAGTTGTTGATGTTCTCTAGTGACGTAAAAGTGAATCTAGTACTTACTTCTGTTGAACTTATTCTTTCTTGATATCTAATACAAATAGTTATTCCTATGCTTCATTTCAATAGTTGAAACGAAATTTGTGTAAAATGAAGAACAAGAAAAAGGTAATCTAACTCTTTCAATTATTGAACTACAAATTTGCCCTATTTACCCTGAATTAATTTGCACTTCAAACTTTCCTTACTCTATATTGCCAAAGCAACCTATATGTAAGGGGACCTTTATGTCCTCTCAGAACATGAAGGGTTAACAGTGCCTCGTAAATTATTTAGCTATGATTTTAATCCGTTGTTTATAATGTGAACATTTTCAAGAGATAATTTGAACTCAGAGCTGAATGGGTATAAGAACCAGTATTCGTTTCCTGAGTTTTACTCATTTCTTGAAACTATTTTTCAGGCATCTCATGGATGGTGATTTGGATGTGTTTCAAGATGTACTCAGCTTAGTACATATAGATACACCATTCGAAACATTATTTGCAATGTATAAAGCTAAATAGTTTATTAGATAGGGTAAGCTCCGAATTATCGGTCAGTTCCACATTTTCGGACAAGTAAGAATAAGCTATGTAATAATTAATTATATAATTTTTATTGGTATCAATGTTACTTGCAGATATCATGAATACCAATACAAATAAGAAATAACTATGATCTAGTTTTTTCTTACGTGTGCGAAAACGTGGAATGGACCGATAATTCGGAGCTTACCCGGCCTATCTAATATTCAAATAGGTAGTTGGTGCTCGGTAACTGGTAGGAAAAATTTGAATTAATGTCATGATTCATTCACGTCATTATATCCCTAACATTTTTTCCAATAATCTCTAATTTCCATTGATGTTTATTAATATACCTTCAAATAATACCCGACGTCTTTTATTAAACCAAAATCTTTTTCTTTGGTTGGCAAATAATTATTTGTTCTTCTTTGTCAATTAAATTAGGTGGTAATATAATTTATATTAAAGATGTTGTTCACTATGGCTCGCCCCCAGGGGCTCTATACTGAAGCTGTCTGTGGCGAACTGAAGTTAGATATATCAAAATATATCTAGTTAGAATTGTATACAGATGCACGTGTGCCATCGTAATTTACTATTTCTCTTTTCAAAATATAATAAGACTAAATATTTCTCGTCAGGCAGATTATACATACAGCGCCGCAGTTCAAAATATTCTCTGATCAGGACCAGCCAGCACCAGAGAGAGTCAAGTGTGGAATGACAGGGAAGCTCTAGTCGTGGGAGTGACATAAGCTTTTTTACCTACTTTTTAGGCAGACAGTTCTCTATTGACGTAACAAAATTTCTCGATTCTCATTGGTCGCTGAGTTACAGCGACCAGGGACTCTCCAGTCACTGATTTTATAACCACTACAGGTAGATATTTTTTTATTGTCTAACTAAGTGAAGAATAATCATCATTAGATCATTTCTCAGATTACTCTGACACTATACGTACGTGTTAAAAACAGTAATGAACCTTTTTACAATTTAAAAATATTAACTTGCTCAGTTTCCGAATACTGAAATGTTGCTATAGTTATCTATGTATAGAATAAATATTTTATTTTGTTATGAATAATAAATGTAACATAAATATGCCAATATATTTTCTTTGTCTACTCAGTTAAAGGACTTAGTTCGGAGCAATGTACGATCAAGGTTTGATTGACGCAAAATTCAGGAACTCAAGAATTCTGAAGCGAGGCTTGGTAAAGATGCTGCTATTTGCATGATTGTGGAAGTCCTTAGCATGAATGCTAACGGATTTAACATCACAAGTCATGACTTCACGTAAGTCTGTTACAGGACTAACTCTGAGGTTGGTAGCTAGATGTCAGAAGAGGCTAAGAAAACTAATGTCTATTGACTCTTTTCGAAGGCCCATTTCATAACCAGGTGTAGGTCATAAGCCCCCCCCCCCCCCACCGGTCAAGAGCCCCCCTGTTTTTAAATCCTTATTTACCTATATTATTTAATCCTTATTGACACTTTTGTAGTTCATTACTGATGAGACATAAAATATATGTATATCGGGGAGCGTGCCGCCCCCCGAACCCCCCTGCCAGGTCATTAAACAATCATGAAGTGTGCAGTACAACAAACTAGCGGATACAACAAACTACATTAGCAACTCTCAGTTATTTCTATCTAAGTAGTTCTTCATTTGTTTAACTAGGTAAATAAGGATTAAAAAAACAGGGAGGGGGGCTCTTGACCGTACCCCCTGTGGTCCATGGACCTTATGCTGGAGTTAAAATTCTGACACTGAACCACTATCGTGGTTGTGCAGTATGATTAAATTATTTTTTCATAGTTTTCAAAATAGGCCTAGTTAATTATATACTACCATAGTTGAAATCTAAATAAATAAATGTTGACTCTCAGGAGGGAAAGAACATTCTTATCCCTGCTTTTTTGTCAACTATTTATATATTTAGAATCAAACTAGTATGGAATGTCTATTACCAAATTTTAATTAAACACCTTGTACAAAGTTAGATAGGATTAATTTTGGAAAACATTGTCCACGAGTTCTTCATAGTAACTTATTATTAAGATCATGTGCATATCAAAATTAATTAATTTAAGTCAAATTTTTCATCAGGTTTTTAATTGTATTGAATAGTGATTGCATTGTACTGAATTGTAATTTGCTGTTATATATTAAATTATAATTGATTGCATTATGTTGATTATTAAAATCATTTTAGCTACGTGCTTGCAATTATCAAAGTGAGAATATTTCTCTTTCATTCTTCTTAAATTTAATACGGGAATGAATATCCTACATTATTGAGACTAGATATTTCTAGGCCACCAAGCCAATTATCCCAACGGGTGTAGGTACCTCCTGTTTTTAAATCCTTATTTACCTATATTATTTAATCCTTATTGACACTTTTGTAGTTCATTACTGATTAGACATAAAATATATGTATATCGGGGGGCGTGCCGCCCCCGAACCCCCCTGTCAGGTCATTAAACAATCATGTAGTGTGCAGTACAACAAACTACACCGATCCCCTATCCCAACAGCGCTCAGTCCAAATTAATTTCTGAACAAGAATAAGGACCAGCACAGGGGAGAGTCAAGTTTGGAATGGCAAGGAAACTCTAGTACTGAAGTGACATAAAATTACTCTCGCCAACTGTAAAGGTTGCCAGTTGCAAGACATTACTCCTGGCAACCTAGGAGATATTTCTCTATTCAATGACGTAACAAATTTCTCGATTCTCATTGGTCGCTGAGTTGGTGTTCAGCTATATTATTAGTTTATTTGTAATTTAATTACCCTAAATCGGCCTTTACACGAGCACTGGTCAGTGCCACTATTCACCACACTACCCACCAAGTAGCTCATCGCCTTTACACGAGCAGAATGTGCTTTGGTGGGCACTGACACTTAAGTATCGTGGTTAGCATCTAATATGCTATTAAACACTGTTAGAGTTTTATCTTCATAATCTATTGATTTTATTTTCCATAGGCATGGGTGCTCTTCAACTAGGCCAATGAAATGGGTTGTTGATTATCTAGTCCACTCCATGAAATTGAGTGCTATTGACAGACAGTGGCACTTTGTGGTGAGCGTTCGCTCCCAGAGCGATAGCTTGGTCACCACCAAGTTTTGAAAAGAAGGGTGGGGCAAGTACCAAAGTGGGCGTGGCATAGAGCAGTGTCACCTTAAAGTGGCACTGAGTTCTTACCGTGTAAAGGCCTCTTAACCAAAGACAATATAAGATAGACGCTCAACTTCATGTTATAAAATACAGACTATGTTTGCGCTGACGTCAGAACTCTCACGCAACTTCTGGCCAATCGGCGTTAATGTGTACCTCACTAAGCTTCGTCAAAGACAGTATGTTACCTAGATAATTAAATACTTGTTTGTTATACCTAGTTCTGATAATTTTTCGTTAAAAGGGGATAGATTTTTTATTTAGAATACTAAATTGAACTTCATATGTGATCTTATAGACTTAATTAATTATCAAGTAATTAGTTATCTAATCCCTAATCAGTATAGAATATTTATATTTCTAACGACTGCACACGTTAAGACTAAAGACTGTCTGCCCCTCTGTGAATATGGTTCGTACGGTTAGTCATTGTTTGCTGTGACGTATGCTACTGAACGCTTAGATCGTTTCTGATTGGTTGTTATTATTCTTGCATGTGCCCTATCATGTTGAGCGTCTCTTATATTGTCTTTGCCCTAATCTACTAAGTAATTTGTTCAGTGACACTGAGTATATATAGGTATGGAGGCATCATGTGTTGCAAGGAAAAGTGATGCCATAAAGTGGCGCCATGGGCGTGTCTTCCCCCAATGCACCCCTGCCACTTGGTTCAATGGGATCGTATGCCCCTCCTCCAATGCTCAGTGCTAGGGAGGTTATGCTGTTCTGTACTGTTTGTAGCTATCACAATTTTGATAACAAATTATTTACCAATTGTGAAATCTCACGCAATTGGTGAGATTTATGAAAACATTATTTTTTATAGTTGGGCTCTCACTCAATTTTATTATATTTATATTGAAAGTTAAATTAAAAAGATTAAACTATCATAATTGTTTTAATCACAACTCATTTTTAACACTACTTACTGGTTTAGAGGATAATCCTAATGTAGGCTTGCATGCTTCATTTACTATCTCTTCTCATTTTCCTCTTAGAGTTTTTGCTAGGTAGGAATAAATTTAGGTTTCATTAACTTAACATCAACTCTTCATTTTCCTCTTCCATCTGTCAGTTCCATCTTTCACAACCACATTCTTTTTAATTAAGTAACTGATTTTCTTCATACCTAAGCTTGGCCAACGAATCGTGGTAGATAAATTTGTTCACGGAGCCACTTTCCTTTCTGACTGACTCTTCGAGTCCCTTGTATCTAACTTCCTTTTGATGTTAGCGATATAGTTTTGGTTCCGAAACAGACTTCAATTCTTTGAGTCATAAGATTTGAGAATAAAAGAGTACCAAGTTGCATAGGTGGTTTTTATCATTATATATTATTAAACTCAATAGTACTGAATGTAAATGAAAATAATATGATGCATTATAAGGTGGGAGATATTTAATCCCACCATGCAACTTATGTTCATGAATGATATTTTTATGGTGGTTTACGTATTATCCCACCATGTAACATATGTAACAAAAAGGGTAAGTTAAACCCCTTTCATATATCGCTTGTTTGCAGCAACAACGTCCTAAGTACAAAAACATGTATTTTAGAGTTATCCATATAGATATATTAATCATAAAATGCTGATTATTTTGGTAAAAAAATCATCATTGAAACTTCAAAATATACCGCTAGAGATGCTAAATGTCCTAACGATATACCATTAAATGCACGTACATTACAAGTACTAATACGCCTCTCCTGAAAAACAGCTTTTTTGAAGTTATGACACTGTTCTCGCAAACAAGCGAATTATATTGATTCCATCTGTACATAAAATACTTTTATTTTTCATTTACTTCCGTTGTATGGTAATTAATACATATATTTTCTCCATGCTTATCAGATGTCAACAAGAGTTATAAGTATATTTAAATTTTACATTCAATCTAATAGAATGATCAAGTCGTGACGTCACACTAAGTTTCTGGATATACGTATATAGGCCATTGCTTCTTTTTTCTAAGAATGTAATTTAATCTCAAACTTTCCTGCAATAAATTAGTCAAAAATAGTCAGTAGCATTGTCTTTCTTTTTGAGAACTATATGCTTTGACCAATGGATAAATTCTCATAATTTATATGGTTTAATAATACTTTTTGTTGTGAATTTATTATAAAATTATAGTTTTAGTGAGATGTCAAAGCAAAGTTAATAATCAAATCGTACACTTTTTTATCATAGAAATTATCTGTATTCGTAAGTAACTGATGAATCTTTGAAAAATAGGGTTTCGAGAAGTGCATGAGGTAGAGTCTAAAGGGGCCTTTACACGGTAAGTGCTCAGTGTCACTTTGTGGTGACATTGCTCTATGCCACGCCCACTTTGCTTCTTGCCCCACCCTTTTTGGCAAAACTTGGTGGTGACCAAGCTATCGCTCTGAGAGCGAACGCTCACCACAAAGTGCCACTGTCTGTCAGTACCGATTGCCAGACAATCAACAACCCCTTTCATTGGCCTAGTTGAAGAGCACCCATGCCTATGGAAAATAAAATCTAAAGATTATAAAGATAAAACACTAACAGCGATAGTGTTTAATAGCATATTAGATGCTAACCACGATACTAAAGTGTCGGTGCTCGTGTGGGAGGAGCGCCATTAGTTTAGACCACAGTATAAAAAATATACATAGTAATGACAATAGCGTGTTAAGAAGTGACGATTTTCCTTTTATAGTGTTGCTGTGATGACGTCACGTACACTAAACGTCTCGATTGTCACTACATATTCTATAAACTGGGGTTAAGACACGCCCATGGCGCCACTTTTTGGTATCACTTTTGCCTGCGCTATGCTACTTCCATCTTGATATACACTCAGTGTTCAGTGACATCAGTGTGGAGATAGCAGTCTTTTAAAGCGCACATACATTTTTTCTGCTCTTCCTTCAACGAAAAAGACTAGTTAACAACTTTATATAACTATAACTGCCCATTCAGTACCTATTATAACAGCTATTATGATAATGTTGCTGTTTAATAATATTCATTGTAGACTTCAAATTATTAATTGAAACTGAGGAGACGGAGCCAGTTGGATTAACGTCACCGTGTGAACGGAACAACAGCCTCTGAAAGGTTTATGCAAAGAAGTTCTAGAAGGTGGAAGTAGAGAAATGACTTCGCACCAACGTATTTGTGTAGACATTCCTTAGGGTGCGGCCACACAGAAAGCAAGAAAGACGGCGCGAGCAGAAGCTTGGCGCTGGCCAAAGCAAGTTCACTAATCTGCAACCGCATAAAATTATGTTCAGTATATATTTGTAATACTCTGTGCTCAACAATAATTATTGTCTGAAACACTAATATGACGCTGAAAGAAATGATTTAATAATAAAAAATAAAACAATTCATGCCTGGCCTTTGTTTATGGTGTAAATTATTCCCAGAAGTATATAAACGTTTCTATGATAAGTTTCTCTTATTTTATACCTTAGACCTACACCCTATTTTTCTTGCCCTCTTCGGACTGAAAATTAGGAAATCGAAAATAAACGGCTATTTGAGTTTTGATTACAAAATCTCTAAAAGCGTATTAAATTAAACATAAGCTATTAAATCTAAGGTCATTTTCAGCGAAATGATAAAAAATATGTTTCTAAATATTAAAATTTATTTCTAGATCAATCATGTTATTATGATATGAGAGAAGTTATGAACTATCTGGATGACTCTTAGAATTGTATTGATTTCATATTATAAAATCATTTAAACCATTTTCATATTGCTAAAATTCAGAATTTACTGACTTTAGCAATTCGATAATACATCTACAATTCGCTTTGTCGAACTTGCTGAATTACCACGTGTCCCAAATATTGGAATTTTCTAATTTTTAGGGCTCCATCGATGGTAAATACATCTGCATAATTTACCCACTGAACTTTGGATCTTTGAATTACAACTATAAGCAATATTTTTGCTGCTTCTACAACGCGTAGATCACGATTGTAAATTTTGCAAGTGTTGATGGTGGTTCCCTACGGAAATAAGAGTAGTGTAGGAGTGTTCAGAAACGGCGATCTCAATAAATTTCTGAGAGTAAACTATTTGATGTGAAAATATCCCCTAGTGTTTACCTTACCATATTCATAACAAATGCAGCAACTGTCTTTCACATAATGTTGGTAATGAGGGAAAGTATTGACATGGTTGTAGCTGATGAAGGAAATTCGATTCATCATACAAACGGGTGTAGGTCATAAGCCCTCCCGGTCTTGAGCGGTCATAAGCCCCCCCGGTCACGAGCCCCCCTGTTTTTAAATCCTTATTTACCTATATTATTTAATCCTTATTAACACTTTTGTAGTTCATTACTGATTAGACATAAAATATATGTATATCGAGGGCGTGCCGCCCCCCGAACCCCCCTGCCAGGTCATTAAACAATCATGAAGTGTGCAGTACAATAATCTAGCGGATACAACAAACTACATTAGCAACTCTCAGTTATTTCTATCTAAGTAGTTCTTCATTTGTTTAACTAGGTAAATAAGGATTAAAAAAACATGGAGGGGGGGGCTCGTGACCTGGGGGGGCTCATGACCGGGGGGGCTCTTGACCGTACCCCCATACAAACACTAGCTCAACAGTGAGGAACAGTTTTCGAAACTTCACCTATAATCGTAATAATCTCAAAGATTACTTTGTATCACTTGAAGGAATTGTACCGTGGCAATCATTCATACGACCATGTAGCCGTTATTATACATTGGTCTTTTACTGAGGTGGCATACACGCGCCGGCCGAAGCGTGAACATTACATCAATGTGAACTACCCGCTTTCAATCTTCTGCAAGCGAAGGCAATCTTGAGCACGCTTGCTCTAGCCTGCTTTTGGTCTGGCCACCCCTACGGAATTGCATGTATTCAATATCCACGCTTTCACCGTCTCTCGTTTTCTGTCTGGCGGCACCCTTAGGACGTCTGGGTGACGTCACCCCAGCGTCAGTCGAGGATCGTCCAAGCTTTTAGTAAACAGCAGATGTGTACTCTTCATACTAATAGGTATCTGCTCATTCCGCTCTATTTTTCGACGTTTAGGCAACAGATTTTTGAATATAAAAGATGTCTCACTACAGTATTTCAATCTTCCATCGACACTTGTCATCGAAGGAGTGCGTAACGTGACGTATCCTTGGAGGGTCCTACAATTGATAAATTATGACTGCAAGAGAATAATATTGATTTTAAATATGCTATTTAAAATTATTATATTTATTTATGATCTTAAACTGATTATAAATTTACGAATAATATAATTATTTCAGTTCTGTACATGTTTTGTACGTGTGCTCAGTACGAATTTGAAGCGTCGGTTTATTTCTGATGCAATATCAAGAGCAGCGGGCGTGAGCTGTATTTTGTGAATAAATTTACTAATTTTTTTCTTATCTTTCATCAAAATTAACTGGTGTATTAGTCCGACGCCCCAGTAGTCAGACACTTTTGTAATTTATTACTGATTTAACATAAAATATATGTATATCGGGGGGTATATGTATGGGGTACGGTCATGAGCCCCTCTTGGTCATAAGCCCCCCCCCCCCCCGGTCACGAGCCCCCCTCCTTGTTTTTTTAATCCTTATTTACCTAGTTGAACAAATGAAGAACTACTTAGATAGAAATAACTGAGAGTTTCTAATATAGTTTGTTGTATCCGCTAGATTGTCGTACTGCACACTTCATGATTGTTTAATGACCTGGCAGGGGGGTTCGGGGGGCAGCACGCCCCCCCCCCCCCCCCCCGATATACATATATCTTATGTCTAATCAGTAATGAACTAAAAAAGTGTCAATAAGGATTAAATAATATAGGTAAATAGGGATTTAAAAACAGGGGGGCTCGTGACCGGGGGGGGGGGGGGGGCTTATGACCTACACCCACCCGAACCGGGGTACGGTCACGAGCCCCCCCTGGTCAATAAGGATTAAATAATATAGGTAAATAGGGATTTAAAAACAGGGGGGCTCGGGGGGGGGGGCTTATGACCTACACCCACCCGAACCGGGGTACGGTCACGAGCCCCCCTGGTCAGATCAAATCAAAATAAAAATAATACAGAAAGATGAAACTATCGGATTATTGAGAAGTCCCCCACATATGAAAAAATGTGCAATGCGCGAAAATGTTAATTTTTTCTTTTGTACCAATACATCTAAAGATGGGCACAAGTTGTTTTTATCCAGAAAATATGATAACAATCTGTGGCTAAAGGCTTGCATAATGTCGTTGAGACTGAATAAGACACTCTTCAGTTTGCTCGAAATATTTTAGTTTCGACTTCGATTCTTTTTTTCTATTTTATAATAAATATACATTAAAATATATAAGACTTTAATTACCCTATTTTCCTGAAAATTAAAATTTCCATATCTGCTAATAGGAAGTAAAAGAAAATGTGGCTCTGACCGTTGCGTTATATATATACTTATACCCGTTTATGAATACGTTTGTAATATGTGACGTCACGTTACGCCTCTCTCTGATTGGCTGATACGCTCTCACTTAAATAATTAATTGGCCTCTAGCGTCCACGTACCAGTGACATCTTCTATATTCAATGATCTGTGGTTTACACGCTACGTGTTAAGACCGTTTTGTCTGTGCAGTTCAAAACCTTGCGAGTTTTGAACTACACAAATTTTGACTCCGAAGGCAGCATGTGCAGTTGCAGCGATAACTGAGCTAATGAGCATAGATTTCCGTGAACTGCGCGGACAAATTGGAACGTGTAGACGCAGTTCCGTTTTCTGGATCAACTTTTTACCCAGTTTTTCTTCCTTCCTCTTTTTAACGACAAGTAGCCAATGCTAACAAAATCAGTACCTCCTCCATCATGACGATATCACAAGACTGAGCTAATCAGGTGCGAACATGGAACCGTGTAACGCTCTAAACTTATAACGTTTCGTTCCGTCTTACGACTGCGCAAACTAAAACTGTTAAAAAAACGTAGCGTGTAAAACAGCCTTAACAGTAGATAACTAGGTAGGCATTGACAAACAGTTGTAGGTAACTAGGTAGGTATTGATGAATACTAGTAGGTAACTAGACCTAGATTGGTATTTATATACAGTTGTAGGCCACTAAGTAGGCAATGTTAAACACAAAAAGGTAACTAATTAGGTATTGATAAGCAGATGTAGGCAACTAGGTAGGCATTGATAAACACCAGTAGGTATAACTAGGTAGGTATTGACAAACAGTAATGTAGGTAACTAAGTAGGTACTGATAAATACTACGTAATAGGTAAGTAGTGATAACCACCGGGGTACGGTCAAGAGCCCCCCCCGGTCATGAGCCCCCCCCCCCCCCTCCATGTTTTTTTAATCCTTATTTACCTAGTTAAACAAATGAAGAACTACTTAGATAGTACTAACTGAGAGTTGCTAATGTAGTTTGTTGTATCCGCTAGATTGTTGTACTGCACACTTCATGGTTGTTTAATGACCTGGCAGGGGGGTTCGGGGGGCGACACGCCCCCCGATATACATATATTTTATGTCTAATCAGTAATGAACTACAAAAGTGTCAATAAGGATTAAATAATATAGGTAAATAAGGATTTAAAAACAGGGGGGCTCGTGACCGGGGGGGCTTATGACCGGGGGGCTCTTGACCGGGGGGGCTTATGACCTACACCCATAACCACCAGTAGGTACAGATTGGTGGTTATCACTTGTAGGTTACTAGGTAGTTATAAATAAACTCTAGTAAGTAACTAGATAGGTATAAGGTAGTGATACCACCAGAAGGTAACTATAGGTAATATTAATTAACAGTTATAGGTAATTAGGTAGTTAATAACATTAATTAACATTATCAATACAAATATTAATGAATAACTTTAAACACATTCTTATCATTTACATTAAAAAATAAAATATACCAAAATGTAGAATATTAAATTATATTTATTTAAAATAATTTTTAGAAGCACGCAAGTTATCAAGTTGCATAAAGATCATTTCAATACTACTTCTACCATGTCCAGGATGGCTGAGTGATAGCGACGCAGGCTTCATTAGTACATCACACTAGAGTCCTGAGTTCGATTCCCGAGATGACCACTACAATTCTTTCTCCATTTAATTTGTATATAACAATATGTAATATTAAAATAAATGATATACAACCAAATGTACATATACACTATATGCAATATAGTAAGAAATTGCAATAATGATTAGTATGATCTTTTTTATTTCTTATACATATTTATATACCCCAATTAACCGAAGTAGTTTGAGCCAAAAGAGAGATATGTCCCCCTTGCAGAGGGGGACATCCACACTCTGTCCCACGTCCTGCAGAGGGGGACATCCGCACTCTGTCCCACGTCTTGCAGAGGGGGACATCCGCACTCTGTCCCAAGTCTTGAAGAGGGGGATATTCCCACTCTGTCCCACGTCTTGAATACTCACTCTGTTCCACGTCTTATTTCCCTCTTCCCTCTATAGCGAGGGACATCCGCACTCTGTCCCACGTCTTGAATCCCTCTATAGCGAGGGACATCCACACTCTGTCCCACGTCTTGAAAACGGAGTGGGGTAAGACGTGGGACAGGTGGATATCCCCCTTTGTCAGAGGGGGACAAGACGTCTTGCAGAGGGGGACCCCTGTGCAAATGAAGAGGGTAAGACGTCTGATTTCTCCCGCCCCACGTCTTAAATCCCTCTATAGCGAGGGGTATCAGACGTCTTAAGACGTGGGACAAACAGCTTTTGGTTAGCTGGGTATATTTTAATGTATATTTATTATGAAATAGAGAACAAGAATCGAAGTCGTAATTAAAATATTTCGAGTAAACCGAAGAGTGTTTTATAAACTGTTCAGTCTCAACGCCATTGTTGCAAGCCTTTGCCCACAGATTGTAATCATATTTCCTGAATAAAAACAACTTGTACCCATCTTTAGATGTATTGGTGAACATCTAAATGAACATTTTCGCGCATTGCCCTTTTTTCACCAGTTAATTTTGATGAAAGATAAGAAAATTATTGAATTAGGAAGAATGATAATTAATTAACCAACGCTTCAAATTCGTACTGAACACACACACGTACAAAACATGTACTATCACGGAAAAGTGTATCCGTCAGCTGTACTATATGCTATTTTAGTATTTTTGACCTTTCTTATTTTTTGCATATGGCATTTTAATGTGTATTACTCCGCGTTCAAAAATCCCCCATTAAGGAGGAGCCTATTGCTGGGGTAAAATATTGGGGTAATTGGGTGAAATGGGGGATAATATGTGTATCTAGAGGAAGGATGGGGGGAAGGGTGATTTATACTGATTTCTGAGAAGTGATTAGATATCATTTTGTATTGTTTAAATTAAAGTATAAACATATAGTTACAATTGTAACATCATGTCATATTCATTTTGTAATGATTACATGTAATTTTAATAATTTGAAATGAATAATTATAATTTTGAAATATTTAATTCAATTAACCTTGGTATATATTTCATTCGATTTACTTCTGTATGTTTTTAATGCAATTTACTTTCGACCAATTTTCGTTCTGTTATTGAAACTAATTATTATTTGAATTTGAGGTAATAGTTGATTTCTAGCTTTAGCTTTGTCAAATCTCCTTAATTCCACAAATATTTTATACAATAACCATTCACACAAGAACATTAAACTAATCCTCTTCAGATATGATTTTAAATAACTTCGCTTCTTTTACACCTTTAAATTATTTGTTCGGTATAGACATTTTCTCGGTTATTATCCAAATCTATTCAGCGCTCAAAGCTTTTTTCTTCTATTTCGTTGCTACAACTACGTTTTTTTTTTCTTCTTTATCGAAGTCCTTTGTTCTTAGAGTTCAACAATCAACATATGGTAAAAATGTGAAAGTTATTAAAATTAGTCTAAATGGAATTAGGGAGAATTTCAATTATTTATCCTGTTTTGACAACTATCATCAAATTAAATGTAAATTGTTTTTCTACATTTTATTACTACTTATAAAATAAGTAAACACCAATACTGTTTATCTTTTATTAAAGCTATTTGATTGAACAATTATTTTAGGTTATTGAATAAAATAAACTATTACAAAGTTGTAGCTTAATCCATTTAATTTGGAGATTTTAAATGCTGTAATTTGATGGAATTTCTATTTCATCAGGTTATTTGTTTGTATTCAGTTTGAAATGTTACGCCTAATTCACAAGCAGTTATATCATAAATCTAAAAATCTTTGCCTATTTAATTTCGTTAATTCCCAATTGCAGCTATGCTTATATTTTACAAAAAAACATTACAGTAAAATTTGATGTGTAAGAAAATGAATGATGTGATCTATCTTTTATTTATTAATTAAACGCAACATCGCTGAAGTATGTAATGGAGCGTCTACGTCTCTCAAGAGATAATCTAAAGGAAAGTTTCTCAAGGAACATTAGACTCATTAGTCATTACAGTTTTAATGGAATGAAAAAAAAAATTTTTTTAAAGGAGCCTTGATAGTTAATTACCTTGCAAGTAAATAAATATATTAATATGATCAATGCCGTCTATTAAATCATCAAGAGAATGATAAGAATTGCTCAACTTGTACTATAATTAGAGTAAAACTAAAATTTATGACAACTGGAGAATTGGAGGCTCCGTCATTTCGATACAATTAATTCTAGTTATAAAATTAAGCTAAATATTTTAAGGTTGGGTATAATTTAAACAACTATTTAAATTTTATTTATATATTTCTAAAAATAAATAGTTTTCATTGAATTTAGAGTTGTATAAAACTAAAGAACATGAATCTACAATATAAAATAATGCTAGATTACATACTATTAGGTTTTTCAAAGATAGCAATATAAATACATTTGCAGAAGTAATGAATAATAAATTAATATATTCTACGTTACGTGCTAATCTATACAATTTAGTTCATTATTTTATTTTCGTAATTTTCACAGAAATCGCGTTACAAATTTATAAGAGACGTAAAATTTAAATCATAGAATTGATATCATAGATGGGTTAACACGCAAATAATATATTGTTGCGTAATGAATTATTCATCAATCAATCAGCATATTTATTATCACAAGTAAGTCTAGAACTGTATATACAAAAGGAAACTATCCAGAGCTTTCAACACGATGTATCACACATCACTATTAAAATAAACCTGAAAATTCATCCCAATACTTCTGTTATTGTGATTTACGCGGGGAACGTGTTAAGAAATTTGAATTAAAAATGAATGGATCTTATAGATTGGTAGAATGGTAAGTGCAGATGAAGAACATTGGGGGATGAAACTAGACTTCTTTTCGGTGATATTAACTGGTGAGAAGAGAAGGTCAGAACTGCACTGGTGAGAAGAGGTCAGATGAGCACTGGTAGAACTGCACTGGTGAGAAGAGGTCAGATGAGCACTGGTAGAACTGCACTGGTGAGAAGAGGTAATGTAGATCTGAAATAATTTGAAATGGGATAAATTAAATGCTCTCTGATATTTACTTAGAAATACTTTAAAAGAAGTTATCAACTAGTAAAACAGATAATAATTTTTCAAACATCATGGTATACTATAAAATAATTTAATAATTGCCTAGTTTTTTGTATATTTTATTCAAAATGAGAACTGTTCCACAATAAAAAATTACACCATATGATTTTATAAGAAAATTTCACATAAACATTTGCTACGAACCTACAGATAGATGCCTGAGCGTCCTAGTTTAAGGAGATTCAAAACTACCAAATTAGAATACATGACAAAAGATATCTAATTTCTGAACAATGTGAATTCGACGCTTATTTGGTTAAGTAAAATTTTCCACATTTGAGTTGCAAGGTAGAAACAAGAATTGATAGAAAACAATATTAAAGGAAAATAGAACGCATAGATTAAAATCCTTATTGTGTGATAAGAGTGTGTTTCCAATTTGAAAAATCTTACAAAATATTTCAGCAAAGGAATAAGAGGAGTGACACCTTGCAAAATATCAGTTTTTGCTATTAGTTTCCTTTTTTAAAAGAAGAGTTTAAATTGAGTGAAGAAAAAGAATTAATATTTCCATATATTGTTCATCCAAAGAAGTTAAGCAGAACAGAAATATTTTCGGAATTTACAAGTAGCTATAGGGTTAAATTGATGTTTGGCATGAGAAACATAGATTTTTTAAACACTGCATTTATCTTCCATAAATTTAAGACTGGCCAATTCTAATTCCAATCCGTAGAATACTTACTACAGTCAATACTACAAAGGAATATATTACAAACTAATTGAAAAAAAAACTAATTAAATTAAACAAATTCAACTCCTTACCTATTAAGAAAAAGGAAATTTGCACTGCTGTCGCTTGTTTCTTCAACTTTCTTGTAAGGGGAAGTGATTTGGTCATGGGTAGTGGTCTTTCGAGTTCCACCTAGCGAGCTCTCTTCATTGAACTGGAAACAAATTTAATTATAATGTATTAGTTATTGAATAATATGTTTGATGCGAATATAATGGTTTCAAGCATTCGTCAAACGAAAAATAATACAAATTACAAATTAAGGACCTAAATATATATCTAGAAGTCAGATTGGAAAGTTTAAATTATCTTTGATGGAATGTAACAGAAAGAGAAACAAGCAAAAGCGGTTGTAGGAGGAAAATGAACAAACTAGCAGAAACTTGTTGCAAATTAAATTAATAAACAATCTAAGAATAATTTGTTATCTCTATATATCTTTACTACGATTAACAGTGAATTTCAATGAAAAGAAAAAAAGCACGGTCATCATTTAATTTGCAACAGTTCGTATTGAAAATTCCTTTGCCTCTTCCTTCAATTAATGACAGTTACATAGTGTCATTCGGTAAAATTTCTTAAAAATGAAACATGAATATCTTACATTTTAACGATTATGATATTTTTTTAGTATAAGTAATCAAATATCAATCACTTAATATTAGTAGGGGTTTAGCATCTGCTTCGGACCCAAAGGCCACATCGGTGAGGTCAAAGGAAATTAAATACAAGTGACTGGAAGAAGCAGTACCTCCATGAAAAAATGACAATAATCTTAGATACAGAAAAGCTTCTCCGTGAATGCATTCACTCAACAAGTAATAAAAGAGGACATAATTTAAACAACAGGGGCTGCACTCGCGAATGGAAGATTAAAATGAAAAGATTTTAGTAAATGAAGCCTACACAAAAATAGCATAAACCTAGTGCTATCCTCTAAAACTGCAATTGGCGTTAAAAAATGATAAATATTATAAAACTGAAAAAGAACCATTAATAATCCAAATTATAAGAGTTCGGGGCCAAAGAGACCCCTTTCTCTTCCATTCACCACAAGAAAGCTTCAGGATAGAGCTACTGGTGCCTTATCAATAAATAAAATTGTAATGAAGTAATTTATATAAGTCATACTTTCATTGCTAAACTGACTGAATTAAGTTTCCTGTACAAAATTGAAGAGAATTTGGTTTTAGAGTTACAAGCTAAAAATTACGAGAAAAAGAAATTAAGATTAAGAAATCACATTTTTTAAAGAATCAACGTTAACCCTTCAACACTAACCTTAACCATATCCAACTGTTCAGAAAATTATTCGTAGACTTTCCATTTTTATAGTGAAAAATTACTATAATATCTAATATCCTTATATGGAGTTCATACCTATATGTATATAATAAGACTTTAAAATCCTGAAAAAGATTATTAAATAAAAACGTATAAATAATAAGTAAGAAGGTTTAAGTTGTTAGTATACCTCAAAAACATTATCAAATTCCAAATAAGACAATAGTTAAAATAAATACAAGGAACCAAGAAAAATCAGCATTAAAGAAACGTAACTCTAGACAAAATACCTAACCTTTAACTCAATGACGAAAATTGTCACTCGCTAACGAATATGACTTAAAACGGTTGCTTTTTACGAATAAAAGAAGCTTATATATATAGGGTCACGCAGGTAAATTGCGGTCCTTTAATTTTTTATTGCAGCCCTCTCAAGAGAGTCTCTACAATATTCTGAATTGGAATTACATTAAAATGTTTCATAGCTATCAAAAGAAGCACAGTGCATGCTATAACTTATTAATTTAAGTTTTGACGTGTGTTGTGAAGCTATGATGTTTCATTTGTTAGAGGCCACAGTTAGTGAGTGGGTCGCAATTTACCTGCATGACCCTATAATGAAGCATATATATAATGAAGTAATATTAATAAAGCATATACCATATACCTTGAGTCCTAGACTAGGGTCAAGTAGGTAAATTGTGGCACTTTAACTAATTGCGGTCTCTTATCTCAGAAACATTAATAACCATCATGGCTTCAAAGCACTCTCGAAATAAATAAAATCTAGCACAAAATGAGCTTATTGTGATATTCAACAATGCAATATAAATTTATTTCAGAAGGATTTTGAGACTTTTTCAATATGGCCGCAATTAGAAATTAAAGGACCGCAATTTGCCCGTGTGATTAATTATTATGCAGGCATTGCTTTAAGATAAGAGTAGAGAGTAATTTAAAGAAGTATATAAAATCAAATTTAACTATTTTGTAAGCTGTTCCAAATATCGACATTTTGCAGGTTTAGATACTTATAAAAATGGTTTACTAACTATAAAAAATATGTCACTATTAATAACTTATTTAAGTATAAAATATTTCTGAAGATCGGTATCATCTCAAAGTCCAGAAGTAAAAATGTGAAAGTTTTAAAAGCACAAATTTTTATAATAAATTAATAAATTTCAAATTCCATTAGGTGTATTGAGATGTAGTTGTATATTATGGAGAACACTAAAAGCTATTTGAACTTTCAAGAGTAAAAACGAAATCGAAAAAAGTACCCAGTCAATATATGGAAATAGGTATGCTCTTGAAAGCAAGTAAATCTGTGAAATAATTATTAATTTATATTTTGGAATGATCTGAAAAACAGAAACCCATGGTATTCAGCTGGACTTCGTATCAGCTATAAGCTAAATGCAAAAAATAAACCGGAGAAAAAAATATTTAGAGTCCATATCTAAAGAAAACAAATTTGAAAAACTAGCTTCAGATCACTATTGCTAATATATCAATTTCATGGATTAGGCTGCCTGAAAATGAAAGCATTTAATAATTTTCAGAGAGTTATAAAATAGCGCTTGAAAATAGAGTTCTAATTAGAGACTGAAATTTTGCGTTACCTTCACCTCTATAAAATATTTAGTCTCTTTGATAATAACTAAATATTTTATAGAGGTGAAGATAACGAATTTTTTTAGTTTCTTTGATAAGAACTCTAAATATATTATAGAGGTGAAGATAGCTATTACGTTTTGCTAAAAGCTGTGACGAAGTCTTGCACAAAATTAATGATTTCTGCTTTGTGATTTCACCTAGGGTCACGCAGGTAAATTGCGGCCCTTTAACTTTTAACTGTGGCCCTCTCATGAGAGTCTAAAACATTCTGAACTGGAATTACATTAAAATGTTGCATAGCTATCAAAAGAAGCGCAGTGCATGCTAAAATTTATTAATTCAAGTTTTTGACGAGTGTTTTGAAACTATGATGTTTCTGTTATTAGAGGCCGCAACTAACCTGCTTGGCCCTATAACTTCACCTGTATGTCATCGATTTACCTCTATAAAATATTTAGTTATTATCAAAGAGACTAAATGTTTTATAGAGGTGAAGGTAACGCAAAATTTCAGTCTCTCTAATTAGAACTCTAAATATTTAATAGAGGTGAAGAAAAAGAGAAATTCCAGTCCCTTTGATAATTACTTTAAATATTTTATAGAGGTCATCTTCACCTCTATAAAATATTTAAAGTACCCTTATCAAAGAGACTAAAATTGTGCAATATCATCACCTCTAAAATATTCAAGAGTCCATATCAATTAACGAGACTTAAATTTTAAAATTAACTACATAACGTAATTTATGTAATTTATTTATTTATTGAATGCTACAAAAAAAGTAGCATTCAATTATATTTCACAGCGTTAGAAATATTTCGGTTAAAAGTTGAGACCATAGCTTAAAATAGATAGTTTATATAAACAAAAAAAAAATTTAATTAAAAACTTTCGATATTCAAAGTAAATATACAATAAGCTTTGAAAAAGTAGAATACTGAGCTAAAAAGGTTGGAAAATACTTATCAAATAAATTCTAAACTATTCTGCTAAGTTAATATCTAATGACTCATTCTTGACAACTTTTTGAATAGAGGAGTACATTATTCAATCACCTTCCATCATTACAGCTAGAGACAAAATGTCCCGCCGCTCGTCAACATGAACAGAGTTTGCTTATTTGCGGGGTTAAAGTATGAATTAGGGAGGAGCGTGCCATAAACCGCATTACAGCTGGGACTAGTTTATTCATACGCGTCTAAATCATTTGACGGATACACTTTTCTCTGATAGTACAGAACAGTAATAATTATATTATTTATAAATGTATAATTTTATTATCAGTTTAATATCATGAATAAATATTTTGATTTTAAATAGCATATTTAAATTCAATACTATACTCTTTCTGTCTCTTTTTGAATAATTAAAAATAAATAATATATCAATCGTAGGCAACTCCAATGATACGTCACGTTACGCACTCCTCCGCTGCCAAGTGTCGCTAGAAAATTAATACTGTAGTGGGGATATCTTCTATATTCAATGATCTGTGATAAAGTGACAATTATTGCTAAAATTGCAAAATTATGATAAAATGGGAATAAAATCAAAGTACAACGGCACAAGGAATATGTTTAACTCAGGACCCTATTGCTAACAAAGAAGGAACTTCTTCGCTCCGCTCAAAAGGTATATGATGGTGAAAATCTTCAAAATCTTGCTTTAAGCGCCGGTGGAACTTTCCGCGGTGGAATTTATCGGCCACGGAAAATTCAATCAGTATATAATATTTTCAGGATCTATGATTTCAAACGCATATTGTCACAACCCTAATAACACTAAGTTTTAAGAGACACCTCAACTTAGTTTTGAATGGATTCAAAATTTTGGTGAATTGCCATCTTGATTCTTGAGAAATGGTCTCCACAGACAGCAATTTTTAATAATGGTTGTTGATTCAGCCATATTAGAGTTGCTGATTACAACAAATTTCTATCCAATCTTTGTTATCATATCTCCTAAAATTGTATTCTAGCTACTTTTACACATTTATTAACCCTTTCATGCCTGAATTATGATCCAATGCAAAATAAAATTATTTTATATAAAAAATAAGTGATTTAAGGCTCGTATAGTATAAAAAGTGCAATAGGTTGAAATACTTTAAAAAAAAATTTAAGTACCCTATGGGCTACATCGGGAAACGGACTATTCCCCGCCTTTTTTTTTTTTTGATTTAAACTCTGGAAGACAATTTAATATTTTGATTTTTTTAATTAGTTTTGGAAAAAAATAGTTTTGACCAATAAATCTGATGTTGTGAAAGAACATTTGTTGCATGGAAATTACGAACTCCTTAAACCGAAGCCGATTTGTAATTAATCGTCCTCAAGTCTGACTACTTGAAAAGTGTTGATTAACTAAAGGGCCCCATACACGACACCGATTTCCAACTCCAACACCGATCTACAACTCCAACCGCGACCAGATTGGCCCGTGTATGGGCTCCACCAACCCCGATCCAATCACGATTTGCAGATCGTGGTTGGAGTTGATCAGAATTTTCTGATATTTTATGGGCGGAGCTTAAAGTCGGGATTGGGGTTGGAGTGGTGTATGGGCAGAAACGACCAAATCTTTTCAGTTGTGCTTTTCAGTATCTTGTTTTACAATGATTGGTGTGACCAAGGACAAAAGTTCTAGGAAAGTGGGTTCATCCATTCTTAAATAATTCAAGTAATCCTTTGGTTCTGACCTCAGTTCTTCCAGCAAAACATTATGGGATAACTTATCCCTCTTTTGAAGCCACGACTTGCACCACTTAGATCGTTTTTTACGTTTTCTCTGTGCCTCTAATAACAATGCAACATTCGCCAGGTCATCAAAGTCGAGGTCAGACATTGTTCACAGCACAGATAAGCGATTCAACTGAGAAAGATTGGACAAATCGATTGGAACGTGTGTGGGCACACCGCCAACTCCAACTCCAACCACGATCTGGCTGTAGATCGGGGTTGGAGTTGGAAATTGGTGTCGTGTATGGGACCCTTAACTCTATGCATCTGATCATCAAAAATATTCAAACTGCACTTATAAATATCCTAAAAGTCTCTCTTAAAGGGGCAGTTCAGTCAATTTTTGTTTTCATAATATTAATGTTGAACGATCACTTAGTAAGAATAAAGCATTCTTGTAGAATTAAACGGTTGAAAAAAATATAATAAACAATATATATCATATTTTATAAATTCGATTTAGTTCCTGCGTCTCCTACAGATGGCACCACCACTCTGTACTATTTGTTTACATTTTACAGCTGATAACATGTGAACCATTTTTCTATCAACAGTACTAACAGGTAATTTATGAAGAGATGGTTTTCTTTTCAAAACTAAATCTAATTGGCTCGAAGGACAGTTTTCAATTTCACAAATTCTTTTCACCATTTTCATAAGTTAATAACCGATTCAAGTCTGGGACTGGGTATCATTTTGTTTACGTACTACAATGTTTAGTTACCCGGTCTACCGCAGTCCACAGATGGCGCCACTAATTTACAATATACTTTTTATATAAACATTTCTAAAATCAACGAATATTCTAATGTTACATAAATAAATATACTAAATCGATTTAGGACCAATTTGGCGATAGTTTGATTTTGACTGAACTGCCCCTTTAAGTTAGTGTAGACTATATTCTACATCCGTCCTTAATTAAAGGGTTAACATCGTGAGTTATGTTTATAGAGTTACATAGACATAGGAAAATCTTCATAGTATTATAAAAGAATAGATGGGATGATGATAATCTTCCACGTATTAATATCTAAATTATTTTATATGTGAAGTCTGTTCACAATTTCTGCAATTTTAAAAACAAATTAATGTAATTGTGGGATATTTTGTTTCTTTTTTGCTATGTAATGCCGACAATCAATATAGCTTCTTATCGTTGAGATTTGACATCCATTAAACTTGCTATTCGTTAAAATTGATTGAGATTTAGAAATTTTAGCTAGTACTGAAGAACCAAATATTTATTATTTTACTCGCAATTTGTTGCAAAAAATATTTTTCTGTTAACATTTTAAGATATCCTTTAAGATGTTTATAGCATTGGAGTTTCCAATAAGGTATATGGGATATCTGTTGATTATATAATTATTGTTCAATATATTCTAGACTGCAATGAGAACAATAATTCAGCACATAAAATAACTGTCTTCAAAGCTAAATATACGAGTTTCACACACAAAAACATAATAATTGCCTACTGCAAATCAATGTCCTCTCAGATACAATTTACAAAAGGAGTGGCTTTACCTTGTCATGTGTCTTTTTCATTGCATTTTCGCAAAAAGTTTATTGCGAATCACACTATTGCGATAAGCCAAACCTCCAAACCCATTTAACATATTGAAATAACAATTTAATTTATTTTCCCATTTTAATAGACCTATCACCAAAAGGAATAATTTCTTTTCTGTATATATTTATGGATATGAAAAATAACAAATCATTATATTGTTTCATATTCATTTTGATCAAATAAATTGATCATCATATTAGTTTAATATTAATATCCGAATAATAATATGTTTAATATTACATCCGAATTTCTCTATTTATATTGAACAAAGGATATATAATAAATGTCTCTCTTAATATTTAACGATGTTCTTTAGTATTCATATTCATAACGATGGACATTTAGTAATCTGTTGTTCAGGAAATCCTTTTGATTAGGAAATCGTTGAAAAAAACCTCAATTTTAAATTCTAAATGTTTTTTTTATTTGGTGTACTTAGATAACATTTGGCATCATGTTTAAAATAACGTACTCTTTTTCTTTATCAACAATACCCATCCTGTAGAACAGAGATATAATAAAGAGCTTTGAAGAGTTATTGTGGGGTGATACGGGGCAGTTAATTCCGTTACGTCGGACAGAGAGGATACGTAAAGAGTTTGCGCCATAGATTTGAAAGATGGGTTAGCTTCTATATTTCATTGAACTGTGACAGTGCTAGGGAAGTGGTGGAATCAAGGACAGTGCTAGTGAATGTACTAGTGAAGGGGTGGAATACAATTAAAGAGTGCTAGTACATTCACTAGCACTGTCCTTCATTCCACCCCTTCGCCAGCACTGGGACAGTTTAAGGAAATATAGAAGAGTGGTTAAGTATTTTGATGTGGCGAAAAAAAATACCGAAATGCTTCAGAGCTTAATCATTACCTTTGCAAATTTGCGGAAGGTTTTATTTTACTCGGCATATATTTATTTATCCTCTTGTTATTCGTATAACTCATAAAGTGTTCAACCAAATTGCCTGAAATTTGGTGAAACGATTGGTCAATGTCCAGTGACCTTATGGTACAATTTTGGGAGCGACCCGGGCCAAGGTCATTTATAACTTAAAAAAGTATTGAACCATATTGCATGAAACTTGGTGGGACGATTAGTCAATATATAGGAACCATTTTGTTAGATTTTGGGATCGATCGGGTCAAAGATCAAGGTCAAGGCCATTCATAACTCAAAAAGTATTCAACCAAATTGTCTGAAATTTGATGGGACGATTGATCATTATCCAGTTAGAAGTTTTAGATTTTGGGAGAAAACGGGTCAAAGCGGTGCACGTAATATAGTTCAAAAAGCACTCGTAAGAGTTAAATACTTAATGCATATAATTGATTATTTTTAGATGCAATTAAGGTTCAATGGTGAACTTTAAGTAGATACAAACGCAATTCCTGATGAGCTACCTTCTACTGAAATATATTAACTAGTTCGTAGAATGTGGTTCTTACGGACCGGAGAGATTCTTTGGATTCTCTTCTTGGGTTTCAATCAACTGTTCTTGATCCAAGGAACCAGACTATGCAGAAAAACTTTCAGACAATCGTTTGCTCCCTTCAGCATCACGTAAGTACATTGTTAACTCAGAAAATATTGTAATTAACGAGAATACAGTTTGCCACAGTGTACAGAACATAGTGATATTAAAGAAGTTGATTTGCTTGTGTGACGTCATTATTTACCTATTCGAGCAATAATTTATCATATGAAGTAGGATAATTAAAGTAAGTAAAGAATTATAAACGCCTTAGTTATTGATAGAATGCGAATCAGGAAATAAATATATTCTATTCAAAAAACTACTAAACCTCTTTAATTACAAATTTAAGTATGTTGATGTGATCTATGAATAGTGTCTTGAAATGAATACAACACATTGATTGGTACTGTATTTACTATGTGTACATTACATTTTAATAATAAAAATAACCTATTTTTAATTCAAGTAAATATTTAAAAATATTTAATTATATATTAAAGTAAATACGCAATGCAATGAATCGCGTATGATTGGATAAATTCCACCTCATTAGGTTCAGCAGTGTTTAGATTTGTTAAAATTAATAACTTCATATGATGAAAATATATTCGAAAATTGATCTTAACAATATACTACATGTACAATTGTACATTTCATATTAATAATTTTAAAAATTAGGATCGTCTATGTATTTTCATATCTGTGTATTTGTATATAGCTAGGTGTAGTTTTGTATAGCTATGTGCAGTTTTGTATAGCTATGTGCAGTTTTGTATAGCTATGTGCAGTTTTGTATAGCTATGTGCAGTTTTGTATAATTAGTTAGTTTTTAGCCCTGAATGTCCTTCCTTTTGACATAATAGTTTTAACTGAGACGTGGTCATCAGATCTCACTGATGGCACTTTTAATGTAGAAGGTTCTAACAAATTCAGTATACACCTAGCTATTAGCTGTTTGAAAAATTAATCTATTCTAGGCTTGACAATTTCATAACTAAAGAAAATTTTATTTCTGACCACCAGTACGGTTTTAAGAAAAAATCCACTGTATCTCTTGCTATCCTGGAATTAAATTCATTCGTTTTAAATTCTTTTAATCAAAGAAAATTCACAATAGCTTTATTTTTAGACTTGAAAAAGGCATTTGATACAATGGATTTATTAATTTTATTGTCAAAACTTAGTCATTATGGAATTAGAAGACATTTTAACTATTTTTAATGTGTTATTTTAATAATAGAAAACAATATGTCCAGATCAACGAATCAAAATCAACTTTTAGAACTAATAATGTAGGTCTCGCCCAAGGTTCGGTGATCTCGCCGACAATTTTTAACATTTTTATCAATGACATATGTAATTTTAGTAAAAACCTAGGAATTGAATGTACCCTGTTTGCTGATGGTATTTTACTTTGCTGGATCTGATCTTAAAGAAGCTACTTTTAAACTAGTTCATTTTATAGAAAAACTTGAGATGTTTTTAGCTATGAACAAATTAACCCCAAATACTGCGAAAAATAAACTAATGCTATTCTCTCCCTCCCTACCTGCATCTTATCCACCTGTATATTGTAATAATGTTTTACTCGAATGGGTGGAAGTTTTTAATTATCTAAGAGTTTTCATTGACAATAAACTAAAATTTTCTAACTACTGTACCCATATTTGTTATAGACTTAGCCAAATCCAAGGCAGTATTTAACTATTTATGCAGCTTCACCTTACCTCAATAGACCTGCACTTCTTACAATTTACCATTCTCTTGCCTACTCAATAGTTATCCAGTCAATTATTATCCATGGAAAAACCTACCCCGTTCACACAAATAGAATACAAATTTTAATGAATAAAATTTTACGAATTATTTTAAAAGTTTAATACAGTGTCAATCACGTTCCTTTAATTTCTACCAGTAAAATGTTAAAATTTGAAGACCTTTGTAATTATTTTTTATTGAAATTTATTAGATGTGCTTTATATGATAATGTTAGTTTGTTAGGTAGGTATTTTAGTAAGTTTTTGTCACAGCATGACCATAATACCCGAACTTTTAAATTTATTTTACTTTGTTAGACTGGAAATAGAAAAACGGTCTACTATTTTCCAAGCTATCAAGCTTTTTAATGAATCCCCCAACCTTTTTTGACATTAAAAATGTTTAATTATTCTTTTAAGAAGCTGTACAAAGATTTTATTATGGAAAAATACCGTGATGATTTTATGTAGTATCATTTTTTAAACTATTTTCTTACTTTGTATATAAGTTTCGTAACTTTTTTAACTATTCTTATTATACATACCTGTTTTATACTTCAAGTTTTTAACTTATACTGGATTGCTTATTTTTTCTGTCATTTGCTTAGTGTTGAGTTTAATAAAATAAAAATAAGTCGGTGTATTTTTATTGAAAGAAACTGAGAAATTTGTAAATAATTTTTCCAATTCAATCATCAAGCAAAAGGATAATATCAATGATTTCAGATATGCGGACTATATTTTAAATATCTACTTCTTCTACTTCTTTCCAAATTCTTCCAATAGCTTATAAGCTACCACAGTTATAATTTTCTTAAACTGTGAAATTGTACATTATATTATTCCTGGTGACAGTTGTCCTTTCTATTCATTTTCAGCTGTCCCAAAGAATGCACAAGTTGGCCATTCAGTAACCAGAATGTTGTTTTCGGCACATCGGTGTATCACCCGGTGAGATTTCACACTATTATACATGCAAACTAGTGAAATTATATCATTTGTTAGATCAAAATAGATTAGGCTTAATTATTTTGTGTATTGATTATTTATTTATTTTCAGGACTCCCTGATCTGTCTCTCTGCTCTACATGCTGGAGTAGCACGCATTGGTGCCGCAACTCAGTTAAATTTCATCCACACTGCAACGCAAGAATCATTTGTTGGAACTATTTCCAACAGAGTAATCTCCGGAATCAAGTAAATCCATTACTAAATTATAATTTATAGTAAAATATTTCACAATGGTGATATGAATATCATTGGCAATCTTAAATGATACAAACTTGAGAACTAAATAGGTTGTATTCAAATTAAGAATGGTAACAATATCTTTATTTCAGAGGAGCAGACGTAGGATTTCGTTTCAATAACGAGAGATTCATTCAGACTTATCGTGAGTTTTAAGATTAAATGCTTGCTCTATCAGTGAAATTGTCTGTAAGGCAATTACCAAGAAAATACTACTCAATCATCCCAATTATTAATTTAGTACTACTTAATCATCACAATTATTAATTTAGTACTACTTAATCATCACAATTACTTATTCAGCACTACTTAACCCGTGGATGCACCACAGTGGGGTCAAAATTATCCCCAACTGAATTTTGAACTCAAATAACTCAAGGTATGATGCATATATTTAAACATGGCTTTGTGACTTTTCTCAAATGAAAGTAATGTTTAGAGTCGGTCATTTCAAAAACGATCATAGCTTATTTAATATTTTTTACTTTTCATGCATAACTGAGGTCAAAATAAACCCACTTTTAATTGATATCTTTATGAAAAATCGAAATGTATTCTTTCAGGAATTTTACTGTAAAATATATGGTACGCTTCGGCAATGCTTCATTCAGAGGAAGCTTTTACGTAAGTTCAAGGAACGAAAAAGTCTGATCCCGTTTTGACAACCGCTTTGCTCTCGCTGTCAGAGACTATCACGGAATCAGTAGTGCTCGGGTTCTGGGTATTTGTATATTGTTCTAAATGTATTATTTATTTTTCTTTGTGAAGTAAGAAGTTTGAATCTTCAAGAATCTAAGTTTGTTCTCAATATTTTGATTGCAAAGAAAATAATATTATACGTTAGGTATTTACCTTAACAATTATTGAGATACACTTAAAGTAAACTCTCAATACGAATAGATTAATAGAAGGAACAATCATAATTAATTCGAACTTTAATTAATTTCAGTTATCGTGCGGTTCAATATTTTTGATCGGTTCTAGGTATACTCCATCCCGGTAAATACCACCCCTATGTCAATGCTCATTTGGGTGAAAATAAAAGGCAAAATATTATAAATTTAGATGGCCATTTGTTAAATACTGCGCAACCATGATGAAATAACTCAGACGATATCCTGAGACATTTGGACAATATTAAGTCGATGGAAATTTTATCCTGATAGAAAAAAATACAAATATTCATAACATGGGAGTATATTCCAAAGTGTTCATGTTGAGCAAGTCAATATTAATTCCTTGTTTACAAGAAACTGTAGTATATTCTCTTACAACAATGGTTGGAAGAGACAAAAGATTGATTGTTTTCACTTTTTGCTAAAAAGTTCTGTTTTGGATTCTAGGACAAAAACTCCTTGGTCAAAATCTCTCCCATGTAAAATAAGGCAATAACACAGTACAGAGAATATATAGTATCCCAGAGCTATAGGGGGGATATTACGCGTGTCCCGGTAGGCTGTGACGTCACATGTCAACAATGGTGCGTACGTTTGTACGTACAGTACAAACACAAAAGATGGCTGCAACACACCCAACTTTTGTTAAATAAGGTTTTCGGTGATATTTTTTTTAATTCCACATTACCGCATGCTATTATCCAATCTCTATAGTCATACGGACGAAAATTAAAAAATGACTGTTGATGAAATTTCTCTGGTCTTTTTACACCCAAAATAGTAACAAATTTTTAGTCTTGAAGAAGACGATTTATTCAAGATAATTAGATCATTAGTCAGATCGGTCGCGTTGGCCGCCATCTTAATTCTCTATTCCACTTGACCACAGCAATTCTGTTTACTATGACGTGACCTCTTGTTTACATACATGACGTCACAGCCTACCCAGAATAAATTTGAATAATACATGTAACTGGGGTACTATACTATTCTGTTTACTATGGCAATAATCTCCCCTGTCTTCAAACCCTGAGCCATAATCCCCACCTCCCTATCAAAAACCTCCTGGTTAATAAAAATATGTTAAATACCCCCCGGTATAAAAAAAACCATCGGGCAAAACCCATTTACTCCCACTTTTACTCTAAATCAAAATGACAAGAAGTACTATATGACATCATCTTACAGTTAATATCGCTGTAGTGTTGGCGATAGTAGAGAAAATTAGCACGTGATTGAAAATCTTAATATATCGACTGATAAAGTACGTTCACACATCCTTTCTTTCTGCTGTTCTATCACATGTGTAGTGAAAAGTAAACAGCTTGTGATTGACCAACAAAAGGTTTAATTTGCTATAAAGGAAATGCAAGTTACCTAGTATTTAATAAAATATTAATAACTGATTTATATCGAACCAAACCAAACACCTAAAGTGGGGTGAAATATACCGGGGTTGAATATACCAGGCACCTTTTTGATCATGTAAGAAAAAACTTTATTTAACATTTTAACTAGTTATCTTTATTATAGGTATCCATTAAACTTGCAGGTATCATGGATACAAATTAAAATATTAAATTATGCAACATAGTTTCCAATAAACTATATTGAACAATATTTTTTAATTAAAACTTTTTGCTGCGACCCGCTATAGGAGCGCAGCCTAAGAGCACCTCTGATTGTTGGTGTTGTTGTTGGGGATTTTGGGAGAATCATTACTACTTCTTCAATAGTCAACCGATTTGATTGAAACAAACTTCAAGTGATAGCCTGACATATTCGCTACACTTTCTAGATGATAGAACTTTGAAATAATATTTTAAAATGTAAAAATTTGACAAAATATTATCGTGAGAACTTGTAATTTGAACCGATTTTGTCACTAAAATTGCTTCTCCTTTAATAATGAATCGATTTGGTTGAAACAAGTTTCAATTGGTGTATTTAGTACAATTATTAGATTATAGAATTTTGAAAAATTAAATTTTAATGGTTGAAAATTAAAATTCTGTATGGACTTGGAATCTTTTCTGATGGTACCACTAAAATTGCTTCTTCTTCAATAATGATATGATTTGCTTGAAACAAGCTTTAATATGTAGCCTGGTTTACAACAATTCCTAGAGAGTAGAACATTGAAAATTTAATTACTGATATTCTAAATATTTAATTTTGTATGGATTTGTTTCTTCTTCTTACTGGATTATGTAGTGATTTTTTCGGGATTGGGAAGAAATTAAGGATTGATTAGTAACAAGTGTAATGATTGGGTGAAATTTTCTCATGATGGGTGCTATTCTCCGGATTGGGTGCTGTTCTCCGGATTGGGTGCTGTTCTCCGGATTGGGTGTTGCTCTCCGGATTGGGTGTTGCTCTCAGGATTGGGAGTTATTTTTTCCGGATTGGGTGCAAGAGTGTTGTTATAGCTCTGATTTGATAATTTACTGTTGTAAGTTTGCCGCCAAACCTGAGTGGCCAAATATTCGATTGTTTGTATTATTTTTTGAAGAAATGTAAATGAATTACCATATTGGAGCATATATATTTGGTGTAAATGGATGTTATTCATTAGTGCGACCCGCTATGAGCACAGCCTAACAACACCCCCAGATTGTTGTTGTTGGTGATTTTGGGAAAATCGTAATTACTACTCCTTCAATATTTCAACTGTAAGTGGTAGTCTGCACACAGAGAACGGTTTTGTTGATATAACAAAAAAAAGTAGGTTTTTGGTTGTATCAACAAAATAAGTTAGTCAGCTATGAGCCATCAAAATAATTTTGTTACAGTAAATATATATTTTTGTTGAGGTTTTTTTGTTATAGTTACACTAGAATTTTCAAGGTAACAGTAACTAGGGCTTTTTAGTTATAGTAACATTACAATACTGTTACTTCAAAAAAGTATTTTGTTATGTCAACAAAAAGTATATTTAAAGCAACACAAATAATTTTTTGAAGTAACAAAATCATCTTTTTATTTTAACTGAAAACATAGATTGTGCTGTTTTAATTACTATTTCTTATTTTATTGCATATAATATATATGTAAATTTGGCTGTATATCAATTAGTTACTGTTACATGTTGTTATACACAAATTAAATGGGAATAAATGAACATAGAAATGAAGTGGCACATTCAGGACTCGAACCGACGATCTCCAATCTCAAGTCTGTGGCGCTAACCTCCCAGCCATCCTGGACATGGTAGAAGTAGAATTGGAATGAACTATAAGCAATATGAAAACATGCATGCCTTTTAAAGTTATTATAAATAAATATTATTTAATATTCTATTGATTTCGTAACTTTTCTTTTTTATAATGACAAGCAATAGAACATTTTTATTTAATATTTTTAAAATAGCTATCTATTATTATTTATCAATTCCCACCTACCTACCTAGTTTCTTACTAGGTTTTATCATGATACTAGTGTGTATCATTATCATGATACTAGTGTGTATCATTACTTACGTAGTTATGATACGTAAATAAGGCTTGAGAATAAACTTGCTGCAATATGTATCAATATTTTTACCATTAAGATTTGCCCCAAGACTCAATGCATAACTTTTTCCCGCGTAAACCAGACGAGGGACATCACTGTACGAACAATAAATACATATTGTGGTAACTTAAAATTTATATGAAGCCTAATAACAAAAAGAAATGGCAGATAATTATTACTAATGACAATATAATATTGTTGATACTAAAAAATATATCAACAAAATTATAATATTATTGTAGCAAAATTATTATTTATAAAGACAAAGATATTTTGTTAAACAACAATGTTATTTTTTAACTAAATTTTTCAGATACTACAGCAAAAACATTTTGTTATAAATAAAAAAAACATTTAACAATATTATATTGTTATCATAGCAATATTTAAATTAATATGAACAAAACTTTTTTAGTAACCTTAACAATATTCTGTTACAAAAAATGTACTGTTAACTTAAAGAAATATTTTGTTGTAGTGAAGAAACCTTTGAACAATATTTTATTGATGATTTAACTCAATTGATGGTTAAAATAACAAAATTTTCCCATTACCATAACCAAATGTTATCGACAAAATACGTTTTGTAAATTTAACAAAACCGTTCTCTGTGTGATGGCTTATTCGCTACACTTTCTCAGAAATGGAATTTACAAAAATAAATTTCAAATGTCAAGATTTGATAAAAAATATTTACGTATAGATTTGTAATTTCATTCGATATTGACACTAATGTTACTTCTTCTCTTTCTATAAATCGAAAATATTCTTAATGGGTAGCCCTGTGCAATCACTAATATTTTTAGCAACCAGAATTTTCCAAGTATAATCGGCATATACTAGTCAAAAATTAAAATTCTGTGTGGACCTGTTTTGCACTTGCTGGCCCATATTAAAGTTGGCTCTTCATCTTCAATAATGAACGGATTCGATAAAAACTAATTTTTAATGGTTGCTTTATAATATGATCACTTCAGAGGGTAGGAAAGTGAATTGCGAAATTTTCATTGACGGCGTGATTTTTCTGTGCCCCTGCCAAATTTGCCATAGTCGCAGCTCTCCCCGGGGAGTATCACCCAGGGTGTTATGTCTTGTTATAATTAATATTTATACAGGGTCGTGCAGCTAAATTGGGACTAACTTTAACAGCACATATCTTCCGTAATTTCAACCTATGACTAAATTCTTTTTTACAGACAATCTTTAAGCCCTTTGCTATAATATTTCAGATTAAGATCTAGCATATTTCGCTAAAATATGGCGGAATTATCGCGAAGAACGACCATATGTGATATGAGACGTGCCGGGAACTCTGTTTCAGACATTATTAAGAGCACTGGCTATGCGAAATCGAAAGTTTATCGAGTTGTTGCTGCTTTTGATGCCGAGGGTAAGTTTCAGAGAAGTCGACACAGTCCCCGCAGTGATCGAAAGAGAACAAAATAGCTAATTCATAAAATCACAGGATTAATGACAATGGGTACCTAACTTATTAAAAAAAAGAATTAAAAATGATTACACAAATTCTTTTTTTACCAGTGTAAGAATAACTGATCCAGATAAAGAGTCAGAGGTATATTTTTTTAACACCGGCACTAATTTAACAATAAACTAAAAATACCTTATTAACGGATAAAATTGACTATCAAAGTATCAAGATCATTACAAATATACTGTTTTTCAATTAGTTGACCATCCTCTTCTATATTAGACTTGTAATTTATAAAGCAGTCAGGGCTAAAATTTATAAATATTCTTTGGAAGAAAATAAAGCACCGTTTCCCTGGTGGGCACGAGTGCCGCTCTGAGTGCCAAAATAGCACTGAGTGCTGCATTTGCCCACCCCTGGTCTACACTAATGTTAATAATAGATTACCAATACTCTTCACTAATGGTAGCAATACATATGAAGATCAAAAAGTACAATCAAGAAAATTGAGAATAATTGTTACCAATATCTTACTGGAAATGTAAGATATTAGAAATAACAATTACTTTGTATGTAATTAAAATTTAAAAGTTAATATTTTATTTTCATAAGCAGATATTACTGCTTAGAAATTTCTATATTGTTAAAATAATTTTAAAAAGTGACTTTAATATTTAATATATTCACAGATGCAGATACAGAAGAGTTGGTCATGGTTCATAACAACAATCAGCAGCATTTTGGCTCGGACGTTTATGTCGCTTGCTTACCAAATAGCCAGGAAACTTTGAGAAACTTGTATGCAGAACCACTAATTACTAGGTGGAATTACGGGAAACAAAATTATGATGAGATATTCGTAGACAGTGAATATGCAAGCATTCAGGCATTGAGAGTTGGAGCAAAAAGAGATACCCGGGTGCTTCGTTGCATTGGGTCAAACCTTGAATTGGACATAACTGCTATTTTAGGATTTATTGATGGTAAACGCAAATCAATGGTATATATTTCAAGTATATGAAGTGTTATTTAGTTAATCGTTTCATAAGTTATTCCAATATTATATTGCGAAGTTTAGTTGCTTGATGTGGTTTAATTAAACACATTTTTTAATGTTATTTTTTATTGAAATGAATTTATTTATTAAATGCTAATTTTAACCAATTGTCTACTATGCAAGCCATATATCATTTTAAAGCAATACTCTTTTCTGTAATAATTTACTATATTTTGGGAAGGTATTTAGTTTATTATCTTACGAGTTACGATGTTCACATTAGTGTTCATATTACACTGTTCAGAATTTGAAAATAATTCTCAACAGTTTTAGAGTGATTTTGATCGTTTGAATGGTAGAGGCTAAATTCGTAACATCAAATGTTATTAATGCAAGTTAAAATATTTTTTCTCAGCATTCACTATGGAATTATTCCTAATTTTATTTTTAAGCAATATCTTGGAAAACTCCAACTGATAAAACTTAGTAAATGCATAAATTCATTAACTATGTGATATTCAATAAACTCATTCTTTATTTTAGTAACTGTTTCAAATTTCAGATTATTTTGAATCTATCTCTCCAACTGTCACTGCCAGTTTAGAAGAATCAGTTAGACTACGGTACATCGATCGAAATCCTTCGTATGACTTCATTCCTATCAGATTGCCTACCTCTCCCATATCCGGCACAGTAAAAGGAAGTGATATAGATATTCCTTCAGTTTCTCTTTCTGACCAAGGACTTTATAATGGTAATAATAATTACCAAGCCTTTTCCCGACTTATTGTGAGAGGTGAGAATAGCTTGCAATTTGCAAATACAACTCGTTTTGTTAAGTTATACATTAGTAAACCTGGAAAAGTTCCTTTTCTTTTTTTCATTTTAAAGAGACCGACCAATTCATATAAAGAACGTCAATATTCATTTTAAAACGAAAAACAGCTTGTTCTTTTAGTTTTCTGAAATTTCACATTTTGGCATTTTATAGAAATCTCCCTAATTAATTACTCAGGATGCAAGAAAGACCGTAATGGAGCCAATTGCTCTGGCTGGTGTAGAGATTGTCTCAACAACGGAGAGTGCGATTCGGACACTGGGGAATGCGTCTGTTCTTCCGGCACCAGGGGCAAGAACTGCCAAATCTGTGAGTTGGATATCTTACTCTCTGACTAATTAATAATATAAACCACTGTTATGATTAACAAATTATGATGCATAGTGAAAATAGGAAGAGAGATCTCTCATTGAAATTAATTTCCTTTTAAATCAACTCCGGGACAATACAAACAACCATTGTAGAAAGAACAGATACGAAAAATTATATTACTTTATTAGGACAAAAATATGTTGAATTGTTGGAAAATAGTCTTTTTCACTTAAAGATTCTCTTTCGAAGATCAATTAGTTTTTTTCCTTTCTTTTTACCTTTTAAAGCATTGGTTTGAAATATAAAATCTTATGTTATATCAATAAATTCAGCAGCTATTTTAAATTAATTGTTTCCAGCACATCTTGAGGCTATCGGTTGATTGAACAAAGAGTTGAAAAAGTTTCACATGACAAGAGTCTTTTGCTATGTTCCTTTCTAAAACCTGATATTTTTAAATTAACTCCAATAAGTGTTTTGAAAACACACATTGTATTTATTATCTTTATTTCAATGTACATTTATATAAATCAACTGTCTTAGTTATGTATCCTAATTGGGTAAGTTATGTATCCTAAGGCTAAGTTATGTACCCTGGGGAGATGTGATTCGAGGATCCCACTTCATATTCTATCACTCCATCACTACTTTCTCTCTGGAATACAGAACTGTCACTAAATAAATGCACAACTAAATGAATGTGTTGAGAATATTCGTCAAGCTACTATCACCTAACATTAAAGATCTCCTCCACTTTAAACATTTTCATTACTCTATTCATTATATCTAAGCCTACAGGTTATAAAACAGGTCTATAATAGTATGTAATTCGAATTGTTCAAGTGGGTTTGTTTTACTACCCTTTGACTTTCTAAGCAAAGAATTAGATGGTCTTAAGTTCAGACTAATTCAAAACAATTACAAGGTTTCTTATACTGTTACCTAGATACAGTTACTCTTAAAAGAACATGGTACCTAAATACCACATTATCGTCAACTATACTACAGTGTGAGAGATAAGATAATATAACATATGCAGAATGTTACTTTAATAATCTGACACTTTCTTTTCACTCCCAAAGTTTGCCCAGCCAATAAATTTGGAGCAGAATGTCACTTGGACTGCGACAGAATACATTCATTGTGGAAAAGTGTCCGTGGAACCTGTAAAGGTCTTACGTTCTGTTTGCGTGATCCGAAAGGTTGCTCATGTCAACCAGGATACATGCCGCCAAGATGCACTACAGGTAATTAATTACTCATTACCCTCGATATACTCATTACACTTATATTCCGCTTTGGAATTGGTAGATGTTACATCAGAGAAACAGATTTTGATGCATTTTCAGGAGTGGTTCTCATGATCTGGTAGTCTTTTTGAAAAGATAATGTTTTTGGAATGTGCTAATAGTTCAATTGAGAAATATTATTTAGTAAAGTGAGTGGTACAACCCTCTTTAAATTGTATGTATAGGTATTTGGTGACCGGAATTTTGCACCCCGACATATTTACCACCCCGGTAAGTTCCACCCCACTTTACGGGTTAGGTTTGGTTAGTTATAAATATCAATCATTTATTAACATTTTATGTAATACTACACACAGAGAAAAGATTAGTTGAATCAAATTCGATTTGTTTTGACTCATATGAATGGGTTATTTAAGCGCCTACCTACGTGGTGAGTTGCAGGTACTACTTAAAAGTAATTAAACTGACGTGGGTTAAAACAAAACAGTCGTTTTGACTCACTCCTAAACTTAAAAAAAGTTGCGCCAACTCGCATAGTAAGTTAATTTATACACCAGGTGCATTATATTAACAGTTGTTGTGAGTTCCTACAATACACTCTGTCATAGTTGTTTCAACATACTTTAAAATCTCAAAAAAGTAACTTTTAACTCTCATAGTAAGTTGATTCAATCTATAAAATGAATTGAATTAACTAATGTTTGATGACACACCACATCATAGTTGTTTTAACACACGTGAAAACATGAATAAAGTCCAACCAACTCACGTAATAAATTAATTCAAATCATAAATTGATGACCCATAGATATGAGTGAACTTTTTTCTCTGTGTAGGTAACTTGCATTTTCATTGTAGCAAATTACAACTTTTGTTGATATATCACAAGCTGTTTATTTTTCACTACACATGTGATACAACAGCAGAAAGAAAGGTTGTGTGAATACGCTCTTTATCAGTGGAGATATTTAGATTTTCAATCACAAGCTGATTTTCTACACTATCGCCAACACATCAACAATCATATATTACTTCTTGTTATGGGAATTATTTCACAGGATTTTAAGACTGGGAAGATTATTGCCTGACTATCTCAACCGCATGAGTTTTTGTCTTAGAATCCATAACAGCAACTTTTTATAGCAGAAAGCGAAAACAATCAATGATTTGTCTCTGGCAACCGAACCCCTTCACACCTTTTCCAACCATTGATGTAAGAGCATATACTGCTATTTCATGTTAACAAGGAATTAATATAAACATGCAAACTGTGAAATAAACTGGACCATGACAAAATCCCTAGCGTCAAAAGCCAATGCGTCAAAAGTCCACACCGACTAATACAAAATTAGTATTCCTGCAATATAAATAATCCATATATGTAAAGTTGGAACGAAGGAAGATAAAAATTTAAGTTTTCTTTCACGGAATTTGCATTATGCACCAAATTTAGGGACGCAGTTATCACAGAACTTAATTTTAAAACACTTTAATCATGAACTAAGATTTTAGTATATATTTGAACATTTAGTCAGACGGCAGGTAACCAGCAAACGTCTTGTTCAGTTGTCATTCAGGATTACTTATTATTTAGTCAGGCTAATATTCGTAAATTTGACTAAAGGAATTTTTAAATACTGTTTATTTATTTAATAGGGGTTTAACGTCTGCTTCGGAACCAATATTTGAAATTTGTTACATTGGAATTGTTTGACAAAGCAATATGTTGATACCATTGATAAGCTTTTGTCTGTGTGGGCTTTTGACGATAGGGATTTTGTCGTGTGGGCTTTTGTCACCCTTTCGAATATACCTAGAACAGTATATTTAAATATTTTACAAATAGTATATCATTATTAAATCGTTCGTGTGGATTGGTTGAATCAATCTTTTACAATTTTTTTACTTCAAACTTATGTAACATCAAAGCGTGATAGAGTTAATTAACGCATATAAGAGGTATGTGTAGCCACAAGGTACAGTTCTCCAATCTACATAGTCATGACTTTATTTTAATCCAATAGCATTTTTTTTTTGTTAGAATGTGATGCTGGAAGTTACGGACCAGACTGTCGTAGCAGATGTAATTATTGCAATGGTGGCACTTGTGACAGTTACGGCAGGTGTGATCAGGGATGCAAGAATGCAAACCTCTGTAATGAAGGTACATAAATATATGATTGTTTGTTTGTATCTATTTTGACATATTAGATTAAATTAAAAAGCTGATTCTTGCGAAATGCCTAAGATGTGAAATTTCATTTGTCCAACTTGATACTAGTGACATTTCTTGTCATTCCATATCTTTCCTGAGGCGTGTTATGTAATTATACAAACAATTTAACTCTATAATGTCAGACAAAGCTCCTCTGAATTTACCGAGATTTAGAAAGCCTCCTCTCATCACTGACTGTGACGTCAGAGGCTTTGCAGTCACTTTCTCCGAATGGGATTCGGATTATGACGATGGTGAGCTGTCGGACACAGACGGGGAACTGAGGTGAGAAAAATTGGTAAAATGCCTAGAAGACATAGATCATTTTCAGCTGTGATCATATTGAATAGAAGTAGGTATGAAATAATGAAAATATTCTTGAAACTTATAAACAAGTAAATATTTCTTGGCAGATACGAAATATCGATAGAAAATCCATCCAATTCCAGTGAAAACTCATACATTCCTACCTACCCTGGGCAACAAAGAGGTTTGTAGACAAATTACCTGAATAGACGCTAGCGATAGTTAATATTAATCTAACGATATATTAATGTTGACTTCATTTCTTCTCACAGAGTTCAGTTATAATTTCTTCGGTGGCACACCTTACATCATCAAACTAAATATTTTGACTAATAGAGGAAAAGCAACGGAGGAATATAACATGAGAATACAGAACATTCATTTACCAATATTGCCTTGTCTGGGTAACTATACTTCGGTTGATTTTTTTTTATATATGATTTAAAATCAATATTTATTTGGACTGCACAGTGGTTAGTATATCAAACAATTATGTTATCAAGTTATAATAGTACAGTTGTATTGAAATAAAGACTCAGGTGTAAATTTCATTAAACGTCAACCTCTGTAAAATCGAATCCATAGTAACTTAAAACATAAAAATATACCATTGACGTAGGAAATGAGGATATTTACGCCAATAGAGCTAGTACCCAGTTTGGGTAAGGTAACGGCTCCTTGTGTCGTCCCTCTCCATTTGTCGTCACATTTCAGTTATTTTCGTCTATAACAAGACTTAGAAACATTTTTAGGTTTAGGTATTTTACAATTCGATGTCTCCATATATTTTCATTATTGTAACAAAAATGTAAGTAATTTCATTTAAAATTACAATCAAGTGTCAGTTTAACTGATGAGATGTATGACGATGCGGTCATACATTCCTTGGTAAGGGACTGCTTTCACTGAGTAGCTTTTCTACATTCATGAGCATTGTCACCGACGGTGGTAGGTGACTTTGTTCATGAAGCAACTTTTCTTTCTGACTGCTTCTTCGAGTCCCTTGTATTTAATTTCATTTTGACATCAGCGATAATATGACCTTTGGTTCCGAAGCAGACGTTAAACCCGTACTACAATCATTAATTTCTCCATTCTAGCATCATTTTCCCTACTCAGCCAACTTTTCCTCCATTCTACCTAATTTACCCCATTCTACCTGATTTCCCCTATTCTAACCTGATTTTTGCCCATTCTACCTGTTTTCCCACTTCTACCTGATTTCCCATTCTACTTAATTTCCTCCATTTTAACCTTATATCCCCATTCTACCTGATTTTCCTCCATTCTACCTAATTTCCTCCATTCTACCTAATTATCCCGAATTCTAACCTGATTTCCCCCATTCTACCTAATTTACCCCCTTTCTACCTGTTTTCCCCTTCTACCTGATTTCCTAATTTCCTCCATTCTACTGGATTTCCCCCCATTCTACCTAATTTCCTCCATTCTACCTAATTTCCTCCCATTCTACATAATTTCCCCCATTCTATCTGATTTTCCCCAATTCTACCTATATTCTCCCATTCTTCCTAATTTTCCCCCATTCTACTGGATTTCCCCCATTCTATCTGATTTTCCCCCATCCTGACAGCTGTTCAATGAAAATTTTATTCTGTGGACGATATTACCCATGTATCGACACATGACGATAAATGGGTAATAACATGTGACGATATTTGGTTTCAACATGTCGATAATTGGAGTTTTTCAGATATAATATTTGATTCAATGTAGATTAATTTATACTAAACGAAAGGCATAGTACTTTATATGGTTTAAAAGATTTGAAATTCATCTTTTAGTTGTTTCTGTCGTATATGCATTAGTAGAGAGGAGAGTTAAACAATAATAAAAATTTTGAAGGAAACCGCTTAAGTGGCCAATAAATGGGAACTTCCCCCTACTCCCTCCAATATGTGACGTCATCACATATAAGCAGCCTCTCTCTGGCCAGGCAGGACAATTATCGAGGTATATATTGAGGTGTACGTGTGAGAGAGCACACTAAAAAGTATATATAAAGCGGTCAAGTAGCTCACTAAAAGAGTAAGAGAAGGTGAGACAGTTCGGGGAAGAGGATAGGTACCCAAAAATCCCCAGTTTGGGTACCTATCTAGTATCTACCACAGATGCCTTACATTCTGGTGGCGGGAACTGTCTTTTGATAGTCAAGAGATGGCTGCTTTAAAGAGTACCTAGAGAGTCTACTACTTAAATACTCTAAATCCGTATTTTAGGGAATGTAATAGAATATTTACCAACCATTATATTAAACTCAAGATTACATTGACATAACAATTCAAATGTGGGAAGTTTAAACAATTATAATTTCGAAGCATTTTGCTTAATCATATAAGTATAATATTACTTAATCCAACCAAAACTTTTGTGCCTAATTTACGGATTAACAATTGCTCGTCTTCCGACGAAGGAGGTAGTAGGAGCATTTATATCAGTATGGTAGTTCTTGATAAAGGTTTTTGGAGATACCCAGAACCCCTGCTTAATGATTTGCTGTGGCGAAAGCCTTCTAGTCCAGACTGCGCTGTATGCTAGGCTCCTTAGCTCGTGAACCTTCACACCATTGACGTTACCCATGTTACTGGACAAGATAGCTTTCACAAGCCAGTAGGATGTGCGTACAACAGTCAGATAAACACCCAACGAAGGGTGGAGGAAGATGTGGTTTCAGTCACGGTACAGGAACATAATTGGGTATAGTACCTAGCAGACGACACAAAAATATGACGTCACCACAACAAAACATTCCTTTTTTGTGACCAAGTGGCTCATAATTACTCGTATTTGCATGTTAATATCGAGAAGTTTGAAGTCATTTTATAAGGGTTTCGTACAAAAGAAAAGCGAAAATGGCGTTTGAACCTCAAAGTTGAATACATAGATATAATTCAGGTGTGTTTTTATTGTTAATTTCTTTAACTTATCTATAAGAAATAGGGTCTTGAAAATATGCTACCTAGGAGCGTAAAGTAGTGCTAGTTAACTGCTAAATTGTAGTTCCTATGAATAAAAAAAAAAGGAAAAAAATAATGGAATACAATTTAACCAATGCCTAGTTAGTAATTGATCAGAAAAAAATTAAATTTAAAAGTGCTAAGTTTAAGTAAGTTTTCCCATGTTTCAAAGTGTGGTCAGAGTCGCCATTTCCAGTCATCCGGTGGTCACGTCAAACTATAGATTCTATCAGCTGATTACCATACCCTATGTTACTGTATCCTGGTTTCAGTGTTTTAGTTCAGGTGTTTTTTCGATATATTCTTTGAGAGCTGCAGATGGGCACAAAGGGTGACCTTTGATGAGATTTGGAAATGAAATTGGAGGTGGTTGAAGAGAAAGAGTATGGTTTTTAAATAAAAATGCTTCCTGAACTATAACTGTGGTTGATTTTTGAGAATAGCAGATATCACCTCTTGTAGAAGCAGCTAGCTCAGATACTCTATTACCGGTGTCAAGAGCAATGAGAAACAGTGTCTAAGAACAAATCTTTCAAGGAAGCAGTTGACTTATTGACTCAAGCGTGTGAGAATGTCTCCAAGGCGTGATTCAAAGACCATTTTGGCATGGTACGTGCTAGAGGAGGTTTCTGTATCTATATTGATTCTCTATCTTCTGTATCTATATTGAATCCACATAGGACATAAATATGTTGAATTGTTGACAAATAGTATTTTTCACTTGAAGATTCTTTTAAAGCATTAATCTGAAATATAATATCCTACGTTATATCAATAAATTCTTACTTCTTGCAAATGGATTAGGAATGCAAGGATGTGACTTTTAGAAAGATGCAACACGCTTGGCTTCAACCAGGATTGGAAATATTTCCAGGATGACTGAAATTGGCGTCGAGAAGATGATCTGTGAGCATTTGTGAGATACTTGCTGTCTTTTGACCACATTTCTTTTTGTATATATATTTCAAAACGTAACGCGGTCTATTTGGCGCAAAGCAATGAGGTGTCTTTCACATAGACACCTTGTAAGATTTGGAAGACCATGACGCTGCTGGGAACCATGGTGCTATGATGATCCCGTGATGGTGGTACGAGATAAGTTGCGGGGTGGAAAGATGTATATCTGTTTCCACTTGTTCCAATCTTGTTGGGAAACATCCATTGAATGTCGGAAGTTTGTGGTTTATGGGAGTTGCCATCAAGTCGACTTCCAATGGACCGTGCCATTGGACTAGTTTGTTGAATGTTGAGCTCGAGAGTTCCCTCTTCCGTGGGTTGATGGTATCCCTGCTTAGAGCATCTGCCGAAACATTTGTTTCCGATGTTATTCTTTTTGCTGTTAAGGTTACGGTTTGTTTGTCTGCAGTGGTTAACAGTCCCATTAGAGCTCTGTGAGTTCGAATGGATTTGTTCCCTTGTTTCAATATTGCCCAACATGCTGTTTTGTTATCGCGGTCATTACGCAAACATGGGAGTTGGAAAGTTGAAATGCTTTCAGGGCATCGGAGACTGCCAAAATTTCTAAAACATTTATACTTCCCTGACCGTTTTGAGGCCACGTGCGGCGTGCCTTGAACGATCCGACTGTTTGACAGGAGAGCGCCCCACCCAGTCAGAAACGCGTATGCCCAAATTGTCTCTAGTATTCGCTAAGATTGAAGAATACTGAGCTGATTCTGGTCTGTCCATGGAACCAAAGCGTTCATTAGTTACTGTGGTATTGGACGAAGTATGTCTCGTTCCTGTGGGGTGCTCATAAGCGGTAGTTTTGCCAGTGAAAGAAAGTGTCTCTTCAGGCGATTCAAAAACTGGCATGCGAAGGCTTGCTATACCTACTAGCTCTTCCCATTCCCTTCGAGTTGCTTTCCCCTTTCTCAGAAAGTTCCGAGCTAAATTTGTGATCTGCTTTATTTTTCAGAGAAGGAGACCCCATTGGCTGGCTGCAATGTCCCATTGGACTCCGAGCCATATTAAGTGTGTGGAAGGTTTCAGGCAAAAAACCTAATTCTTGTAACGTCTGTGTCACTTCTTTTGTAGCCTGATTCGTTGCATCTGATGTGAGTTCCAAAATTAGTAGAACGTCCAGGTAAGCTGGAACGTTAATTTGTCTCAGGTGAAATATTTTCAGTGGGTATTTCATTACTGCATTTAGACCGAATGGAAGGCAAAGAAAAAAATCCTTCCTCTGTCGAGAGGGCTAGGTATTTTTGTAAAATGGGACGAATTGGAACATGGAAGTATGCATCCTGAATGTCTTAAGAGTGGTTGCTCAAGAGTGTAACGGGAGAAGAGCGGATGCTGTTCGATGATTTGTCATTTTGAAATTGTTGCGTTTGGTGAACTGATATAGTTTTGACAGGTCTATGACCAAACGATATCTCCTGATGATTTGAAACCAGAAAAACCCGATATTGGAAGCATGGTTTAATTTTGAAAATTGCTCCTTTTTGAAGAAGATTGTTTATTTCTTCTGCTAATGTTTGAGACGACGATTGAGGAACTGGAAAATTGATTGATGGAATTTTTAGCCATTCCCAATGGTACCCGCGACGAAGTGTGGTAGGTTTTTGTCACCCAAATGCCATTGATCGGCAAACATTTTTAACCGTGCTCCCGGAGTTTCCCTAGTGTTTTTTTTTTGTCATTTCTTTGCCAATGGTATGGGTTGCTTAGTTTGCCCATACATTGGGCTGACTTATTACTTCTCTCTCCTCTAGTGACGGGCAGAAATGTTTTTGAATGATGGCCTGTTCAGGATTTTCGAGAATTAAAAAAAATTCTCACGGCGAATTTTCCGGTCACGCTGTTTATGACCGTAACAAAAATTATATTAGAAAATTAACTTTTACAAATTGTTCACATTTTGTACATATAATAGACTATTTTAACTTATTAAAGTATATATGGTTATATTATTATGTAACCAGTATTCCCGTACCTTTTGTGAATTGAGACTTAGGTATGATGAGTTGTGTTAGCTATAATTGTTTAACAGTTTAAGGAGTGAATTGTCTCTAGCATTATCAAGACCAGGCCTGGTTTGTGATTATGTGTAGACAAGTAATAAATTGAAGCAAACGAAGGATTTTACTTGCATTATCTATCTACTACAATAGTTTTCACCTAACAAGGAATAGTTCAATAAAACAACAATCAACAATAGCATTTATTAACTTCAAGCTACAATAGATCAATTCATAATTACAACTCTAATGTTTGGGATAAACCTTATATGGTTACATCAATGAAACTTAATTGTTTATTTAATGCAAATTTTATTACTTTATGAAACAATATCTAACAAGGTATTAGTTTGACATTAGTTAATTGGTAAGATTATTTCTATTGGCAGCATGATTTGAAAAATTAGTTGGTAAATTAATGGAAATGTATCACGTTAAGTATATTTTTTGGGGAATGAAAAATCAATGCATGCAACTTATGAGATATGATTATTTTTCAAACATTCAGATTTTCACCATTAATATGAAACTTCTTACTTATTTTGTTGATTCTTATCATTTTTGAACTTTACTATGTTAGCGATTGACATACGCAAATTAATCTTCAATTATTGACAGGAAATTATTGATGTTTTGAAAAATTCTAGTTTTAACTTGTAGCTCAGATATTTGAAATAAAAATAATTAGCAACAAAATATAAACAAAAATGGATATAATGATTAATTATAAAATTGATCATGCTTCAATTTAATAAATAGATACGTATGTGTACTATTTTCATTACTAATTGAACAAAACAGTCTGAAATTAGTTAATTATTATTTTCAGCTCCAGGTAAACCAACACTGATGCCTATAAACGCTCTTAACGAAATTGATGTTGTAGTCACTACATCTCAGTACTTAAGTGAACAACCAAGTTGCTGGACTAGCTTGCATAAGGGGAGTCTTCTTCAGCAAAATATCTCCAAAGCGCAAGTCATTCCACAGAAGGAATATACATTTTCGGTAGGAATTGTGATTATTAAATGAATAGAATTATCTAGTATGATTTTGAGATTGAATTGTCAAACTGATTATCTCATTATTTTCAGTTTACCGGGTTGAGACCCAGCTCCAAATATCAAGTTAAAAGTGGATGCTGTAACGTGAAGGCTTGCAGTAGGGTGGCAGAAATAGCAACTAACACGAAACTGGCTGAACCAGTGATTACTGATAAATTCTTATTAGGCACCATTACCAGTACTACAATAGTAATCAAAATACCTAGAATTGAATCAGGAGATTCCATAATGTGTGTATCATATTTAATTATTAAAAAATATGTATATGTTATAATTGTAATAATCTAATAATAAGTTTTCAACTGAATGAAATTTCATCAAAATAGAAATGTGCTCATCGTTGTCATCAGCGGATATGGTGAAGGAAGAATGAACTTTACTGATCTTTATGACGAATACAAGAGAACTAGAATGAGAAAGAAGCGTTCAGGAGAAGAAGAATCGGGAACTAAATCATATGTGGCCGGGGTTGTTGAGGTTAGTCAAATGTTAATATTTGTCGAATTTATCATGAATCAGATTAAGTACATATAATAGCAATTAGCAGGACGGTTTACAATTAACTTGATTTATTCAGAACGAGAGAGAATTCATGGTTGGTTCAGGAAACCAACCTAACAATCCACCTCTGGTTCGCGGAGAGGTATATTCTATTATCCCACTCATCGAACTCAAACTAAACAGTAAGAGTAACCATTTGGATGATATTAAGAGTGAATCATCTAATACTGATCGATTATTCTTTCGTTAATTTCTAATACTTTCCAGATGACAGGTTAGTGGTGGAAGAACCTAGAATAACCTTCACAGCTGGTGGGTCACTTCATCAGCCTAATCAATACCTTTGGATAGTGCCTCTGCTCGTTATTCTTGTAGTAATCGCGTTACTTCTCATTGGGTAATTATATGAAGGATCTAAAGTGCATTGATACTTAGAAGTGGATTTCCGATGTCTGGTACACTTCTGAGATAAAAACTATATCGCTGAATGACTGGACAAATTAAATTGAAGGTTTCAATAAAATACTTTTCCTAATGACTAAAATGAAATAATACATTCACAGAACAGTCGTTTACCGAAAAAAGAGAGCAGTGAGAAGAACACCAGATGAAGATAAAAAAACGCAAAATAAAGAATTCAAATCAACATTGTACGGTAAATCAGAAAAAAAATAGAGTATAGGAACATAATACTGGTTATCATAGAGCTCATATTTGTTTTGACATTAAAATAAATTACTACTTCATTATCAGATCACATAAACCCCTTAGATCGCATACCAAACTATCACCGAAATTCCTAACGAACCAGAAACTAAAAAAATGGAACCGAGGTTGACCAATTGTTGACTAAATGTGCAATATAGATTAATCTAGCTGTAATAAATTCTGCAAGAACGGAGATCCTGTAACTATCTTTACCAATTATCTTAACTAGCTATATTAACCATTTATTCACCTAATTTCTTGTTTCTTGAACTGAATAAATTATTTTTAATGATCATATTTATAATAATTAATTATGAATTTATCTGAAGGTAATTCTTACCTTCTTTTCCATTTATACTGGAATATTTTTTTCTCGCTTACAAATATCATCTCTTAGAATCTTAACGTAATTTACAGGATGCTTACCCCTTCTAAAGTTACATAATCACTCTTGTACAGAAAATCCAATCGCAGATATTCAATTGGAAGAGATCGAAGATGAGTCAGTGTCTTTCCTGAACCTGGAAGGCTATCTCCATTCCCTAATTAACTCGATTGGAGCAATCGAAAAATTCATGGTAAATAGAATTCCACTGACGAGAAATGAATACTAGAATATGAACAAATATTGAATAAAATTTTTTCCATGTACAGAAAATTCCTAAATGTTATCCAAAACCTACCTCCAAGGGAGAGAGCAGTGAAAATAGAAGGAAGAACCGCTGCATGAACAATCTACCATGTTCGTATTTAATCGTCTTAATTCGTTGATTGCCGTTATTATACAATAAATATGTTGTAAAAATATCAGCATCAACCATCATAACAACAAAATGACTTCACCACCATTTTGTCGTTAGCATTTGAGATGGGCCAAGTTGAAATCAAGTTAAATCTTTCCAATTCGTCTTTGATTTGAATATATATATTAAGCAGCATTGGTTAAAAGATTGCTGGCATTGGTTACTAATTATTTTGATTGCAGAACGTTCTATATTACACAAAAATCCGGTTAGCCAGGGACTTGGAAATTACTCAGTTTGTTAAAATACAGATTCAAGAGATTTACTATGGAATTATTAATACTACTTTAATTGGAACATTGATGCCTGTTTAATCTGTATTTTAACAAACTGAGTAATTTCCAAGTCCCTGGCCAACCGGCTTTTTGTATAATCTACTAGTATTCTTGTTTCATACTTTCTAACCCAGCCCACAACAATCTGTAAAAACTATATTAGCCACCCTAATCATCAGTATAGTTAGTTTTCACTTGATCCAATATGTATAGGTATGTTAGATGTGTTAATTGTGTTTGTGCTTTAAGTCTGCTATTTATTTTAATTTTGAAAACATTCTCTAGCGTTAACATTTTTATATTTTAATAAAACTATTTTCATCCATGCAGACCTAACGAAGTCTGAGGATACCAATTGTGCTATTGCGAAATATCGCAAAATTAGCATCAATAAAAAATGTCTAAAACAGAAGTACTGTTCTTATTTTGTCTATCCAAAGTTATTCTACATAAAAACCTCAAATGATCAAACTAAACACTACTTCAGAAATATAGAACGCACTGCAATCAAAATAATTACTAACCAATGCCATCTATCTTTTTCTAATGTTACTTAACAAATAACCTGCTGCCCAGTTACACCATATAAATCTAATTTTTTACATTTAATTTCTTGGTCGTTTATAACCTATTCACTAATGTAAATTAAACTTATATTTTTTATTGTATTCTCATAAATTTTTTCTTTATTCTTTAAAAGTGATATTAATATTAAATTTTAAACACGATAATGTAAATTTAAATTATTTCAATATTGATCAAAATCGAAGGAAAGCATTACTCAGCTTCTATTTGACTATATATTATTCCTCTTATTTGTCTAAGTTTCCTCCCGATATCAAACAAAATGATCAGTGAATGTTAGTTATGTTAACAGTTTCCTCTTTTCTTACCAGACGATGAGACTCGAGTTCATCTGAAAATCCAGGAAGGAGACCCTTCATCTGACTACATAAATGCTAACCACATAACGGTAAACACACATTTGTTTGATTGTAAATCTTGTGATATCGTTTTATTTTTATTAACAATTTTTTTAATATTTGAAGTTGAGGTTAATGTTTGAAACCGTCATCTATAATTCGATATTATTAACTAAATTTGCAGAGCGTGTTGAATAATAGGAGGTACATTGCGTCTCAAGGTCCAAAAGACTGCAATGATGGTACAATCGCAGACTTTTGGAGGATGGTAATTGAACAAGAAGTTAACGTGATAATTATGGTTGCCAACTTTATCGAAAAAGGAATTGTGAGTACCTATAGGCCCAGTATTCTTCAAAATTACATTAAATAATATAGATAACATAGTTTCTTATATTGATCTAGCTCAGTGATTCTTAACCTTTTTGAAAGTACTGAACCCAACTAGCTCGATATATGCATTCACCAAACCCTTGTAGTTGGAAAAATAAAATGTGCTTTTTCTCCATCCAAATAAAACCATAAGTACATAACTATTGCATATACTGTATTAGTAAAGAACTGTGCCATGCATTATTTGCACACTAAATCAATATGCTCAATGATCAAAACATGAATTTCGCATATAAAGAAAATACTTAATGAACCAAACTGCCGACCCCCTGAAACTGACTCACCGAAACCCTGATGTTCAATCGAACACAGGTTAAGAACCACTGATCCAGATTTATGTCTTAGGAAACATGTTTGAAGCCGATTAAATGATATTAATATTCCAGGCTAAAGTTGGTGAATACATGTGTCCCGAATTTCCGTTACGAATTCAGTCACTAAAAGGCGTCATTTCAGTCGTGAAGCAAGAAATCACATCTTTCTGCACAATATCCACTATTCAGGTGACTATTCACTTATTTATTGAATAGCTATAACTATTACATTTGTTACAAAACTTGAAAATTTTCGTTTGATTATTAAAACATAAGTTGAAGAAAGGAAACAATTGATTCCATATTATAAGTAAGACTTTGAATAATAATGCTCATAAGATATTATAACGACTACTGAAAATTCAAATAATATTTAACTGTATGTATAAACTTAAGAGAATTATTACCATTTCAACTTCTAAATATTTTCCCTATTTCCATTAACAGGTCAGTATTCTGGTCAGCGAAGAATATGTCCAACGTGAAGTTACCCACTACCATTTCAGTCTATGGCCTGACCATGGAGTTCCTACTGAACCAAGAACTCTTTCTCAAATGATTCTTCATATTGCGATTAGACACGATAACAGTAATTCATTCATTAATATAAAGGGTGGTGGAAAAGTAACTTTACACTTTCAAATGTCTATTGCAAGAAATAAATTTTACCACAAATATCAAATAAATATGAATTTATAGATAAAATCTCGAATTTTTTTTTACAAAAAGTACGATGCAGATAAAAAAAGTTCCACCAGAGAAACCATGGCAATATTAAGAGAAGCATTTTTAAGTCGCTTAATTCCATATTGCAGTGAAATCTCATGGCCTGCTCGATCTCTTAATTTAACCCCTTTTGAATTCTTCCTTTGAAGGTATCTTCAAAATTGAAAGCTTACAAAAATAGGCCTGTAAATCCCAAAAAGTTGAATCTCAACATAATTGAAGAAATTAAATAAATAACGAGGGACACACTAGAAACTGTTTTGTAAAATTCAGAACGAGGAGTGCGCTCTTGCTTGAACAATGACCAATAACATCTGAAGGACATCATTAAAAAAAGTTATTGTCTGTATACATACTGCAAAAAAATCTTTGAGTTTTTGTCTATAATTTCATATATATTTGATAGCGATAGTTGAGTCGGTTTTCGTTCAATAGGCATTTAAAAGTGTAAAGTAACTTTTCCGCCACCCTGTATATACATTATAATCTTTAGGATGTAGGTTAATTCTTTGTCTTCTATCCCAGTTCATGCAGTTGTCCATGGCTTAGAAGGAATGGGCCGCACTGGAACAGTTCTATTCTGTCTTATTTGCCACGACTATCTCCGTATTAATATGCCGCTCAACATATTCAAAGTTATCAGACAACTTAGGACAGATAGAGGCAGATTGATCGAAAACCAAGTGCAGTTCATGTTGTGCCTAACCCTTTTGGATGAAATGATGTTCGGTACCCAAAATTCATTCCCCGTGTCTGAAATAAGAGGAAAACTGCAGTCATCCAAGAAAGATAGTTTCGAAAACTATAAACGACTTGCTAAACTTCCAAACTCTCTGAATTGTTCCACAGCAAGTCACCCTGAAAACTTGGTTCATAATCGAAATTATCAATACTTAGCTCCTGATTTCCATCGTGTCAATATCCAAGTAATATATTGTATTTGTCAATATTATTTGAAATGAAAAGAATTGATTCATTACATTTTATATAACTAATTATTATAAATGTTTTTTGTAGGGTTCAAATGGCGAGATGATATACATCAACGCTGTAAAATTCCAAGGTTTGAAAAACGGTGTTGAATACATTGCGACTCAACATCCTTTCAAGAACGATCTGGACAAATTCTGGAACCTAGTGCATACAATCAAATCTTCCAAAATTGTTGTTCTGAACAAAGAATTTGATGAGGTTAGCTATTAAAAAATCGAAAATCCTTACATAGTTTAGCAAACACAATAATTCCAATAAATTTGTGTTGAAATTATTTTTTCTGCAGAAATTTCCCGAGTTCTACCCGTCAGTTGTTGACAGAAGTTTTGAAGTTAACAACAATGTTATCAAGTGCACCAGGAGATATTCTCTGTCTCCTAACTTGATAGAGAGCGAAATCACTGTTGACTCTAGAAACGAGGTACATTCTTTCTTAACTCTCGAAATCAATTTAAAGGGTGGGGGGTGCGTCTAATTTTCATATCAAATATTTTATCATAATATCAAAAATAAACGTTGATTAGTAACGGATATGAAATATTTCATCTCAGGTGTCTTTCCCAGAATAGCGACGCGAAATAGTTAATTAGGTCTACGGACAGAGTATCGAAAGACAAAAATAGAAGGATATATAGCATAGAAAGAAAAATGTATTGAATCATAGCCTGGTTCAATAAAGACAAAATGAGCCCACCTACAATTGAGCCCAGGAAAATTGGGCACCAAGACAATAATTTTTGGGCCCAAGATAAATTGAGCACTTAAAAAATATTACAACATTCTTCACTGTTTTGTGCAATCTTGATTTTCAGTATTTGTACGTTTAAATTTATTTTAAATGTAATCTTGCTCTAAATTAAAAATAGTAGTAGGGTGATGATATTGAGTTGTGTTGTGCATCGCTCGATCTGTACCACCCTTCAATTACGTTAGTTGTACGAGGCAGGTCTTCCATGACACGGTTGAGGAAACTCCACTCACATGGTTTGAAAAGAGGATTTTGTCTATTTCTTCTGAATAGCCATCATATAGACTAAATAAAATTTAATGAAGCATTAGGTAAAATTTAAATATTATGTATGCAGTGTTCTTTTATAGAAAGGCAAAGTCTTTATTCTCCGGGTTGTAACCGAGTCCACTTTTATCAGTCTATGGTATCAACTTAATTTGCTACTGTAATAACAAAGTAAATCTTCTCTATAATGTTTGCTGTAATCATTTTATTAATGTGATCAATAGTGGCCCTGAGCCCAAACTTCTTGGTGATCAATTGTACTAGGCTCAATTGTATTGGGGCCCAATTGCCACAGGCCCAAATATCTTCTGCTCAATTTTCGGCGAGTCCAAAATCTCCATTTGATTAATTTTTCATTCGATCAATTTTCTATTGGATCAATTCTCTATTATTATAAATTCGATCGAATTTTCGATACTTTGTCTTTCGATACTCTGTCCTAGTACCAGTTAATTAATATAATTATATTAAATTACCTGTAACTGTAATACGTATCGGTTATCATTATCATAGTGGTTATCATTACCCTAGTGGTTATCATTACCATAGTGGTTATCATTACCCTAGTGGTTATCATTACCCTAGTGGTTATCATTACCCTAGTGGTTATCTTTTATCATATTGGTTATCATTAATAAATCTTAATGACCTAACTTTCATTTCATTAACTTTGTATCTATGATACACACTTAATAAAAAGATATTTATATATTTTGCGCCGCTATTCTGGGAAAGACCACGTCTCAAATCACTGTATTTTTAGAGAAAATAGGGTTTTTATTAGTTAACATAAGTTTATGCGATCATCTCATAGATGGCGTTGCTTACATTATTTCCAAAACATTCTTCATGAACGTTAATTGGAAGTCTGTTTATCTTCAAAAATAAGCTATAAATAAATGAATTCGTGATTTATATACAATATAATAACAAATAAAGGTTTTTTTAGAGTTATAATTAATAATATTACTCGCAGATATACAAAAGTTTTTTGTACCGTGTTTGTGCTTTTTCAAAATAAATTAAATTCTTTTCTTTTAATAAGTATTATTTAGATGAACAGAGTATGTTATCATACATACTTAATTTTGCTGATTCCATTAAAGCACATATTAGCAAAGGTTTGATTTCCCCTACACTCCCCTCCCCCTTAATGAAAAACTTCTCGGAATAAACTCATTTATATTTATTTTCACCCTAGGAAGCTCAGGCAATCAACATCTATGAGGTTCAAAACTGGAAGCGTGGTGTTCCCCATCCTCGTGACTTGTCTGAACTTGTGGAAGTTGCAGACATTTTGCTCTCTCGTGTGAATGACACACCTCCTCTCTTCGTGTGTGGGTGAGTAAACTGTCACCGGAAAACTCGTCCACGAAAAATTCGTCGATTCAACAGGGGAACTGGTTCGATAGTAACAAAATGTATACTTTACTGAATGATATGATAAGGGTGACAAGTGCCCTAGCACCAAATATCCTTGAACCGAGATAATAATGTAATAAGCATTCTTTACTCGATCTTACCCCTGTACAGTGATGGTGTGACAGCGTGTGGTCTGATGATAGGCATCATCAACACTATCGACAGACTGAAGATGTTTCAGGACATTGATGTTTACAGGACTGCAGTCATGCTCAGAAGATGTCACCCAACTGTCATCGTAGATCAGGTAGCTTGAGATTATTTTATTATCAAATCAAAGTATTTATTGAACAGTTCATCAGTATTAATTGTTGAAGAAATTTTATTTTGAGAATATCGAATTTTTTAGAATTGTGTAGGAATCATTTCAAGTTTGCATTAACTTACTATTGGCTTTTAATTGAAGTTAGTGTTTTAATCATTAGAAGAATTGTACTTTAGATTTTTAAGTAAAAAATAAATTGATCTATTGTTCTGAAATATAAGGTTCACAATAAGTTGTGACTGTATGTGGAAAAAGATAACTTAATATATATTCACTTTAACTGAAAATACAATAAATTATCTATAATTTTTCTTGTTGTACCAGCATGAATTTAAAAATAAATATTTAAAATGTTTAAATATTTATATTCCAAGATATGTTGTTGAAATCCAAGCAATTGTTGCATAATGATTAAAAAGTTTTTGTATTCTTCTTTCAGAGCCAACTTGTGAAAATGATGGTTTCTGCTAAAATCTTCAATGAGAATTACAATATCAATGACAAACTCTAGATTTTATACAAAGCGTATGACTTGTCTTGTAAATGATTGAGTTAGTATTCCAGTTACTAGATTTAGTGTTGTTTTAAACCAACGTACATAGAAATCCTTTCAGTTCCTGTTTCCATTCTCTAGTTTTAAAATTACTTGTAGTTGACTAGAGCAAAATAGACATTTTGCCCAAGTGCTTTCACATCATCCAAAGAGAAATTGGTCAATTACGACCCTTTTTATTTGTATTTGGAGCTTGAAATGCAGCAATTGCTTTTGCTAATGTTAATGTAACCGCTTGCTTCATATCTTTAGGTGTAATTTTTGTATGAAATATGTTGGAGATTAAGCATCCATATTATGGTTTTATGTATAAATTAGCAAATTAATATTGAGGGACGTACGTTATGTGACGCTACTGAATAGTAACTATTCATAATTAGTATGTACAATTGAAATACAATATTTTAAATTTGCAGTACCTCATTAATGTATAGAATGATATTTATCAATTTAATTTTAGAGTTTATATATATATAAATGACTTGCAAGTTATTTTTACGAGGATCGTCCCACCAAGATTTACTAAAACTTATAAACATTAACTTTTTTTTAGCTGCAATACCTCGTTTTGTACATCAGGTACGTGATGTGTTTCACGTACAAACGTTTGTTTGTTACTGAGATACAGCCACAATAAAAAAGTCAAACCTTATAACACACAATGCTATTGTGTTTTTCTTTTGTCTCTCCTGAAAAATACTATTTTTTGGGAGTCAAGCTGTATCTTCTCAGTCACTTTTTAACGTAGATTGAAAATATAGGTATCGTTGGATGCGCAAATACTAGGGTAACAAAAGTAAGTTCGTAATTCATCTTTATTCGAATATAATGACGTCACAACTAACAAAATTTCGAAAAAAAATGATTGAAAAAAGTTTAGATTTTTATACGAACTTACTTCTGTTGCCCAAGTCTTTCCGCTTCAAATGATACTAATATTATTACTGTATGTAGATAGATTTTCGAAAAAAAAAATTATTAATGGAAGTTATGTCTATGGAACTTTGTAAGTATATATAAACATGAATTGAAAGACATTTTTTCGATTGGACGCGTAAAAAATGAGTTATTCGAACGAATTTTGAAGCTACGGCTTTGGGGTTTCTTGCATTCGAATCGCAATTCGATTTTCTACAAATTGCTGCAAACCGATTTTTGAATTTCGTAACAATTTGCAAGAAAAAAAAAATTCAAAGAAATAAAATTTGAAATTTAATATTTCGAAAAAAAAAATCAAAAATCAGCTTCCAGCATTTTGTAGAGAATCAAATTGCGATACGAATGCAAAAAAATTCCAAAGCTGTTAATGGAAAACGATGTTTTCCAAAATTAATCCTATCTAACTTTGTACAAGGTATTTCATTAAAATCTAGTAATAGACATTCCATACTAGTTTGATTCTAATTATGTAAATAGTCGGCAAAAAACACAAATCAAGCAGCGTTGCTAGTAATATACAATAGTCGATACGGTTTCTGTAGCACATAAGATATCTGTAAAAAAAAAGAGTATATGGTTTGTTAGTTATTACTTGAAGTTAATTCAAGAGGAAATTTGAACTAGCGGAAACAAACTCCAGCTTTTGACTATTGCATGTCAAACTCAATGCATGTCATTCACTTATCTGGCATCTGAAACCCTGGGACTGTTGACTTGGTTTTTCACGGCAAATTACCCATCGGCTTCAGTAATCAGTACCTCATCTGACCATAGCATATCTTAGGTAGGTGGCTCCTGTTCATCTGAAACAAGAATTCACAAGTAAGAAAAGAACTCTCGCGTCAACAATTAAACATTCTCGTGATCATACAGGGTGGGGCGTAAGTTTGGAAGCAAATGAAAGTGCATATTATAATCCAACGAAAAATATATTTAATAATTCACAGTTATGTATTATTACATAAGGGTTTTAAGAATTCAAAAATCATAAATTTATTCAAAATGTCCCCCCTTGTTTTTAATAACAGCCTCAAATCTCCTTCCGAACTCCTACTGCGGCACGCAACTGTTTTTGTGAAATTTCCTTCCAAGATCTCTGGAGCCAACGCTTTAAATCATCCACACTGCGATGGAATTTACCACAGACCTTTGATTCAAGAATGGACCATACCGAAAAGTCCATAGGATTAACATCTGGGGAGCAGGGAGGCCACATTTCTGTGGACCAAAACCGTGGAAGATGGTCATGGCACCAGTTTTGAGTGACATTTGCAGTATGTGAATGTCCATAGAGTGTCATTGCCGAAGTGATTCTAAGCTGACTCCAACATTGGCGTCAAAATATTCTCAATATAACATTTAACATTGATTTTGGCGCCTTGTTCCACAAAAATTAAAGGAGATCTCCAAGTTTCTGAAACGGCGGCCCAGACCATTACTGAAGCAGGTTTCATGGTTCTGTGGACAGTTTTTTGGTTGTATGGGATGTCTTTTGCACTTTTACCAATTACTCTGTCATTCCTCCGGTTGTGAGCCATTTCCACTGTGAAATTTTTTTCGTCAGACCAAACAATTTCACCAGCCGTGCCAGACTTCAATTCTCTCAGAAGTGCTTTACTTCTCTCCAATCTCTTTTTCTTTACAGCTTCTGACAGAGTCCGTCTCTTTTGGAGGGTGAAAGAGGACATCTTTAGGTCTTCTTTGACAACTCTTCTCATTGTTCTGGGACTCACATTAGCTGTTTTGGCTAACAATCGTATTGACCTTTTCGGGTTCCTCCTGATCTTCTCTCAGGCACATTTTATCAGTTGTTTGGTGCGTTGTGAGCGTGGTCTACCACTTCTTGGACGATCAGTCAAGTCTCCTCTCTCATTAAAACGCTTCACACACTTCCAAACAGTCGATCTCGCTATTGAGAGAGTCTTTGAAATGACGGAATCTGACTTCCCGGCACGGTGTAGAGCAATAATGGCTTCTCTTTTGTCTGACATTTTTGAATTTGACTAAATATTTGTAAAAAATAACACTGCCACGTCATAATGTAGTGTCTCTACTATAGTTCAAACCCTATCACCTACTTAGGAACTTATTTTTAAGAATTATATTAATGTTTGAAAAATTGCTTCCAAACTTACGCCCCACCCTGTATATGGTGAATTCAATGATGAATAAATAACCTAATTTTCTCTCTCTTGCCTTAAGTGAATGTGCCGGCTCCTCCATTTAAAAGTTTAAATATTCAGTTATTTGAAACTCCTAACCTAAAATTTTCACCAACCCTAAGTTTGAGATATTTCACCTCGCTACAAAATCTCCAACTCTGATGTTGTTGGCCATAATCTCATTTATTTTGTTGCCAATGAATTTTTTCACTGCTGGCCCTGGGGTTTTTTTTTTCTGCGGTGTAAATGGCTCCAGGGAATTTTTCAGGTCCGTTCACTATCAATGACAATCTGAATCTGTACAAGAAATGGTTATAATACTCAGGTCAAAATAATTTAATTAATCAGGTACAAAAAAAAAGACAATCAAGTAAAAAAAGTATCACCTGTAGAATCCGCACCCCAGTTCTTATTGGAGTGCGGATTGTACAGGAGGGAAATCATTGGGGTGTGGATTATACAGGAGGAAAATCATTGGAGTGTGGATTATACAGGAGGAAAATCATTGGAGTGTGGATTATACAGGAAGAAAATCATTGGAGTGTGGATTATACAGGAGGAAAATCATTGGGGTGTGGATTATACAGGAGGAAAATCATTGGGGTGTGGGTTATACAAGAGGGAAATAATTGGGGTGTGGATTGTACTGGAGCGAAATCTTGGTTTTCGAATCTTACAGATGCTCTCAAAGAGATAGTGATACTTAAGTTCGAAAAATTAAAAATGAGATAATAGTAGTCAAATATATATGCGTCTTAGTGGGATTTGAACGTGTCACGAAGGTTAGGGTAGGGCTGTACTTTTTCACACGGGTCCACAGAGAGGACCATAAATCTCTTGATCAAAACAACTGATTGTTATACATTGTACAGTGTGTCCGCAAAAAATGTATCCACTGCAAGAGTATATCTCATAAGTATTATTTATAATTCATTAATATTAATTAACGTATCTATAGTACCAACATATGTATTTTATCGTGTAATGATGAATAATGCAGATTCGAGGCAGTGGATACATTTTTTGCGGACACACTGTATATTTGTTTCAGAAAATTTGAGATTGTCTACCAACTTGTACCTATTTTCTATTTATGTGAGGTCACACTTATATAAAGATAATTTCATTTCTTGAATTGAATTATTGAGTATCCTTCCGCGGCCCGGTACCAATTGTCCCGCGGACAGGTGGTTGCCAACCACTGCTCTAACAGACTTACGTGATGCGCAATAAAAATAGCGTCATGGTTTGTGATGTTAAATCCGTTAGTATTCATCAGAATGCAAAGGATTTTCACAATCATGCGAATAGCAGCATCTTCACCAAGCCTCGCTTCAGTCTTCAGAATTCTTGAGTTCCTGAATTTTAGGCTAATCAAACCTTGATCGTACATTGCTCCGAACAAAGTCCTGTAGCTGAGTAGACAAAGTAAATATATTGGCATATTTATGTTACATTTATTATTCATAACAAAATAAAATATTTATTAGCCACAAAATTTATATCTAGGTAAAGATAACTATAGCAAAATTTCAGTATTCGGAAACTGGGCAAAGTATAGTTTTAAATTGTAAAAGGCTCATGTAATGTTTTAATACGTATTTTCTGAACACTGAGAGTGTCAGATAAATGAGCTAATGCTGATTATTCTTCACTCAAACAATTCGGCTTATTCGGGCTCTTGTTTAGAATTTTAATTTTGTGCATTATGTTTTATGACACTTTTTTCTGAATAAAGAATAAAATGAATAATAAAAATGACTGGTAAAACTCTTTCTCTACGACGCTACCTTTCGCAACAATCAAAAATTTTGCGATAGAAAAAAGCATGTTATCCCGAGCAACGCCATGAAAATTATGTCCTTCACTGCTAAGACAGCATGTCTACAAACTAATTTTGGTGCTCGTTACAACAGTGCCTCCATTGCCGCATTTTGCATCTTTTGTGGACTTGCGAACACAGGCGTACAAAAGGTTGATGGCTTATATTAAAATAGATTTCGTCAAAAAAATACGGTATAAATCACTATTATATTATTGAATATTCTCACCTGCCTATTAATGTAATAGTGAAAAATAAAATATATTCCATAAACACTTTAAAATACAAAATAAAGCCATTCGTTGACGAACCGTTGGACGAGATGTCCTAGACCCATTTTATCTAGATAACTTTAGTTGCAACTATTGAAGTAGTGTATGCTGGAATTGAAACCTTTCATTCTTCTGATATGTATAGAAAATTTCAAAACTTAAGTGTGTTCTTTCATTTCAAATGTTAAACTGTAAATAGGATTTATAAAACCCGATTTTGTAAAGTATCGGTTGTAAGCGGTTTTAGTTAGATATTTCATCCTGCTTTGAATAAGTAATCATCAATAATTGGATGAATATTATTTAGGTGTTTATTCACCAATATTTCATTAGAGATTTTGTTGTTAATCTTCATTGTTTAATAATATAATATATGCAAATTATTCTCCAATATCCAATTCTGAATAAGTAACAATATTGAATAATTTGGTAATATCTCCATTTCCATTATTCTTCGAAGATAATTTAGATATTCACATATGACCGATTGATAATTTTTGTACTAAATCTATTTCTATTCAAATTAGAATCTGTGGTTTTTAGCCCTAGCTGTTGTGTACGGCATTAGCTTTCTCTCGTAAGCAAGAATAGTACCGGTAGGTGTGATTAGAGTTTCCGGTGTGAATGGGCATTAACCTCTTCATCCAGAGTCTCAAATTGAAATCCTTTATCTTAAAAAAATTTCTTTCAAAATGGGCAAATTTTTTTCACTTTTCTTTATAGAGACATGAAGATTTCTGCCAATAAAAGTGCTAAAGTGAGCATTTTATCACATTAATTACAGTTATTTAATATTTTAAAGATAAATTTAAAGGGATTGTCTCTCTCAAATCTGAAAAAAAAAAATTCATTTAATGACGTCTTATAGTTTCCCGGATAATGCGTAGGAATATTAGAGCTAAAAACAATCTAGAAGTGCTTCGAAAACAGATAAACAATATTGTAAATAATACCTGTCAGGTCTGTCTAAAGAACTGTCAGCACTGGTATTGAGGGTTTATTTAGATCTCGCATCAAACAATATGTTGACTAGACGCATGAAAAAGAGGAAACAACAACCAAAAAAGGGTCTCCACACAAAGTTATGGAACCAGAATTATTTGAGTTAGACAATTTTTTCCCCAGAAAAAAATCAGCTGGTAAATTGATTCATGAAAAGTTCATTTTTTCAACTCAAAAAGGCATAAACTCTTACAGTTTTTGAGCTAGAGACATGGGGTTTGTTTAATTTACTTTGTAAATGAATTGCTCACAAAGTTAGAGTTTTATTTCAAATTTCTCCATGTGTGAGGAAGTATAGTGTGATATTAAAAAATAGCTCTGTAACTTTGTAGACAACTAAATTATGAACAAGATGAAACCAACCCAGAGTATGTTTGCACTGACGTCAGCACTCTGGACCCAACTTCTAGCCAATCAGCGTTAAGGTATACCTATAACTTAGTGTTTTCCAAGACAATATGCTACCTATATAGGTTTATATTCGCTTAGTATACCTAGAGTTATGACTATTCTCCGAATAGAAGGTAGATTATATTCAAAATACTAAATTGAACCACATATGCGATCTTGTAAACTTAATAATGAAGTAATTAGTTCTCTGATCCCTAATCAGTAGAGAATATTATATTTCTAATGACTTCACACCTTTAAGACTGAAGATTATCCTTCTGTGAATTTCAAGGGGGGGAGAGTCGTACGTTCATTTTTGTTTGGTGTGACGTATGCTACTGATCGCTTTTGTTTGGTTGTTATTATTTTTGCATGTGCCCTATTAAGTTGATCGTCTATCTTATATTGTCTTTGTATCTAGCTTAGAAACTGTAGCCGCTGATTGGTTCAAAATATGTGACGTCACGCTCCATTACCCAGATTCCTATAGCATTATAATTTATAACACGTTATACAGAGTTTACTGTATAACTTAATTAAAGACCCTTGCTACTTTAATAACCAGGTTTGTGACAATATGAGTGGTGTCTAAAAAAAAAATAGTCTTGAGCATATTTAAAATAAAGAATATTCCTTACATGCAAAAAATATTCCTGGTATGAAAATTAATTTTTTTTAATAGAACATATTCTTTTCATGAATAAATACTATTCTTTTAAACTAGAATATTTTTCTGTTCCGAGATAGGTCATGTAAGCCATAAATTTCCTAGATATAGTAGGGTCGGGAGGGGCGAATCTCGCGCAGCAGCACACGGGGTGAATCTTGCGCACCACATGTTTAAAGGGCTATGAATATTCTAGCCCAATAATAAAAATAGTCATAGACCGGCTCAAATATGTAGTAACTCTGTATAAAATTAAAACAGCTTACAGGCATTTATTCATAGTTGAAATAAATCACATTTAAGACCATATGAAAAGTACTTAGTCGAAAATTCATTTTACCGAATTACTCTAAAAAATAAATTTGACATAAAAAAATTACTATTCCAGATAATGACCTGAAGTTTTTAGTGCATGATGATCATTGACTTAAGTTGCCTCAGTTAAAATTACAAGGTTCTAGACTTCTAATTTTTTTATTTAGCGGAGTTTTTCCGTGCGCAACTATTCGCCCCACCATATTTTGCATGGCGGGGCGAATATTGCGCACTATAGAAATTTATTTTTAGGCCATGAAACAGTTTTTAATGCTTAATATTACTCTCTCTATATATGTATGTGTATTTCTTCATTTTCAACTAAGAACATACACATTCCACACATATTTCAGATAATAGGTCGAAATATGAAATTGTAAATCAGGGTGAATTTAAAGTCATTAATTAGTCTTTTCTGTGAAATTTATAGTTAGACATATCAAACATCACTATACATGTTTATCATTTGCTTTTTTATTAAGTATAGTTATATAATCTTATTATTCGGTTCTTTTTAATACAATCGAAAATATCAGGTCTAAAATGACAGGGTTAAACCATCGTACAGGGAAACCCAACCCTGATATCATTATGCTTTTAAAAGTGGCAAATCGACATTGCACCATGTTGTGAATAGTAGCTTCGTTGAGCTTGTCACTTCTGATGATTGTCCTAGAAGTGTAGAAGTGGGAGTACTTGTTCGAATAAAGAAAATGGCTAAGAAGGTTTGTGCAATGTTGAAGACTCGAAGAAATACTTGAAAAAATTCAAAATATAGCTAAATACATGAATGTGATCCAGACTTCAATTAGAACCATCATCACGAAGGATCTTCAGTTGTCTTCCTACAAAATGAGAGAACACTAAGTCTTCACACTTCTTAAAAAGCAAACGAGACTTGAGAGATTAAAGGTCCTTCTCAGAGAGCTTAAAGCGGACAAGACAAGGTATGAAATAGATTTTTTTAACGAGAAACTCTTCATTATTGAAGCCAACCCAATTCAATATTCATGATCAGAAGATATCCAAGATTTCCCCTATCTCGAAAACTTGGGAGTCTCCTCTGGTTTTCGTGGAGAACGGCCTAAGATCAATCCTCTTTTAACAGTATTGTGGTTCCAGCTATTGGATTGATGAAAAAAAAAACACTTCAAAAATCAATCATTTATCTTCCAACAAGATGTGAACTTTTTTACTACCTTAACAAGACACATGAGTGGTGATCACGTCAATTGCCAAGATTTTGTCGCAAAGAAATTTGGCGTCTTCAGCGAAACTGATGACAACGAAACTGATGATTTCATAGAAAAGGACGTAGCAGAGATCTTCTGGCGCAGAACCTGAACCGTTGGTCTTTGAAAAACACCAAAGGAATTAGGTGGGTCAACCTACCTTCTTGTAGACAGACCAAAGAACTCTTCCTCTTTGAAAGAGAATGTCAAAAGCTATTGTTAATAACCCGATTGAAACTTCTTCTTCTCTCCTGGGAACATTTGGTCCTAAAAGAGTAAAACAATAATACTTGCCGACGATCTGGTCTTCGCCCAGAAACATGACCTCATAATATTGTTGTGGAATGTTCTATACCTATTACAAGACTAGGGACACAACTCTGGATGAAATTTTATACCTTCATAGTATCATTATACTCTCAAATTCTGATACATTTTTATCTTTCTTGAAAGAATTGAAAGACTGGAAGAGTTCAACCACTAACCTTTAGGTCTAGGGGATTCAGTACATATGGACCCTCTCTTGGCTTGGGTAGTTCCCCGACCTTACAATGGCAAGTGAATATTCCACGTAACTTAATAGATGTACGAAAAACCCATTTGCTTCTATATTCTTATTATCGTAATTTCAGAGACATAAAGTGAAAATATCTAAGTGTAACAGTATTTTGAATAACGTTTTAGATATGTATGCTAAATTGGTTATATATGCTATATTTGACATCTGAAAAGAATTATTTCTTTCATAAATTGCGTAAGGTTATCTTTTGGGCGACATATTTTTGTTTGTCATCTTGTTGCTCACATAACTCAAAAAGTCTTCGATCAAATTACTTTGAATTTGGTAAGACGATCGATTCTGGTAAAATTTTGGGAGTTATCCGGTCAAAGCTCAAGGTCATTTATAACTCAATAATTCTAAAAGTTTTCAATCAATTTGTCTGAAATTTGATGAAACGATTGGTCAATATCTAGGAACGGTTTGGTTAGTTTTTGGAAGCGGTAAGGTTAAAGGTCAAGTTGAATTATAACGCAAAATGTATTCAATCAAAGTAACTGAAATTTGGTCGACGGTTGGTAATTATCCAGGCAGGAACCAATTTATTAGATTTTGTGAGCAATCAGGTAAAAATAAAGGTCAAGGTCATTTATAACACAAAAGAATTCAACCAAATTTTCTGAAATTGGGCGGGACGATGCTTCAATATTTAGGAATCATTTGTTTATATTTTGGGAGTGAACAGGTTTAAGGTCAAGGTCATTTGTAAGCGGTGGCAAAAGTATTCGCTCTATGAGTGCCCGTCATCTAGTTATATTATATTTATAGTTACATAATAAGTAAATATAATAGTGTCATACTTCAGATAAACTAATATTACAAGCATAAATAAATCCTGAATAGAAAGCAACATTCATGACGTAACACATACATTCTACAAACTGGACGTAAACAGGTCGAAAAAAGTTTGTCTCAAGTTTTGAATTTGAATCATATGATTGTTTATGCTTTAAAACACATTGGAATTATTTTTATAGTAAGTATTTAGACACTCAATAGTGCTATTTTTCACTATGGAAAGGAATTAAAGGGTGCGCAGATATTCGCCCCTCTCGCGCGCAAGAATCGCCCCATCAAGGACAATTTCAATTGCGCACTACTTTCGTCAATAACTCACATTATACAAATGCAAATTTTTTGTCCTTTGAATGGTGTATATAAGGCCTTAATGCGGTTCTTCATGTCAAATATTAATCGTCTATCTGCAAAAACTAAGTTGCAAAACCCAAAAGTTTTTAGTGCGCAAGATTCGCCCCTCCCGACCCTACATCTTATGGTGAACTCCTTTGAAGTAAATGAGTTAGGATGAAGCCAATAGAAAATAAGGGTGAAGGTATTTTAGATATAACGGAATTATGGAACATACCAAATTATGTCATCTGCCCAAACTCTTTCTGGGCTTAATTGTCCTGGGCCGGTGCACCGGCAGAAAAGAACGTTAGGAAGGTATGCCTCCGTAATCGTTAGGTGCTTAATGAACAAGGAAGATCTTTTAAATGAAAGTAGAGTAGGGACTTCTCAACAAATTATATGCTGAACCGTTCCGTTAACACCTAGTGACGTCACACTGCGCGTCAGTCGCAAACTCAGGCTTTTACTTAACGTAGGTCATAAGCCCCCCCCCCCCCGGTCACGAGCCCCCCTGTTTTTAATTCCTTATTTACCTATATTATTCAATCCTTATTGACACGTTTGTAGTTCATTACTGATTAGACATAAAATATATGTATATCGGGGGGCGTGCCGCCCCCCGAACCCCCCTGCCAGTTCATTAAACAATCATGAAGTGTGCAGTACAACAATCTAACGGATACAACAAACTATATTAGCAACTCTCAGTTATTTCTATCGTAAGTAGTTCTTCATTTGTTCAACTAGGTAAATAAGGATTAAAAAAACAAGGAGGGGAGGCTCGTGACCGGGGGGGGGGGGGGCTCTTGACCGTACCCCGTACTTAACAGCTGTGTGCTCTGAAGATGTAAGAAGATAAATTGACGGATATTTAGGCAATGTTAATTTAAGCTGTTTTACACGCTACGTTTTTTTACACCATTTTAGTTTGCGCAGCCGTAAGACGGAACGGAAACGTTATAAGTTTAGAGCGTTACACGGTTCAGGGTTGCCACGGTGTCAGTTTTTGTCAGGTTTAGTCAGTTTTTTTAACCTCATGTCAGTTTTTTTACTAACTACTCAATTCTGCCAGTTTTTTGCACCTCATCTTGGTATTTTTACCGTTTACTCGATCTTGTCATAGCAGTTTTGGTGTACAATTTATTAAATTAATCAAGATGGATATTCTGCAAGGAATTGGGTGTTTTGGTTTCCATTCGGAGTTCATATCCTTAATTTAGTACGTCCTCAGAGCAGCAGAGCCTACATGAGCTATTTTAAAAGTGACTAATTTGTTTGTTAATGTCGGATATTTTATGCATGAGAGATGTTAGCTACCACTGTATCTGTAGAAGTAGATTGAAATACTAATGGTAATCAAGTGTTGTTTTCAAACACTTTTATTTTGAGCAGTCATATGATCATATCTCTATGTATTGAAACAATAAACTAACGTTTGGTGGGGTTTGAGGCCTTTATGTTCAGCTGACGAATACTCTTACCTATTTACTCATTTTATTTTCATCATCTTATATTTTTCGAATTTTATTTTTTTTGTGGAACAGGAAGAAAAGGGGACCAAATTCCAAAATAAAATTATGGATTAATTTATGTACCACATATTAAAATTTCAGTTAAAAGTTTGAACACGTTCTTACCAATTAAATAATAAAAAAATTATATCGGATAAAGGTCATTAGAGATTGGATGCTTCAAATGCTTAGAAATAAGGAAAAATTTGTGCTTTAGGTTCTCCTCCGATTTTCGATATTTTGACACTGTATATAGGAAAGAGGAGCCATTTTAAGATGTTTTTCACGAATACCATTTGTTGTGGAAAGGCTTCGTTTTCGAGATATAGCGCAATTAAATTTCCGATCGGTTAGGTTTTGGGTAATTTTGCAGTTTATTTCAGATATACGTATATATATATACCCCCTACCCCCGATATGCGTATATATATATCCCCAGCCAGGTTATTAAACAATCATGAAGTGTGCAGTACGACAAACTAGCGGATACAGTGAACTATATTAACTGTTTCATGTCCCTAAGATTTCATGTCACAAAAATCTAAAAGGCGACAAAAGCCCAGTGTTATCTGAAACCTAATGTTATTCCTACCGGAAACTTAATTAAGTTACATCTCGAAAACGAAGCATTTCCACAACAAATGGTATTCATGAATGGCTCCTTAAACCTATAATAAGTGTTAAAATGTCGAAAATCAGAGGCGGGGCTAAAGCACAAATTTACCAAAACTAATGTTAACCATAGTCCCTAAATATATTAATGGAAAAATGTCAGTTTATTTTAAAATATCTTGTCAGTTTTTTTAGAACTCAATATGCAGTGGCAACCCTGCGGTTTCATGTTCGCACCTAATTAGCTCAGTCTTGTGATATCGTCATGATGGAAGAGGTACTAATTTTGTTAGCATTGGCTACTTGTCTCGTTAAAAAAAGAATGAAAACTGCGTAAAAACTTGATCCAGAAAACGGAACTGCTTCTACACGTTCCAATTTGTCCGCTCAGTTCACGGAAATCTATGCTAATTAGTTCAGTTATCGCTGCAACTGCACAGTCTCCTTCGGAGTCAAAATTTACGCAGTTTTCCTGTTTAAACGCAACGTTTTGAACTACACAGACTAATGGTGTTAAAACGTAGAGTGTAAACCAGCCTCTAGCTGGAGTGGGGTACGATCAAGAGCCCCCAGTCACGAGCCCCCCTGGGTCATAAGCCGCCCCCCCCCCCTCCATGTTTTTATAAACCTTATTTTCCTAGTTAAACAAATGAAGAACTACTCAGATAGAAATAACTGAGAGTTGCTAATGTAGTTTGTTGTATCCGCTAGATTGTTGTACTGCACACTTCATGATTGTTTAATGACCTGGCAAGGGGGTTCGGGGGGCGGCACGCCCCCCGATATACATATATTTTATGTCTAATCAGTAATGAACTACAAAAGTGTCAATAAGGATTAAATAATATAGGTAAATAAGTATTTAAAAACAGGGGGGCTCATGATATATTATATTATTTAATCCTTATTGACACTTTTGTAGTTCATTACTGATTAGACATAAAATATATGTCTAATCTAATCATGTCCCCCCCCCCCCCCCTGCCAGGTCATTAAACAATCATGAAGTGTGCAGTACAACAATCTAGCGGATACAACAAACTACATTAGCAACTCTCAGTTATTTCTATCTAAGTAGTTCTTCATTTGTTCAACTAGGTAAATAAGGATTAAAAAACAAGGAGGGGGGGGGGGGCTCATGACCGTACCCCACCAGGGAGGTGCACTCCCTCTAGCTTCTGATACAACACTGACGTAGTAACCAACGGACACACGGTACTAATAATAACTGAACAGTTAGCTTTAAGAACTACACATGCGCGTGTACTCGCCCTTGCTTTTGTACCACACAGATCATTGGATATAGAAGATGTCCCACTCCTACGTGGACGCTAGTGGCCAAATAATTATTCAAGTGAGAGCGTATCAGCCAATCAGAGAGAGGCGTAACGTGACGTCACATATCACAAACGGAAGTATATACATAACGGTCATAGCTACATTTTCTTTTACTTCCTATAAGCAGATAAGGAAATTTTCAGGAAAATAGGGTAATTAAAGTCATATATATTTTAACGTATATTTATTATAGAATAGTGAACAAGAATCGAAGTCGAAACTGAAATATTTCGAGCAAACTGTTCAGTCTCAACGCCATTGTGCAAGCCTTTAGCCACAGATTGTTATCATATTTTCTGAATAAAAACAACTTGTATCCTCTTTAGATGTATTGGTACAAAAGAAAATTGAACATTTTCACGCATTGCTCATTTTTCACCAGTTAATTTTGAAGAAAGATAAGAAAATTATTGAATTAGTCAGAAAATACAGCGCACACCCTCCGCTCATGATATTGCATCAGTAATAAACCAACGCTTCAAATTCGTACTGAACACACACGTACAAAACATGTACAGAACAGAAATAATTATATTGTTAATAAATGTATAATTTTATTATCAGTTTAATATCATAAAAAAATGTTTTGATTTTAAATAGCATATTTAAATTCAATAGTATTCTCTTTGTCGTTTTTTGAATAATCAAAACAAAATAATATATCAATCGTAGTCAACTCCAAGGATACGTCACGTTACGCACTCTTCCGATGCCAAGTGTCGCTAGAAAATTGAAAATTCTGTAGTGGGATATCTTCCATATTCAATGATCTGTGACACTCATGGTGATAACGGAACGGTTAAGTTTCGCCTTCGGAAGCGCTGCGACTCTGTATGACAAATCAAATCTACAAAATGATGACGTATATCAACAACAACTAATGACAGTGCAGCAAATAAAGCCCAAATAATGCAGGGAAAATAGAATTCAATAAATATTAGTTTACATTTTGTTACAACAGTGTTAGGGCATAGGGTAACATAAACCTTCAGGGGCTGTCTTTCCGTTCTACAGAGGTACATTATTAAACAGTTATTTTAGCTGTTCATTTAGTCTTTTTCGTTGAAGAAAAAGCTGTAAAAATAGTTAAGCACGCTCCACAAGACTGTTAGCCCTACAGTCTACACTGAGCAGGCGGCTAAAATTTTGTTTATATGTGTCTGTAGTCCAGTCCACTGCTCATACATGCATATTCACGGACTACCAGTGTATTGAATATAGTAGTGACAATTGAGACGGTTAGTGTACGTGACGTCATCACCGCAACACTCTAAATTAAATTTAAGACAATCTAAGAGTGTTCAATTATGAAAAAATGTTTATTTATTGCCAATATAAGAAAATAGTAATGGTGAATTCAGTTATTCAAACTACTTGACCTTAATTTTCGATAAAGTCTGTTGCCTTAATGACGTCACGGTAACAAATCACTCTACTGTCATTACTACGTATATAGCAGTGGACCGAAAAACAGACCTAATAATGTAGCTGAGAGACGTTGTTATAGTTCCAGTACTATAACTTCCTTGACACTGAGATACTAAAACTTAAAGAGTAATCAACCATGGTCGTCTATAGTTAGACGGCTACACAGTATAAAGATTAGGGGAGTAGCCCAGTTGTCTGTTATTATTTTTGCAATTGGATAACGTCAGAAATCTTGAACCAATCAGCGACTCCCAGAGTCACATGATTGTGAAAAGTGTAGACATACCAAGGGGAATTCTAGATACAAACAAATAACAATGGCTAACCATGGAAGTACTAGTAGTGGCTAACGCACATGATAGGAAGTTTAATACATATTTTTAAAGATAGTGAGAATAAAGCAGAAAATAGTTCAATTTTTTTTAAACAATTTTAGGAGACATGATTACAAATGTTGGATAGAAATTTGTTGTAATCAGCAACTCTCTAATATGGCTGAATCAATAAACATCAAAAATTTGGAGATGTCTGTGGAGACTATTTCTCATGAATCAAGATGGCAATTAACCAAAATTTTGAATTCATTCAAAACTAAGTTGAGGTTTCTCATAAACTTAGTTTTATTAGGGTTATGACGATATGCGTTTGAAATCATAGATCCTGAAAATATTATAGACCGATTGATATATATATATATAACGCCTATTGTCACAACCCTAGTAATTATCTTATCAAATTATTGAATTTGAATTATACTATCATAAAGTTGTAAATAAATGTAATATTTATTAAGTTAAAATATTAATACTACATAGTAAACAGTAGTAAATTTTCTCGTTCATGACGTCACGCACCACCGGTCTCTTCTGCAACGCTATTCGTCAGTTTAAAAATGATGTCTCCCATATGAGATTGGCCTACTCCCCTAATAGTATAGCTGAGCCCCAACTCAGCGACCAATAAGAATCGTTAAATTTTGTTACGTCATTGAACTGTCAGCTTAAACAGTGGGTAATAACTAATAAAATCCTAGTGTCACTTCCAGTACTAGAGCTAGAGCAACTTTTCATTCCACATTCGACTCTCTGGTGCTGGTCCTGTTCAGAGAATAATTTGAACTTCGGCGCTGTAGTGATGATCTGTCTGACTGTCTAGAAATATTTCTTCTAAATAATTTAGGATATTCATGTTAGAATTAGGTTAAATTATAGTGGGTTAACAACGTTAAGACATAGAGTTTATTTAAAGAGTAATATGTTATACAGATAGAAGTCTATTGGAGAGATGAGTGGAACACATCTCTCACTGAGTAATGTAAAGAACCGACTAGCTTAAGAATTGACCTGCGGTGGTATTTAACACTCACCGGAACTTGTAATGGACTTTAAACCTTAAATCCGTTCCTCATAAAAGTAATACATTGTTTGTTAAACAATAGGTAATTAATATATCTGAGCTAGTCTAACAGGAAGATAACATTAAACATATAAAGAGTGTGTAATACATTTAAACTAAAATTTCAACAATTCATCCATATTAAATTTTGAAAGAGAAATAGTAAATGCACGATGGCACTTTAGCATATGTATAGGTAAAAGGATCAAAACTCTACAATTTCAAATTATTTCCCACAAAATTATAAGAGTGGGATGGGAATGTTTCAATTACCTGATATTTGGATTTTAAATTACTAAGATCAGGTGTACATCGAATTACATTAAATTTTGAGTAAACAATCTTTCCCAAAAAGTAATCCTATTCATTTTTTTATTAGGTATTTGATTAAAATCTAGTCAGACATTTCATACAAGTTTGATTCCAATAACTAAATAATTGACGAAAAACACAAAATAAACTGTCCAAGGGTAAAACACATGATCTTTTTCTGATAGTAAACATTTATTTATTTCAATCACAACACTGATATAACTATATTACTATAGGAAGACTGGTAAAAAAAATGCACAAAAATCCTAGAGAATGCTCGATGACCAGTTGGCATTGTGATGGTGAAAGCACCAGATCATGGATCAAAGTGTTAAAGTGGATAATTACTTTCATTTTATATATACCTCGAAACAAAGCTTCGCTTAAGGTACCACTATAGCATCCGTAAACATTATGAAACCATTTGAGTTTCTCACTACTTAGATTTGTGTAAAAATGTATATCTACAACTGCCCCCAGGGGCTCTATCCTGAAGGGGTGTAGGAAGAGGAGGGGGTTGGAGTCCCTTGACCCCGAACTGTTTGGATTATGGATTGTCGTTTTTCATTTTTACCATGTTTATCATTTTTTTAACGCTACTTGCAGTTTTAGAGGATAGCGCTAGGGTTATGCTCTTCAACTACGAGGTCTTAGAATTTTATGTTAGGTAGGCTCATAGGCTTCATTTACTATCACCTCTTCATTTTCCTCTTTCATCCGTGAGTGCAGCCACCGGTGCTTGTGTCCCGTTTCGTCACATTCCTTGGTAAGTGACTATATTCACGGAGTAGCTTTTCTGCATCCATGAGCATTATCACCGACGGTGGTAAGTGACTTTGTTCATGGAGCCACTTTCCTCTCAGACTGCTTCTTCCAGTCCCTTGTATTTAATTTCCTTTTGACGTCAGCGATATGGCCTTTGGTTCCGAAGCAGACGTTAAACCCCCTAATAAATAATAATATGTCTACCACTTTTCCTGGATCTAATATTCTGTAAAGTTTCTGAATTAATACCTCGTTAAGCACGGAGTCTTGCTTAACTCTACAACCCGAAGTGAAAGTTAGGGCTGTCATGTATATTAGGTAGTGTTGAGATCCAGGTGCATTTGAGATATTGGCACAAGAGAGGCGGAGAGAGTTGATTGTGGGCGTGGCGTTATTGCTGGAATATAGAGTGTGCCACGGTAGTGACAGCGTAGGAGTAGCTCTTAATAATGTGTGTATGTTAAAATCCGTGCTATAAATGATTTACACATTATAAAATTGCAAACTATTTCTAATTTGGTTCTATATTTCTATTGCTTGTAATAACATGTTCTAAGATTTTGAACCTACAAAAACTCTTTAGAACCTTAGTAGAGAAATGATATAGCTAAGAGAAAAATGAAAGGTTAGAATAAAAGTTGGAGTTAAAAAGTTGTTTTATGATTGTGGCAAGTTAAGTGTTAATTATTTCACAAAGGAAATAGAATATTTTCCATTTGAAGCTCACTATATAGGAGTTCTACTGTATGAGTAAATCTCGCCACCACAATCAATTCTGCCTCGAATACAGCTTCTCAGTGGCACACTTGATACAGCAGCAATAACGCCACGCCCACAATCGACTCTCCGCCTCTCGTATGCCAATATCTCAAATGCGCCTGGATCTCAACTCTGCCCTTATACACCGGACAACCATCAGTCTTAGTTGCTTTAAATTAATCCTATTCGCCTTTTCAACAAATATCTGCTGCACGTAGGCACATTCATATTGTCAATCTCCAAATATGTGTTGAGAGTGAAGACCTTCGTAGGCTCTCCGAAGTTTGTTCATTTTGAAGTAACTTTTACCCTCAGAATTGACAGGGCGGACAATTGGACTCTGTTATCTTATTGAAAAGAGATGTAGTGTCATTATTACGGTCAAACAAGCTAGTCTTGTGTTCCGTAGTATTTGATTGTGGTAAGTGGTCCGACACGCCATCCATTTTGATCCACGTGCGCCGCTTCGCTCTCTCTCAAACAAATATCCAGTACCTGAAAAAATAAACTAAATTATTCATTGATAAGTCGCAGCAGGTTGAAAACACTTCCGGTCAAATTGCAAACATATACCAATACACCTCTCCGACTTAGGACAATCGGAGATGTAGGACAGAGTCTCATAATTACAAACTAACATTAAACAAACCCGAGGTGAAAATATTATTTAAATATAATATGAATTGATTTCACTAAAAATAATTAATACACGCTTATTTGAGTTTTTTTTTCTACTTGTAACGGAAAAATAGTTACACTATTTATAGTAAGTAATATTGAGTGTCTGGGAATAAATCTTACATCTGCACAATATCTCCATCAGCCAACTCCACATCACTGGCAATTATTTCGTCCTTTGGTCCATTTCCCAACACCTGCCTCATCATTTGCATGCAGGTTGTTTGGCAATACCTTCTCCAAATATACCTTGTTCTGCATGTCTTCCTTTGGGCCAAACTTCTGTAAATAAATTTAAGTCATTTTTTTTCACACCCATCTAAAGTAGCTACTGTGATAACTAGTGAGGAATTTTAATGAGTGGCGATCAGCATGAGAAGTTGAAGAAGGAATGATTAGTTTGTAGAGGAGCTGGAGTTTCTCTTCGAAGTGCCGGGTGAGGGATGATCCTGGGGAGATGAAGGAACTTGGGCAGAAATATTGCGATGGCTGTTGCAAAATATGCTGGGCTGCCCAATGGTCTTATAGAAAGTACGTGAAATGTTCTTAGTCTTTCTGCTGGGTTAGGGCGTTGAGAGATGACATGGCTATTGAGGGTAGAGGAGCCCCCTGTTGCGGTTGAGACTCCTCATCCTATTGCGGTATCTTATTGTTCTTCTTTTCATGGCTATCATTTGTTCACCTGCAATTAAAAAAAATGTAATTAATAAACTGTATTCAATAGAGTAGTCTGTGCCATAATGTAGCATTGGGGTTTCAAAGGAGTAGGTTTCATTTGGTTCATATCTTATTTTGTGTGGATTCTGTTTCCAAAATGTTAAAAGCCTACTTGAGATCTCTAAAATGTTCCTTTTCATTCCCGCACTCCCTAGTTTTTCAAACAGTGTGGGTTATTGAAGCTATAGGACATTTTTTCATTAGATGTAGTGCTAATGTTAGGGCTATTAAGTTTCAATTGTGATATATATAACTGTTTAATAATTTAACTTGTTATCATCAATATAAAAAAAATTGAACTATTAAACCTTCATAATTACGTTTAGGGTTTCTCCTATACATTTTTTTACTTTAGTACTCACCGCAGTGAAGAGTTTTAGTACTTCCTCTGGCAATAGCTAATCTGCGGTAAGTGGTTGCATCTGAAACAAAAATTAACCTCTGGCAATAGCTCATCTGCGGTAAGTGGCTCCGCTCCGTTGCATCTGAAACAAAAATTAACAAGCAAGAAAATATTCCCTCATCAACCCTTAAACATTCTCGTTATCATAGGGTGAATTTAATAATAAATGACCTAACAACTTAATTTTCACTGTTATTTATTTAAAAACCCTAGCCTAAAAAAACATTTAACCCCAAGATTGAGATATCTCACCTTGACACAATATCTCCTACTCTGAGGTTGTTCGCCATTATCTCTCCCGTTTATAGATCTGCATTTTCTCTTGCAGCATAAATTGCCCCAGGGAATTTTCCTGGCCCGTCGATAATAAAACGCCGCATCAGTTCGATATTACCATCATTCACCCTCTCAGGGTACATCACCCGAACTGCACTTGTTGCGTGCACATGTTCCTGAAAAATTTACATAATTTATTTCAGATATTTAAACTACTTTGAATTGCTTATTCGCATCTATAGTAACTACGCAGCAAAGTTATTAGAATTTATCAAGCCTAATCTCTAATCATCAAATGATAATAAAAAGTGTACCTAGTTATGTACGACCATAGTAGACTAAGGGATGTTCCCTCTTATCCATTTGCAGCCCCACCATAACTTACTTCTTCCAGTACAGAGAAGTTAATTCTAAGGTTACTGGCAGTGCTTCAGACAATCAATTAGTAATATTTCACGCTAAATGATTAACTTACTTTCAATTAGATAAGATAATACATTTGAACATCTTTTCATTTTATAATAATGAACGTTCAGAATACTCTCCTAGTTAGCGAATGGTTCGGATCTGATTTTAATGATATCCGAATATTTTGAACGAGTGGAGGTGGCATCACGAGAGGAAGTGGCAATATGATGCGTGCCTTGCATTCTTTTGCTGGCGAAGACTAAGTTTCCTCTTCAAATGCTTCTCTTCGTCCTGAATTTCAATTACAGTGAAAGATGACAAATGGAATAATCTGAGGAATAAAAACATTTGGGGGCTTATCACCTGGCCCGTTTCTTCGTCAGACAGTACCTTGGAGCGGGCCATCATGAATTGGAAGAGAAGTATAGAAGAAGTAACCACCTGCTCAGACTAAGGTTAGAGAGGCAACATATCATTGAAAATAGGAAATGTTTCACTGATATCTGGACGCTAGTGGCCAAATTATTATTTAAGTGAGACCATATCCGCCAATCAGAGAGAGACATAACGTGACGTCACATGTTACAAACGTATATATTATATATATATATAACCGCTGAGTGTATATAAAGATGGAGGTAGCATAGCGCAGACAAAAGTGATGCCAAAAAGTGCGCCCCTCCCACACACCAAGGGCGCCCCTCCCACACACATCAGTTTAACAGAATGCACGGAAAGGAGATGATGTGCGTGTTAGACTCGCTCTACCTCATGCACTTCTCGAAACCCCTTTTTTTTAAAGATTCAATAGTTACTTACGAATACAGATAATTTCTATGATTACTAACTTTACTTTGACATCTCACTAAAACTATAATTTTATTATAGTAATAACAAGATGAACAGAGAGAATGTATGCTCAAATCATAATAAATTCACAACAAAAAATACTATTAAACCATAAAAAATATAAGAATTTATCCATTGGTCAAAGCGTATACTTCTCAAAAAGAAAGACAATGCCACTGACTATTTTCGACTAATTTATTGCACGAACGTTTGCGATTAAATTACATTCTAAGAAAAAAAAAGCAATGGCCCATACACTTATATCGAGAAACTTAGTGTGACGTCACGACTTGATCATTCTATTAGATTGAATGTAAAATATTTAAACTCTTGTTGACATCTGATAAGCAAGGAGAAAATATATGTATTAATTACCATATAACGGAAGTTAATGAAAAATAAAAGTATTTTATGTACAAATGCAATTAATATATATGAAAGGGGTTTAACTTACCTATTTTGTTACATATATAACATGGGATAATACGTAAATCACCATACAAATATCATTCATGAACATAAGTTGCATGGTGTGATTAAATATCTCCCACCTTATAAATTTATAATGCAGCATATTATTTTCATTTAGATTCAGTACTATTGAGTTTAATAATATATAATGATAAAAACCACCTATGAAACTTGGTACTTTATCATTCTCAAATCTTATGCCTCAAAGAATTGAAGTCTGTTTCGGAACAAAAAACTTTATCGCTAAGATCAAAAGTAAGTTAGATACAAGGGACTCGAAGAGTCAGTCAGAAAGAAAAGTGGCTCAGTGAACAAATTTATCTACCACGATTCGTTGGCCAAGCTTAGGTATGAAGAAAATCCGTTACTTAATTAAAAATAATGTTGTTGCTAAAAATGGAACTGACAGATGGAAGAGGAAAATGAAGAGTTGATGTTAAGTTAATGAAACGTAAATTCCTACCTAGCAAAAACTCTTAAAGAGGAAAATGAGAGGAGATAGTAAATGAAGCATGCAAGCCTACATTAGCATTATCCTCTAAACCAGAAAGTAGTGTTAAAAATGAGTTGTGATTAAAACAATTATGATAGTTTAACCTTTTTAATTTAACTTTTAATATAAATATAATAAAATTGAATGAGAAGCCAACATATGTTTTCATAAATAAAATATCATCACAATTGGTAAAATAATTTGTTATCAAAATTGTGATAGCTATAAACAGTACAGAACAGCATAACCTCCCTCGACTGTTACTCGATTAGCACTGAGCATTGGAGGAAGGGCATTCAAACCAGTAGCAGGGGTGCATTGGGGGAAGACACGCCCATGGCGCCACTTTTTGGCATCACTTTTCCTTGCATGGCATGCTCCCTCCATACCTATATATGAAGAGTTTGGTTCCAAAACGCTATAAATCCATTTTGATCAATTTGAGTTAAAATGTGTTTTCTTTACCAAGAAAGTACAAAGATGAAAACCACTATTTTCTGTTTCAATCATTCACATAGCATATTGAGGTTATAATAACATAAACAATTCAAATCCACAATACCGACGAAATACAATATTGATTTAGGTGGAAACTCATTTTTTTCAAAAGTGGCGTTTATCGCGTTTTGGAACCAAACTCTTCATATACTCAGTGTATATAACTGTCAAAACTACAAAGATGAACATTTTCACACCTTGCCCATTTCTCACTAGTTTAATTGGTGTCCGGAAAACTGTCATGCGAAAAATTGCCAATCACTCACTGGCTATTTAATGACTTTAGTCAACAATAACGGTCTCTCATAAAAATACAGTATCTCGTAACTATTTATTGTTAAGATGTGGTAAGATGGACAGACAGGCTTTTAATAAGTATAGAAATATGGTTACGGGGGAGATCAGAAGGAAGTAGTTTAACTATTATGAAAGATTGCTTACTAGTTTTGGTGGGGATATGAAGAAAACGTGGACCTTGGTTAATTGTATCCTCGGGTGGAATAGAGTGCTGGACCAGGCTAAAGGTATAAAACTGAGAGATGAAAATATGTTAATTACTGATAGCCTGTCGGTTGCTAATGAATTTAATAAGTTTTTTGTTCCATTGGTGAACAAATTAATAATTCCTTTCAGCCTAATGATAACCTGCAAATTTTGATAACTTTATTCTTCTCACCTGTGAATTATAATGATGTCTACAGAACAATTTATGTCACTGAAAAATAAATCTTTTTGTACTAATAATTTCCTACGTTTATGCTAAAATATTTAGGAAATCTGTTGACTGTTGTCACCAATACTTTTTTCAACTAATAAATAAATATTTATCTCGTGGTATTTTTCCATAAGCATTGAAAAAGGCTCAAGTTGTTCCTATTTATAAGGGAGGGAGAAGTGGCTGGTAATTACAGGCCTATTTCTATTCTGTCCGACTTTTCTAAGATTTATGAAAAATTAGTTCATCGACAATTGGTTAAATACTTAAATTTGCATGATATTCTGTATGCTGACCAGTTCGGTTTCCGTAAAAATCGCAGCACATCTCAAGCAAGTTCTCTCTTTTTTGCAAGGTGTGTACGATGCTCTTGACGAAGGTGATTTGTATTTTTCTATGCTTTTGGATTTCCGTAAAGCATTTGATTCAGTTTCGCACACTCTCCTATTAAATAAACTAGACTCTTATGGTATAAGGGGCATTCCTCAGTCATGGTTTCGCTCCTACTTGTCCTCTCGAAGTCAATGTGTTGTTGTAAATAATGTATCCTCAGGGGAGCGACAGGTGAACTGCGGAGTGCCCCAAGGGAGTATCCTTGGCCCACTTTTATTTTTAATATTCATCAATGATTTTCCATTATGTTCCAGGCTCTTTAAATTATCACTTTTTGCAGATGACTCCACCATTTCATGTAACATTCCTAGGGACCAATTACTAAATTTTCAGTGTAATTAATGCAGAACTTAGTATTGTTAATGAGTGGTTCAAAAATAATAAAATTATGTTAAACACTGATAAAACTAAATATGTAATATTTTCCTACAGAAAGTCTTATAGATTGTCCTTGTCAAAATATGTGATAATGAGATTGAATGTGTCAAATCTGTTAAATTTTTAGGGCTTGTTCTAGATAATAATCTTAGATTTGAGGAACATATAAACTGTACTACAATTAAAATTTCTAAATCAGTAGGTATTCTCTCAAAAATTATTGCATTCTTACCACGTAATATTTTGATTATGCTATACTCTGCTCTTGTCCACCCTCATCACTTATATCTCATAGAAGTATGGTTCAATTCTCCAATTAATGTTAGAAATGGAATGGTTGCACTGCACTAGAAAACTGTTAGAATCCTTACTTGTAGCCAATATCTTTCTCATTCTTCGCCTCTTTACAGAAATCTTGGTCGACTTGATCTATTAAATCTTTTTAAATTTAGAATTTGTGTACATATGTACAAATCATTACCTATTCCCGATTATAGTCCTATTTTAATACTCATACAAATCAGCATGTACATTTGGCCAGAAATAGTTCCAAAATAACTTTACTTAGATATAACAAATCCAAATCGCAATCTTGTATAATTTATGTAGCATCTAGTCACTGGAATAGCATCAACACTTTTTTAGAATCTCAATTCCTTGAATAAATTTAAATTTCAAAATAGAAAACATTTACTAAATTCCCAATAGCTTCAAAAAACTATAGCACCAAATCAGTACCATTCATTTCTTGTCTGCCCTACCTTGCTAATATTAATTGAGTATTTTTTTGTATTTTTTAAAGTTTTTAGGCTTTACTTAGTTAGGATGCCCTCGAATCTTTTAGCTTTTCCGGGCCATATAGCGTCTTTTTATGAACTATAAAATATAAAAATGTAAGACCCTGGGATGTTGGTTAATGTAAAGGGTGCTATATGTCAATAAGTAAATAAAATTTGAAATTATGAAAAAAATCTTTTCGCCCTTCGTTAAGGAGTTAAGGAGACATTCATCTTTACTTAAAATACAAAACAAAAATAATAGTTAAATGTAGCTAAATTGATTTTTAAATAGGTTTTTATATAAATATTAAAAAAATAAATTCAATTCGATATAAAAATTAAAACTTTTCTTAGAAACAACTAAGAGAAGAATCAAAGAAATAATTGTATTAGAGTTCCAATCTACCTTTACGGTACCTACTACTTCCGCAAAAAAATGGTTACTTTATGTCTTTACCGTATATGAGCTCGCATCCAGGAAAAGCAAAAGAATGGATACTCTACCGACTACCGTATATGGACTTGAAGAGTAGCTCCATCATCTGTGTGTCAGAACCATCAGAGACAATAAAGCGTAGTCGTTCCAAAGAGCACAGTCAGTTTCTTAATTTCAGTGCGAAAACAGCGTTTCATGATGAAGTTCTACACTTTGTGGTGAATCCCTAGGGAAATACTTAGATGTTGACTAACAATGTTAACACTGCTTTATGGTGCAACAACTCACCTCTCAATCAAACGCATACTAGTAAAATACACTTCACATGCAGTATAAAAAACAATCTTAGTCTCGCTTCCATCAGCAGATTTCCCTAAAAACTAATATTTGCCGACGATATCGATAACAATCAAATTTTTAATTTGCTCAAAGCAATTAAAATCTGCAAACAAATAACTCTTAATTCCCTATAAATAGTATTATATTTATATGTCAAGTTTGTAATTCTCCGCATTTGCTGAGGGCTGAAAAATATAAAACTAGATTATGTGAACTCGGGCCTTCGCCCCCGCTTTAGCCCGTTCTCTCCCAAAATTTGATGAAATGCTAACTGGATAATAACCAATCGTTTCACCAAATATCATGCAATTTGGTTCACTACTTTTTGAGTTATAAATGACCTTGACCTTTGACCGGATCGCTTCCAAAGTTTTCCTTTGCCTACAATGGAAAACATCATATTGGCTTGAATATATTTTTAAATTTGTCTGATGCGTAATGATAGTAAATTATTTTATTAAATAAAGATTATTATTATTATGTATTTTACCAGATCGTTCCTGGACATTGACTAATTGTACCATCAAATTTCAGACAATTTGGTTGAATACTTTTGGAGTTATTTAGTTACAGATGGCCTTGACCTTGATCTTTGACCAACCAGATCGTTCCCAAAATCTAACAAAATGGTTCCTGTATTTTGACCAATCGTCCCACCAAGTTTCATGCAATATGGTTCAATACTTTTGAGTTATAAATGACCAAGACCTTGACCTTTGACCGGCTCGCTCCCAAAATAAATGCCGATGAAAATATGACCTTCCCGCATTCTGCGAAGGTGACCAGTATATTAAGCATATGACCACTAAAATTATTATTGTTATAATCGTCCTACATTATTGATTGGAATACTTTTTATTAAAAACTTGATTATACCATTAGATTTTTATCATGATTTAGAAGTAGAGTATAATTAATTGAAGGGGTTTAACGTCTGCTTCAGAATATCTGTATTGCTGACGTTAAAAGGAAATTAATTACATGAGGATGTAAGGTGCATTGAAAATTAAAGTTGCCATGAGAAAAGTCACTGAACACCGTTGGTGAAAAAGCTAGTGGATGCATAAAAGCTACTCTGTGAATGCACTTTCATACCATGGACTGTGATGAATAGGGACATCAAGAGCACCGGATGGAAAAGGAAAACGAAGAGGTGAAAGTATGAAGCCTACCTAGCCCAAAATGTAAGACCTTAGTTGAAGAGCATAACCCTAGCGCTATCCTCTAAAACTGCAAGTAGCGTTAAAAAAATGACCAAAAAACTTTAAATAATGCCAATCCCAATAGTTCAGGACGCAGAAGAAGCCTCTTTTTTTCTTTCATCCACCTCTGATAGCCAGGAATGTATTTAATACACCCATAAGTTTTTTGGAGAAGGAAAAAAATTCACAATATTTTGATTAGTTGTACATGAATTATATATAGTTTTCTGTGAATTTTAGACATAGAAAATATCAATTCCTAATGTAGGTGAGACTTATTCATAAATTTATAAAACTTATTTAAATATTTACAATTATCACACAAGGATTATCCATGAAAATGACTAGCTTAACTATAGCTATACAATTAGATTAATTATAAATATAAGTGTAATTAATTATTTCTAAAATTTATTACAACATGAACAAGCCAGAAAGTGTTTCTTGGAAGTAGAGTTTTTGCAAAACAAATTAAAAGTATTGATGGATATAGTGACATCATTATATGTTTCTAAATAAACATACATTACTGTAATATATATATAGTTGTACATTTAAAATTTTAAATACGAAATTGCAAAACCGTTGACCGAAAATTATATATTTTTATACGTCATACTCTCCATTCTCTTCAAAATCCTTCAAGTTGACAAAAGTTTCTTCACTAACATTACTTCCACTCGGTGAATCATCGCTAAGTTCAAAGTCTCCTTTGCGCAGTCTCCAATCTCCTTCCAACTCCATCAAACTTAGGTACTCTGACAACTCCTGCATCCCTTCTCTGATGTCCTGCTGCTGCTGTAGCTTCATCTGGGTCCTCATGGAAGATAGGGAGGGTTCTTTGGGCGATAGGATGATGTTCGGCGGGGTCCTAGCTGTCGTGACACCCCTGGCATAAGTAGTTATCGAATTTGGCCACATTGGATTCTGTGGTGCACTAGGCAGCTCTTTCTTTGGAGTTTTAGGAGAAAGGTGATGACTCATGAAAGATTTTATTGATTTTCCGGGTAGTTTCATGGGTGAGGAAAGTTTTGACAGTCTGTGTGTTCTTGGAGAGCACAAGACTGAAGAATAAACTGTTGCTAGATCATCCTCACTGTTTTGAAACTTGGAATTAACTTCATCCGAACTGGGTTCGCTTTCAACACTTCTGGATTTTGTTAATGGCCGAAATCTCCGTTGATGAAGTATACTCTTCATGTCCTCTTCTTCGTCTGAAGATGTATCGAAGGGTGCTGCGTTTACACGAAAGTTATTCATAGTTAGACGTCCCTTTGATATCATAGGGTCACTACAAGAACTTATATTAGTGTAGTTTTCATTGCCGAACACTCGGGGTCTTCGTGTCAAGTTTCTTAATTCCTTCGTCTGGTGAATTGGACTCAAAGTTGGTGATATAATAGCAGGGAACATTTTGTTCAGATTTTCAAGGCAGATGTTGACAAGTTGAAACCAAGAGGTAAAGTGAGAACAAATCCTCTCTACTAATAGCCTGTAGTGTGATTTTTGTACGGATTCTGAAGCCAGAGAATGACTTTGAAATCAGCCTTGAAAAACAATGATAAGAATCATTACCATTATGAGAAGTAATTTATTACGTTGTTGAAAGGGAAAAAGGAATTTATTCTATTCGGTTTAATTGAATGATCGATCTAATAATATTTATATAATGAATAAAATAATTATAGCATGCTTTACATACGACAAATTCACATAATTGTACTGTGCCAACATATGCCACAATCTTTCTAACATTATCTTCCAAAATTTAATCAGTTTGTTTTCTATTAATTTGGAGCGTTCTCGATATTTAATCGAAATTCCTCAGGTAAATAATATTAGACAAACCAAGAAGAAACCATAGCTTCGAAAACTTATCAGCGTAAATAGGCTAGTTAACTTAAAGAAGGAAAATTCAAATTATCGAGATATGTTCGCAGAATTTTTTCACTAAATTAGCAATGTTCTAAGTGTAAGAAAAATTAATTTTCCCACAAACCCTCAAGTTTTCATGCAGTTATTGAAATCAAAATTAATTCCAGTAATTCTGATACGTTATATATATTTTAAAATCTATTGCTCATTTTACTGAAAGATAAGTTATTTCCAATATTATATTGTTTAAAACTTTCTTTTTAATATGTTTTGTTGTTATTAAAAGTAGGATTTTCTCCCCTCTCTGTATGATATTTCGTTAGAAATGATAACCACCGTACACCAGTAAATTAGTAAGTCATTAATCCTCAACCTGTGAGGTGTTGTGTTAATCACGAAAGATCAATAACCCAGTAAACAGCCATACATTGTAAGTTATTTTGATTGTAGAGTAGATTTACTTAACTGAATAATATTATTTTCATATGTATTACAAGATGTATTGTTTTTTTAAGTTAGCCGCACATACATTCGTGGTACCTACCTACCTGGTTACCTATGTCACAGTACAGAGAACATATAGTATCCCAGAGCTATAGGGGGGATATTACGCGTGTCCCGGTAGGCTGTGACGTCACATGTCAACAATGGTGCGTACGTTTGTACGTACAGTACAAACATAAAAGATGGCTGCAACACACCCAACTTTTGTTAAATAACGTTTTCGGTGATATTTTTTCAATTCCACAAATTTCCGCATGCTATTATCCAATCTTTATAGTCATACGGACGAAAATTAAAAAATGACTGTTGATGAAATTGCTACTGGTCTTTTTACACCCAAAATAGTAACAAATTTTTAGTCTTGGAAGAAGACGATTTATTCAAGATAATTAGGTATATCATTAGTCAGATCGGTCGCGTTGGCCGCCATCTTAATTCTCTATTCCACGTGACCCACAGCAATTCTGTTTACTATGACGTGACCTCTTGTTTACATACATGACGTCACAGCCTACCCAGAATAAATTTGAATAATACATGTAACTGGGGTACTATACTATTCTGTTTACTATGCCTATGTTGAGAGGATCGAAATCATCGAATACCTTGGTACATATTAATGCACAGTTAATGTGATTACATTTATCATATTGTTTGTTATACTAAGTAATACATTAAGTAAGGATAGGTCATATTTTATATAATTAATTTTGTATTATTATTGTGATTTGTCGAAGATTTTAGTTCTCTTATTCTCTATTTTATCGATTTGTATTTTGTTCTTCGGCAGGTTACATCGTCGTATTAGTGTTTTGTATCCAGAATGAAAAAATAAAGAAAACGGTGGATAAGTGTGCTTCACTTCGATTCAAATAGTTCACTTTTCATAATCATTAAATAATAGGTGATCTAGTCCCTGATAAATTTATTAAAATGATATTGCAAATCAATAGAGTTCTACTGATCGATATTTTATCTGAGTATGTAGCCTACGGTTTAATCTATTGATTAAAATAAGAGATACCAATATACTCTATCTACGGTATCTTATTTTTGGGCTGAAGTACTGCTTAGTAACTGCTAAACTAGTAATTTAAAATCACTAAAGCATAAATCTATCAAATATGGAAACTGTTAAAACGAATGAAAGTGTGGATATAGCTAACCTCTTTTAATACTATTTTAACTAGAAAGAACTTTCGTGCAGCGCATACCTTCGCCGCTACATATAAATGACCTTGACCCGATCGCACCAAAACTCTAATCAAGTGCTTCCTGGATAATGAACAATCGTACCACTTAATTTCAGGTAATTATGTAAAATAATTTTTGAGTTAAGCGATTAACAAGATTACAAATATATAATTAAATATTGCCAATCGAAACATACCCTTCCACAATTTTGCGAAGGTAATTACGGCCACAGAAAACTTAATAAATGCATACACCAAATGAAATTAGTAATACAAAGTAACAATTACCATCTGATAATTAAAAGTTATATAGGAATATTAATGAAGTTTTAACTTGACAGCCACTAGTCTCAATAAATTTGATGTTGAGTCTTTGTTCCACTTTACCTTCTGAAAAGTAATGACAATTTATTATTTTGCTTACGTGACGTCACAAAAGCAACCTACAAATATAAAAAATAGAGACTTATCAGGATACAAAGCAAAGAATATATATTTCTGTAATTGTATATATAGTAGTAATAAGTTTGCATAACTGTTTAGTTAAAATACCCTTAACTTCATATCATTTTGCTGTGATGACGTCACAAGTAGGAAATGGCTCCATTGTCACTACTGCCAATGTTTAGCAGACTGCCGGTTTGTTTACATTATAAATTATATAAGAGTTTGTGACCAAGGTCCAATATTTAATAATCCTTGATTGAAAGGTAAGGTCATGGGTTCGGTTTATCTTTCCCTTATGTAATTTCATTATTTTAATTTTTTAAATTATAGGATTTAGTATTCAAGTACTGGAGACTACCATTAAGCAGTACTTGGTACATTTTTTCAAAGGCTCTGAGCTCAAATTGGAGAATCTCTAATCCAGTCTGCAGAATATGGGACATCCTCGGTGTAAACCATTTTAATTTTTTTTCTACATTTATATACCTACATGTGTTTTACTGAAGGCAGAGGGCAAAAGAGAAGATTTATCATTTTATGTGTGATCACTTTATTAGTTTCTGCAGTCTGGTCTCAAATGAGTCTGAATCTGATGAGATCATGAGACAAATCTTTAATTAATTTAAATGTTTCTTTTATTTAAGTAGGGTCACACAGGTAAATTGCGGCCCATTAATTTTTAATTGCGGCCCTCTCAAGAGAGTCTTAAAACATTCTGAACCGAAATTCATTACTGGCATACCAGTCTGCTGAATGTGTCTCTTCTCTCCCGCACCAGTCTGTATTTGGTGCACAAAATTTCACTGACTTTTTGAAAAAGCTGAAAAAATCCACCATAAATTTCCAGTAATTTGGCTAATCCACCAACATTTACCCATTTTTCCACCGAAAATTAATGGTAACATAGGAATAATTAGCTAAAAATCCACCGATTTTGCCAGAATTAGAATATTATTTTCTGTTTCAAAGGGTGGAAAATTCCACCGACATGTCGGTGTAATTTACCACGAAATACAGACTGAGTCCCGCAGAGATTTTAATTTGAGAAACAGTTACTCAATACTCTCTGACTCTCGGTAGCAGATTCAGAATCTCCCGCAGTTAAATTAATTAATAGTAACATGGAATTATTCAAAATCTCCTGCAGCTAAATTAATAGTAACATAGGAATTAATTCAAAATCTCCCACAGAGATCTCAAATATCTAAAAATTCAATTAAAAACTACAGAGAGTCTTGGAAAAATGTTCCATATTCAGATATTCTGCAGACTGGTTGGCATAGCTATCAAAAGAAGAGCAGTACATGCTATAGTTTATTAATTTAAGTTTTTAACGCACTGTTTTAAAGCTATGATGTTTCTGTTGTTAGAGGCCCAGAGTGGAAAACTCAAATTCTAACAGAGTTACTCATGAATACTCAACTGCGGAGTTTATTAATAATGATTAACCCTGTTTACTAGTGTTTAGTATTTGTAAAGCTTGCTGAGTTCAATTTTTTCAAATATTATGAAATATATAAGACTAATTTTGAGGCCGCAATTCAGATTGTAATTGGTGGAAAATTCCAATGATATGTCGGGAGATATTCAATTTCTCAAGTAAAAAATTCATGCAATGTTGGAGGATATTTAGCTATTAATTCCTATATTACCATTAATTTTTGGAGGGAAACTGGAAAAATGTTGGAGGACTAGACAAATTGATGAAAAATGTTGGCAGCTATTTCTCAGATTTCTGAAAAAGTCAGGAGTTCAGTGCACCAAATACAAACTGGGCCGCAATTAGTTAGTGTGCCGCAATTAGTTAGTGTGCCGCAATTTACCTGCTTGACCCTATATTAAGTCTGCAGAAAGTAGAAACTGGTAAAGTGTTCGTAGAGATCTCTTTTTCCGTTTGTACCATGTATGAGTGTTACTATGAGAGTAGGGTCAAGCAGGTAAATTGCGGCACGCTGACTAACTGCGGCCTCTTATAACAGAAACATCATACATTCAAAACACACGTAAAAACTTAAATTAATAAATTATAGAATGCACTGTGTTTCTTTTGATAGTTATGCAACATTTTAATGTAATTTCAGTTTTGATTGTTTTAGAGACTCTCTTGAGATGGCCGCAATTAAAAATTAAAGGGCCGCAACTTACCTGCGTGACCCTATGTCAGTTGAGGCCAATTAATTGGCTTAGATTTCAAAAGGTCAAAACTCAGATATGTTAACAGACTAGACTACAGTCTAATTGGCTTAAAATTTTGAATTTAATTCTTATGTTCCCATGTTAATTTTGGCTTGAGATCTTCAAAAAATGAGCCAGATTGGCTTGGCTCAGAATTTTTGTGAAATTTTGGTTCAAAAATTGGCTTACAATTTTCCAGCCTCTAAATTAGATACGCATCTTAAAGCGGAGCGGCGCACCACAGTACGGCGCTCCAGATTACGGCGCACCACTGTACATTCTATTAGATAAGTAATTTGAAAGAAGAAGAAAGATATATGGAGTGAATATGATAATTGTTGTAGGCTATCAAATTTATGACTGATGGTACTTGAAACCAATGTTAATATTACATACACAGTTTAATTCTTTGATCAAGATGTTTAATTTGGAATAGAAAATAAAATTTATCATCGAAAACTTTAATAATTATAATTTTATGGGGTAACTATTGTAAACTTTCTGTCTGAAGTCAGTGAGGTTCTGACTTCTCAGTTAGATGTATCCCCCAACTCCCCTGCAAGGTTATTACACAATCATGAAATGTGCAGTACAACAAACTAGCGGATACAACAAACTACATAACAGACAATTATGTTGAAATCATTTATAGAATGCACAGTGGTGCGCTGTAATGTGGTGCGCCGCTCAGCTTTTAGATACTGTTACTGATATATGGTGTTCGTAACAAAATGAATGAAAATATAGGAATTAATTCAGAAGTGTTTGTAGCTAAATTAATGTAAATATAGAAAATAATTCAAAATTGTTGGGAGAGAATATCCCAAATATCTCCCATATTCTGCAGACTGGGTATATCCCCATCACAGAACATTGAATAGAAGAAGTGTGGATCCCATTATATTACTCTTGAGTGCCGTTTACAGTGACGTCACTTCAACTAGAGCCAATCAGAGGCTTCGTTTCACCAGTTCTGTTTGAGACTCTGAGTCCATTATTTTGAATGCGTATCACAACCGAAATGGTGTCAGTTTGTGTTTGTTGTAAAGAAGATTAGTTTATTATTGCTTAGTAGCTGGGCTATAGAATATAGATAATCCTGTACATAATTTGGTAGGAAGATATGACTCCCAGCAAAGATAATGAGCTGAGGTAGAATGCACGTTCAAACTGTTTTCGAGAGAGCGTTTATAGTGACGTCAGCGATCAATGGACGTGATTGGTTGAATTTTTACAACTGTGTACACGTTCGATCTGAACTTCTTCTTATTCAATGTTCTATGATCCCCATGTTGCAGAGTATGTTAGTTAAGACCAATTAATTGGCTTAGATTTGAAATGGTCAAAACTCAGATGTCTAATTGGCTTAAATTTTTTGAATTAATTCCTATGTTCCCATGTTAATTTTCAAATTTTGGCTTGAAATCTTCTAAAAATGAGCCTAATTGGCTTGGCTTAGAATTTGTTCAAAATTTTGGCTCACAAATTGGCTTACAAATTTCCAGCCACTGAAACATGGGTGAAACTTAGCCGAGTTTAATTATGAAAATTAGTGATTTAGAGAACTGAGCTCCTTTTACTCCAGCCTGTATTTCAGATATAATTCCAGTTATTGTACCAACGGCCCAGGTAATAAAGCATGTCCAAACTCGCCATTTTAATGGCGAGTTTGAAACAGTTATTTTGAGTCCTTCAATTGCAAATGGCAAGAAATATCTAATTTTCTCCTATGCTACAATGTTAATTTGGAGAGAATTTATGATAATTTGATTATTTTGGAGAGAAATTTGGTTATTTTTGGAGAGACAAATGGAGAGTTAAATTCAGAGTTTCCGAGCCACACTATATTACTTGGCCAACGGCCCAACGGCAATGGTAACCAACCCAAGTAAAAACAGTGTGGCTTATGAACTCTCCATTTGTCTCTCTCTTCAAATGAAAGTTAAGAAACCAAATTTAAATTTCTTTTGAAAATGGTCAAATTATCATAAATTCTCTCCAAAATAACATTGTAGCATAGGAGAAAATTAGATATTTCTCTTTCTCACCATTTGCAATTTTGAATTTAAGGGCTCTAAATAAGTTAATAACTGTCATAAATTCTCCATTAAAATGGTGAGCCATGTTTCAGAGGCCAGAAAATTGTAAGCCAATTTTTAAGCCAAAATTTCTGATCCAAGCCAATTTGGCTCATTTTTTTGAAGGTTTCAAGCCAAAATTAACATGGGAACATATGAATTAATTCAAAATTTAAAGCCAATTAGACATATCTGAGTTGTGACTTTTTGAAATCTAAGCCAATTAATTGGCTTTAACTGACATACTCTGTAACATGGATGCTGAGTTTCAAAATTGGACATAATTTATTATCTGGCTACCAACTTGTTGGTTGATTTTATCCTTTTTTCCACTTTAAAATTAGTATTATATTTCTAGCCAGACTGTAGGAACTGTTTTCCAAGAAAATGAAGAAATCCTGGAATTTTAGCTATTTATTCCTATGTTACCATTAATTTATTTTTTGGTGGCTAAATTGGTAAAATGTTGGTGGATCAGCGCCCAAATTGCCCACCACTGTATTATCAAATAGGTAATTTGAATGATCATTTATGATAATTGGGGTAAATTTGATAATTGTAGTATCAAATTTATTCTGATGCCTGATGGTAGGTACCTGAATCCAATGAGATGTTTAATTTGTAATAGAGAATAAGGAAACTAATAATTTTCTGGGCTAACAATTATAAACTATTGGTCTGAGGTGTAAATAAAAACTTACCAGTTAGAACCCCTGCCAAATCATTAAAGAATCGTGAAGTGTGCTGTACAACAAACTAGCGGATGCAGCAAACTATCTAACGGTCATTTATGTTGAGACCATTTGATAGAATGTAGCTACTGTGGTGAACTGCTCAGCTTTTAGATACTGGTGATTTTTTTCAGCTTTTTGAAAAAAGTCAGTGGGTTTCTGTGCTCCAAATACACTCTAACATCTACTAGACTACTACAGGTAGTCTAGTAGACTACTACAGGTAGGTAGTCTAGTAGATGTTAAAAATTGATGACATCTCTAATTTCTTCCTTTGTTACAATGTGAAATTGAAAGAAAATAAGTCAAAATTAGTAAATCCAAGATTGGAGAGTAAAAATATTAAGGCTAGAATTATTGCACAAAATAGACTATTCAAATTTTACTTTTCTCCAAATAAATTCTTAGAGTCTGAGACTAAATTATGTTAAGTGGCTATAATATAATTGTACATTATGAACTGATGAAATTATCAAAACTGTTCTCTAATTAATATACCTAATTTACGATGATTGTAGTCTATAGCTGTAGGGGAAAAATTCTTATACTTTGAAAATAATCCTCTTGCCTAATCAACTTATGATAAATAAGTTTCTCCTATTGACTTATTTAGTCAGATTATTCTGTTATCAAAACTTTAAAGTCCACATTATTTAACTTCATTAGCTAATTCATCTGTTAGCAGCTTAGCCTTAATAATCTTTAGAATGGACAACTGTCCTATATCCATAATGAAATTGTTAGAATGCCTAATTAATACCTATCTATACTATATCTAATTTTAATTTCCCACCATGTACTATCAAAGAAAGGATCTCTGTATGATACAGTTTTCTTTTAATTTCAAATGTTGTCATAATGTACACAGACCAATTTTAAAATATCTACAAGCATTACAATTAGTAAAGTTTCTTTTTGGAAATGTAAAATTGGTAAACTGTCAAAAATTATTATTGAATGGATATACTCTTTTTTTTTTTTTCTTCTAGTGTATGTCTTCTTTTCTGGTTCATCAGTTAGATATTTTCTCATCAGGTTCATATAATACCTCTAACATTTTACTAATAATTAATTTTCTTTCAGTGGACCCATCACAATGGCTGTTGCTCCTCCTCCTTCAGATGTTTTTGAACAATCTCCTGCAGAAGAGGGGAGTAGAATGATGAAGAAAATAAGGGATAATCCAGTAATGGGACTTGGTAAGATGGTGCTCTTGTTTTTATTTAATTTACTCTAATGAAAATTAAACTTATGGTAAGTTTTGAGTTATTGGATGGTTCCACATTTTTGGACACTTAATAAAAAGTATATAATTTCTATTTAACTTTAATCTGTATCCATGATACATGTAGGTATCATGGATACCATTTAAAATAAAAAATGAATATTAATTAATATCTACATTTTTCATACTTCTCCAAAAATGTGGAAATGTCTGGAATTTCGAACCTACTCTACTGTAATATATTATAATTAGCTACTCTCTAATTTCAGATATTGCTGGACAAATAGTTAGTAAAGTCCTACTATATTTTGTGATAGTTTATTAGTTTCAATCTCTCACCACCAGGTATGGCCGGTTGGGTTGGCATAGTCGGCTACGGTCTCTACACTATCAAGAACCGTAAGCACGGCCTGGGTCTCCATCTCATCCACACTCGTGTCTATGCCCAAACAGCAGTCGTTGGGGCCATGACTATTGGACTGGTTCACCAACTGTACACCAATCACTTCAGACCTTGGTACAACGGCGAGAAGAAGCCGTGAATTTGGTACTGATTTAGGCATTCAATTTATAGTCCGTGTTACTGGCTATTGTACATAAAAACAGAACAGTGATGGGATTGGTAAATGATGTATGGTGATGCCAAATTGAAGCTATGGCCAAAATATTCCAGAAAAGAGCAGATTTTTGCTATAAATATTCTTTTCTGTCATAGACCAATTTATGTTTCTTTGAATTTTTTGCCAATTGATCACACGTACAATTCAACTATTTGATACACATGGCATCATATACAACATACACAGAAGCTTATATGACTCTTAGTGTACATTATCAGTAGGGTTATGACAATATGCTTTAAAATTGACAGACTAAATGAAATGGTATCCAATACTATATACCGCTGGTGTAGAACCATTCAATACTCTTTAATTCTCTCGGTCTATAATATTTTCAGCATCTGTGAAAGCATATTGTCGCAACCTTATTTTTCAGCATTTTATTTTAGGCAGGCATTTAAAATCCCATCACTTCACCATTTTCCTATCACCTTCTTCACAGTTCCACATTGCCAGTGTAGATGGTTTAATGGTTATTTCTATAAATATTTATCAATGTTGGACATTTGATTTGCGTCTGTGATGTATTTTAATTCTGTGTTTTGTTGATGCTAATGTGTGTATTGATGGAAATTATACAATAACTTCAGATACAGTATTGTGTGGAAGAATTAAAACAAATTTTATGTGTTTTGAAATATTTCTGAGAGTCCAAATGTCAGGTAAAATTTTATGTATTTAATTATATATTGTCTAGATAAATATATATATATATATATATTGGAATAAATATATCTGAGCAACAATTGGGTTTTTTCAATCTCAAAAATTGTAGGTTTATTTATATAACGTGAAAATAAAAGTCCAAAAACACTGACTAGTCTTCATTTTATTATAAAACATGGACATAAGTAGAAAAAATATATTTACACTTTCATTGAGAATTGGTACTTTGGTGTCTAGAAGTATTAATTTTACATCAAAACATTTACACTCACTTAAATTACTTATAAATAGCTGTACAAATGAGGAATTCTTCTGTGGAAGACTGTACTTTTTTTGTGCGAATCATTTTTTAACGTTCAGACCTGTTCTATCATGCCTAAACCTGTTTTAACGAGTCTAAACACGTTCTAACGAGTCTAGACACGTTCTAACGAGTCTAGACACGTTCTAACGAGTCTAAACACGTTATTACATGCCTAAACCTGTTCTAACGAGTCTTAACACGTTCTAACGAGTCTAGACACGTTCTAACGAGTCTAAACACGTTATAACATGCCTAAACCTGTTCTAACGAGTCTTAACAAGTCTTAACACGTTCTAACGAGTCTAAACATGTACTAACAGAATTATAAAATACTCAATTTAGTGAAAAGTTTAGTTCAGAACGAAAGGCCACATGGTTCAGGAGAAAATAAATACAAGGAACTTCTGAGGATGAACATTTAAATTGCCGGGAAACAGTCACCTACCTTCAACAGTGACGGTGCACATGGATGTAGAAAAGCTACTCCGAAAATATAGTCTATAGGAAGACAATCAACCTGGTAAAAACAACACCTATGGTTATCAGTAGGGTTGTGACAATATGCTTTTAAAACCATAGAAAATATTATAGACAGAGAGACTTGAGGAGTATTGAATGGTTCTACACCAGCGGTGTATAGTATTCGACACCATTCCATTTCGTCTGTGATATTCTTAAAATCTATGATTTTTAAGAGCATATTGTCACAACCCTAGTTATGAGAATTGTTTTTGAAAGCGATGAACAAGAGTAGCTAGCTACATCGTTTTATGTCCATGTTTACAGTCATTTCTCTCAAATAATGAAATTAATTAATTTAGTGGGTGCTTGACATATACTTGGAAACCAAAGGCAATAATAGAAGGAAATGAAAACCTATCACAAAATTTAAAAACGTAGATACACATTAATTGTTTCCTATAAAATAATTTGAAAAAAAAATAATGGTAATAATATATATCGCACTTATCTTTTTTTTTTTCCTAATTTAACAAAAATTTATTCTAATTGATACAAATATTACAATCTTTTTTGATTGAAAGGCAGTAGCTAGTTATTAATGCCTATTTATATTATTTAAAACTAGTTATTTACATTATTTTCAGGTAAATACAAATAAAAACCAGTAATAACTAAAGAAAATATTCAAGGAATACATCAAATAGAATAAAAAGGAAGGAAGGTATTAAGAGAATACAAAAGTCAAAAGTAGCTACAACAAAACTGAGTTATAAATCAGTACATTTAAAATCAGACTCATTTAAATTCTTATTTAGAGCGAAATTAAAAATCATAGGAAAATTAATTGTACAGTTAAAATAGTAAAGCAAGACGATGATGATAATAAAAGTTTTAAAATAGGTAGGAAAAAGTAGATACTTAGATTAAAAATAATCAACGGCATTAAATTAACCATAAATTAATAATACAAATTTGAACACATCTTATTTTCTGCAGCAGAAAATATACCGAAAGACTGTATTTTGCAAATGGATTTAAAGTTTTGTTAGAAATATCAATGCTTTTTTTTTTATAAAATGTTATTTAAAGTGTCATGTAGGCAGGAAATCACAATATTTAAGGCCAGTGTACTAAGGCACTTATAGTTATTACAGGGCAAGGCTTATAGTGGTATGAACGTTTACGCAGAGTTTTTATAGTAACTATTATTAATCACTCGGTAATATTAAAACTGAACGACTACATGAGTAAATAGTAATTTGGAACTAGACTATTTGTTCGATAGTTATTAAAATCGTAGCTAAGCATCAACTTCAGACAGTTCTGGTAAGGGAGGAGGTCTGTCGGGTTTTTCTTTCAGTTTATAGAAGTCGGAGAGAACGGAGCTACTGCTCAGAATGTCCATCGTCCAGTCTGCATTGGGTTCCTTAGGCTCTAATATTTCATCCAAAGCATCTTCTAAAGTGCTTTCTTCCTCTTCTTGAGAAGGAGCTATGGAGGTCCCTTCACTGGGCGTAGGAGTCATTTCCTCAGAAGCCTGACTAACTTCGTCTTTTTCCGTACTGTCACCACCGCTATCCGTCTTGACGCCTTTGGAATCTTTGCGGCTCTTTAACTTGCTGTAAAGACTGAGAAGAGAGGCCCTGCTGGCAGAAAGCTTCTTATCAACTGCTCTATCTTTGTTATCAGCACTGGGATCTATACTGTACGCTCCATTTTTCGGCTTCTTCCGTCCCGCCCACGTGCCATACCAGCTAGATGGCTTTTGTTGCATATCTCTACGCCGAAAAGATGAGTACTTGCTGTTACTCAGATCTTCATCATCTGTTTGACAATAGGAATCTTTAATATCGTTTCTGGGTCGATAACATCCAGCAGTCGAATGGTTTCGGCGCAATCCAGATCCTGGATTTCTGTCACTCAATCCTTCATCATCAGTCAAAGCGTGATCAATACTGTTGATGTCATTCATTGGAATGAAGGAATGACTTCCATTCATATCAGGCCTAACATTTCGAATATCATCGGCAAACATTTGTCCGTTGAAGTTTCCGTACGACCCGTGGCCATTGTACGGGTACACTGGGCGATGGCGTGAAAATCTCCCGTTAGACTCTAAGGGTCGTCTGTTTGATTTAATGACAGGTTTGTTACTGTTGAGCAAAATATCCCTGACTGTATTTTCCAGGGATTTCTCGGATTGGTGTATTTGCAGTTCTGCTTGATTCTGTGGAATGCTGAGGACGCTTCCGTTCCTACTAGGGACAATAGGAGGAGCACTTCCATAGAGCTTCTCTTTTTTCTCATTTATAGGACCATTAACATCCCCGTTTGGTTCCTCTACAGGTACAGGAGATGTAGGAGGGGGTGGGGGAAAGCCAATGGATTTGACTGTTGTGGGGGAATTGGCATGGGGGGAAGAAAGTGGACTGGTGGTGAATGATGGTTGGTGGGTTGGACTGGTGGTGAATGATGGTTGGTGGGTTGGACTGACTGGTGAGTAGTGGTTTCTGAAGCTACCACCGCGAGAAGGCAAAGCAGGGATGCTGGGGAGAGGACGTCCTTCATTATTAGGAACGGAATACGGGATGCCTTGTGAGTTATATAGATTGGCTGAACTGATGGGAAGATGTAGTGCGTGGTAAGGGGATACAGGAGTAGTGGCCGGAGATTGAACAAGAGGAGATTGAGTTCTGCTTATTGTTTGTGGTTGATGTCTCATTACCCCATAGGGCCCCATTTTACTACCACCGGCATGCCCATAGTCACCACCTCCCTGATTGGAAGGAAGATACCTATTTTGATGGTGACGGGGAAAACGGCGTAAACTGTTGTACTCGATATCTACAGAAGGGTTTGCCAACATCATTTGATGCTGGTTATGTGGAAGCATGAACATTTGCTGCTGTGATGGATCAGGTTGTATGTGATAGGGCCCAGAGGGAGAGATGTTCATGCGTACAAATCCGCTTTCATCTTGCAGCAATGGCGGTTGGTTCATTGGCATCCGTATCGGACCATAATGACCTGGAATGTGAGAATATGAACCAACTCTGTTATCAGGTGGTAGCAAAGGTGGGTATCCACCGTAATTGGAGTACATTGGACCATAGTAAGGGGCAGGACCCCTAGGGGCGCAATTGAAAGTTGCAGACCGTTGTAGCGTCACACGAGGCCTGTTGTAATTAGGATCGTTATTTCCACCAGGAGCAGTTCTAACCTCAGTTTCATCAGTGTCGTTTTGAGAGGAGGATGTTCGCTGTGAACTTTCCTGTCCACTTGAATAGGAGACTCTCTCATAAACGAAACTCCTGCGATCAGTAACAGGTGCAGAAGGAGTGACTAGCGCGTCAGAAGGAATGAGAAACATTCTACTCAGGATGTTTTGGTTCTGATGGTTACTTTGGGTGATAACGCAGGCAATGATCAAGAGCACAATCACGGTAATCTGACTGAGACAATTAATGATGTGAAACACCCACCACATCCAAATTGGGACTTTGGAAACTGTGAAGAACACCGAAATACTCAAGTTGCACGTCCACATCACTATGGAGAACATGCAGGCAAAGAGCAAAAGAGTGGCCCAGCTCTTGAGAATGTCCCGTAGCAAAGTTCGCACAGCATTCTGCTCTTGCTCTTCTCTTGGTGCAGGAACCATGAGTTTCAACTCTCCATTAAATTCTCTATTGAGTACCTTAGACACCTCTACTATTTTCGCAAACCTCAGCATGAAGAGCAAGAGAGGAAGTAGAGCTAAGGCTGTCAAAGTGACTCTGATTGTTATTAACAGAGGAGTGTTATGGAGAGCAGCTACGATGATGTCACCAACCACACTCGATAATATCAACACTGTGGACACTATTCCCAAAGTCTGAGACGTCACAGGCCATGGAAGTCTAGCGGCCATTAGGTTCCTGTGTAGGACCATCACCACTGCAGCCGTGATGCAAGGTGTTGGAGTGTGTGTGAGAAGCAGAGTGAGGAACAGAGGCAAGCCCTCCACTCCACCAAACACCCAGTGACTCAAGTGGACACTGGTTATAGCTGCCGCAAAGAAGCACAACAATAGAATGAGGAGGTAGAGAGTTCTAGGAACGAGAAAAGTGCAAGATCTCAGTCCTACTAAACGATACAGGGAAAACAACGCGACTAATACAGTCAGCACGAGAAGGATGAGGTTAACTGTAGTCCAAACTAGTCCACGTCCATTCAGTAGGAACAAAGCTAACCAAGATGTCCCAGTGGCTACGGAAGGTTGTCCCTCATTGGGGAAAGATGAGCCACTAGCTGTTGGTGGCACATTCATAACTATTTCATTGATGGGACTGGAAGCATCAGTCACTTCTTTTTTCGATTCCATTTCTTCCTCTTCATACGGCTGCTCCATAAGCGCCGCAGCCTTTGACTCCCTTAGATTCTCAGGTGATAATTTGATCAATTCATCATCAAGTTTGGAGGCATCATCTACCAAATCAGTCTCAATGGTGTTCAACTCGGTGAAGTCACTTCTCCTGTATCTATTAGCTCCTTTGTCATCGACAAAGGCAACCACGGATAAAAAGGAAGAAGCGACGAGTGCTAAATACAAAATTCTCGTCATTGTGAACTATTCCCTAATAACCAATCGATGTTTTTTCTCATCTCTTCAGGTGTTTTCGTAGTAAAATCGAAGTCGTTCTTCTGCGTCTGGTTTCAGTTTTCCATCTGCTGGTCCTGAAAGAAAAGAATTAAATCATTAAATGATATTTTAAAATCTAAGTTTAAGAACGAAATTAGCATTATAGACTGGAATTTCATCTCCTGAATATATGAGAGTATTTTTTTTAGTTACCTAATTCAGTTCGATACAAGTTTGGTTCACCAATAGAGTCGGTCGATTCCCGTTCAAGAATTAGAATTATTGACATTGTTTAAATATATTATTTAATGATAGAGCAGGATTTTCCACTAAGTTCTATCGAATGAAAAAGCATTCTGACTTTTCCTTATCAATACAATTTAAATACTGAATTACTATTTTAATTAGATTTTCTGTTGACACGTCAAGTAAGAAGAATGCAAGTTACTACTCAATATCATAATCAGTGTGAGCTATGAATACCTTCAACATTATTCTAAAAAGTAAAATAAAACTGATAAGATTCCCATTTTCTCCCTTGTAGTTTGTTTCGAGTCTGTAAATATAGTCTTCCTTTCCCATGCCCTTTCTTTGATTCTTTCCCATGCCCTTCCTTCCTTTCCCATACCCTTCCTTCCTTCCTCTCTTCCTTTCCCATGCCCTTCCTTCCTCTCTCTCTTTCCCATTCCCTTCCTTCCTTTCTCTCTTTCCCATTCCCTTCCTTCCTTTCTCTCTTCCTTTCCCATGCCCTTTCTTCCTTTCTCTCCCATGCCCTTCCTTCCTTTCCCATGCCCATCCTTCCTTTCTCTCTTCCTTTCCCATGCCCTTCCTTCCTTTCTCTCTTTCTTTCCCATACCCTTCCTTGTTTCCCCTAAATACAAGGCTGGTCAGACAGGCTATAAATAGAACCAGGCACGTGACATATTGCAGAGACAAACACAGACAAATTCATACGCCAAACTAGACCCATTGGCTACTGTCCAATCAAAGATTATCTGATAAACTGAATTTTGCACACAGTGAAGTTCCAAGTTCCCTGACGGTTCTACTTTTTCGGTGTAAGATTTTTTAAATTATTATTTACCTCGTTATATTTATTGGTATCCATGATACCTGACAGGCATCATGGATACCAATTGAAATCAAATTCACTAAGTATCATATAAATATTTAATAAGATCGAAAATGTGGAACCGTACAATAACTAGGTACTTTCTCTACTAGCTACCAAGATTAAAATGAAAGTCCCAAACCATTACTAATATCTGTATGAAAAACTATTTGGTGGCGAATTGACGTTGAGAGGTGTGATAGAGTAAAAATATTTACTACCTGACTATATTTCCCAATAGATGAATGATTTTTACTTTGATTTTAACAAACAATCGATCAGAATTAGGAGACATCAAACATCTATACTAATAATTTCCCTCGTGTGTTTATTTATTTATGTGGTACTAGAACAAATTCTGTCTGCTGTAAATAAGCTAAAAAAGATTGGCCCCAATACTGGTCCCTGTGGCACCCCTATGAGAGATGGGCGTCTGTGCACGTAACGCGTGTACCTGAATTTACCTGCGTTAATTAACGTCACGTTTAGAGAGACATGTGCGTGAGCTTTAGTGGAAGCAGATGTTGAAAAACTGATAATGAAGGAGACTCATTGGAGTCAGGAGGTGATAATGTTTGGGGTGACGATAGAGCGATGCTATTCATAGACATCGCTGCTAGTCGCTTGGAACACATCGCTCATTTGCGAGAACAACTCCAAAAAAGTATTTTTCAGGAGAGGCATTTTGGTACATGTAATGTAGGTACATTTAATGATGTATCGTTAGGACATTTAGCCTCTCTAGCGGTACATTATTGAGTAGCAATGATTAAATTTTAACCAAAATAATTGACATTTTAATATTCATATGGAAAGTCAAAAATACATTTTTTTGTTTCTTGTTCTTGTAAATTAGCGATAAGTGTATTTAAAAAATCATATTGAATTTTTATTCATTTCTTATGCTTTCTCAATTTTGTTTTCGAAATGCATCATACGAAGACTAAAGCAGTTTTCGAACGATAAATACAAATGTTATCAATAATTTTATACTTTTTCTGCCGTGTCCCAACTGAATTTGCTAAAATAGATTTGAAATAACTACACAGGGTTGATAATTTGCTAGTGTTCGCGTGTGGTTGAAAGGGTTGAATAGATGGTTGACGGGTGAGGTGGGTGTTACCGCAGGTTGATCAAATAAGGTAGAGGGTTGAGCTCTGGTAACTAACTATACATTGTTTTAGCTACTCTCACTTAAATAGAAAATTGAAATGAAGAATTGCCTTTAAATTATCCTTGCAGTCATGATTATGGCGCCATATATTATAGTATATACTCTGTTTTACCGCCCAAAACTTATGGTTCATGAATATTAATAAATATAGGGTAGGTTCTTAATTATCGGTCAGTTCCACATTTTCGGACACGTAAGAAAAAACTATATATTAAAATTAAATTATTATTATTATATCGTTTCTCTTATGTGTCCGAAAATGTGGAACTGACCGATAATTAAGAACTTACCCTAGTAAGGGTTTAACGTCTGTTTCGGAACCAAAGGCCATATCACTGACGTCAAAAGGGAATTAAATACAAGGGACTGGGAGAAACAGTCAGAAAGGAAAGTGGCTGGAAAATATCAGTTCTTCACCACCTTATTTTGTGTTATACAGGTAGTGGCTGCAACGTTAGTGTTTCTTAACTGTAAATACATCAGCAATAATCGAAATATTGAGTTTAAAGAGAGAGAGAACCTCCTATAATTTAACATAGGAAATACATGGACTATGTATAAGGCACAGTCTTACCAAGACATGGTCTACAGCTAGTGTGATTTAGAGAGAAAAAACACGATAGGCCGGAAGGGTGTTATTTGTGTGCTTTCACGTAGGAATAACATTGAGTTATTGCCATAGTCTCTAATTTAATATATAAAATTAAATTATTAATCGGAAGAGCGAAGTCAACTAAAAAAATTAAATTCACTTTTTAAAGAAAGTTTTTATAATCAACCTTTATTCACTAAAAAAAAATTATTAAAATTTTCAATTAGTTTTCATTTAGCTACTGACATTTTTTAAATGACTGTTTTCGTCTATTTTTTTAAATAATTAAAATTTACAATAATTTGATTTCCAAACATTAAACTATTTTTTTCATTGCAATTCTTTCTAAAAAGTGAGGTGGGACGGACGCAGGTAGGTTTCTCTTCAAAAAATGAGAGAAAACATAATATCCGTGTAACCTCAACTTCCTTCTTTCTATGTAATTCAAACACAAATCTTACACCTAGGTATTATCTAAAGATAATATTTACTTCTAGAACATTTGTTAATTGAAGATAAACTGCTGAGATAACTATAACTATTGCAGGTAATTTAACCATTAAATAAAGTATACATTTAAAAACAATTTGGTCATAGGAAGATTTTTCATCCATAAAATCACGTTAAAATGTTTAATAAGTTTTAAATGAATAAAACTCATTCCTTTAAGAGAAATTAAAAACATAGTTATACAGGGTGTTTTATTTCAGCTCCAACACAATTTAATAGTTTGCATAAAAATAAAAATAAAAACTTTTTCACGAATAAAAAATGTCCAAAAATGTTTCGTTAACGAGATTTAGATACCGTGACTATGGGGTCATTTTTTGATAGGGAAATTTCACATAAATCTATTTCACGGAAGCAAAACTCATCAAAACTGCTTGTGTTTGTGAATAAGTAGGTAGGAGTCCTTTCGAAACTTTAAAAGTCTGATCTTCAAAACTAGGCAGTTTTGATAATTTAAATTTTCGTGAAACAATGTTTGTTTCATGTGATATTCCCTATGAATGTCAAAAAATACAATGAAATCAAGGTATCAATTTCTCAATAAAGAAACATTTTGTTATTCTTGAAAATTGGTCCATTTTTGGTTTTTATGCAAATTGCCAAATTTTATAGAATCTTAAATGAAACACCCTGTATATTTAATTAATTTCTATTACCTTCATTTTATAGATTTTCCTAAAGTGTACGTAAGATGCACCCCAACATGTAAACGTATTATCATTTTTTGGCTTAACTACCTGTTACTCACCTGGTAATTAATTACCGCTAGCAGCGCAGGCAGGTATAACCGCTACCACCGCTATTCCCTGAAACAGCGAAAAAGAGCGCGATAAGCATCAATCATGTAATCTTTATAGCTTCCTGCCATTAAAATAAGGGAGGAGGGCAGGGAGGAGATAATAATTCAGTAAGGGGAAAGATACAGGGGGAGGGGAGGGGGGCTGTGGCATAGGAACCGAGGGAGGGGAATTGTAGCATAGATACATGGGGGGAGAGGGGGAACTGTAGCATAGATACTGCAGATAGGGGGGACTGTAACATGGATACCGGGGGCAGGGGGAAACTGTAGCATAGATACACTAAAAATATATAAGAAAAATAAGTAAAAAAAACAATGATGAGTTAATTGAAGACTTCTCAGCAAGGTTTTGTATTGCAAATTAATTCAAACAAATAGTTCAAATATTTATAATTTTTAGATCAACACACGCGTTAATATCTTGAGACTGCAGGCAATGCACTTTAAAATGCTTACAATGCAGTTTCCTAATATAACATTTCGTACTTCTCTTAATGCAATGCAGTAACAGCAACACTAATTCCTTCAATGCATTTTATGCAGTAAAAAAGATTATGTAAAACTAAGGAAGACTTTAGAGGGAATAGAAGAACTTTTATTAAGGAAATAGAGACACATTTCTTTAATAAAATTGCCTCAAACGCTAAAAAAAGAGGAATATAAAATTTACAGCAAGCTAGTACTGTGACGTCATGCTTTTACTATGACATCAGACTTAAAAGGAATGCTTGATGCTAGTTCTCATGAGAGGAAAATGAAGAGGTGGATATTCTTGGAAAGGGTCACCAGAGTTCACTGGGAAGGTGAAAAGGTAGGATGATTGGCAAGAGAAAACAGCACCAGTTCGGCTATTTACTAATTGAAATATTTAGTGATTAACACAACTATTGCATATAAAATGTTAACTACATTAATGTTAAAATACGAAAAATAAATACGTTCTTTTTAAATGATATTTCATTATTTATCAAAGAAAATATTAAGAGAATAATTTAAGAATATTTATTTATTTAATACTAAAGAAATAAAACACAAGAAAATGGTACTACAATATTAACAATGTGAACTGAATGTTACAATAAAGAAAGCATTCGTATCCAGGATACAATAACTCACCGTATCCGCCGTATCACAGATACGCTATATCACGGATACCATTCATAGCCACCTCAATAAATTGTCCCCAAGCAGATCGAGGCAAGTCTTAGAGATTACAAAGGACTTCGTAAAGATGACAATGAAGGCGCGTAAATAAGGCTAATGGTGACGATAAGGGGAAGGCGCGAAGATAAGGAAGGCAATGAAGGAGAGATAAGGAAGGTAATGAAGGAGAATGGTGAGAGACTATAGCCATGAATAGAATGAATAAAGACCTAATAAGGAAGGAAGCAAGTAGTCTTCCCTCTGCCATATGTTCAGAGAAAAACTGATTGGAATAACAAAATGGTGGGGGTAAGTTACGTATTATCGGTCAGTTTCACATCTTCGGTCATATAAGATAAAAATATATAAAATAATAACTATTCTAATGTAATTTAAATTTGTATCCATAATACCTTCAGGTATCATGGATACAAACTGAAATATTTTTTATTATATAGTTTTTCTCATATAACCGAAAATGTGGAACTGACCGATAATTCGCAACTTCCCTACATTGAAGGTTAGAATCTAAGTTGGTTCGAGTAAGGAAATATTACTAAGGTGTGTGATGATGTTCAGAGTTCGTTATGACGTAACTCTCTCGTCTCAACTGAGTGATAATCAATGAGACCTTATACAGGTAACTTTTTTATACAGGTAAGCACAGGCAAGCACACCTGTACTGTAGAGGTTACAGGCGTGGCTGTAGCATACAGTGTACAGCTGTGACTCGAGGGATAAGTTTATACAGGTATACTGCAGGACAGTGTGCAGATCTTCCGTAGAACAGTTTTCGTCAAGGGGATATAAACATACTCAGCTTAAATGGCTGTTATGTAGTTTGTTGTATTCGATAGTTTTTTGTACTGCACACTTCATGATAATTTAATAACGAATATATTAGTGTGTGTATATATATCTCCTTTACGACTAAACGTCCTGTCGACGAAACGTATTTTGATAAAACGTCTGGCATCCGTGAGGCCTGTAGACACTGTAGAGAGTCTTGTAGACACTGTAGATAGAGTCCTGTAGACACTGTAGATAGAGTCCTGTAGACACTGTAGATAGAGTCCTGTAGACACTGTAGATAGAGTCCTGTAGACACTGTAGAGAGTCCTGTAGACACTGTAGATAGAGTCCTGTAGACACTGTAGAGAGTCTTGTAGACACTGTAGATAGAGTCCTGTAGACACTGTAGATAGAGTCCTGTAGACACTGTAGATAGAGTCCTGTAGACACTGTAGAGAGTCCTGTAGACACTGTAGATAGAGTCCTGTAGACACTGTAGATAGAGTCCTGTAGACACTGTAGATAGAGTCCTGTAGACACTGTAGATAGAGTCCTGTAGACACTGTAGATAGAGGCCTGTAGACACTGTAGATAGAGGCCTGTAGACACTGTAGATAGAGGCCTGTAGACACTGTAGATAGAGGCCTGTAGACACTGTAGATAGAGGCCTGTAGACACTGTAGATAGAGGCCTGTAGACACAGTAGATAGAGGCCTGTAGACACTCTAGATATAGAGTCCTGTAGACAATGTAGATATAGAGGCCTTTAGACAATGTAGATATAGAGGCCTGTAGACACTGTAGATAGAGTCCTGTAGACACTGTAGATAGAGGCCTGTAAACACTGTAGATAGGGGCCTGTAAACACTGTAGATAGAGGCCTGTAAACACTGTAGATAGAGGCCTGTAGACACTGTAGCCTGTAGACACTGTAGATGATGAGGCCTGTAGACACTGTAGATGATGAGGCCTGTAGACACTGTAGATGATGAGGCCTGTAGACACTGTAGATGATGAGGCCTGTAGACACTGTAGATGATGAGGCCTGTAGACACTGTAGATGATGAGGCCTGTAGACACTGTAGATAGAGGCCTGTAGACACTGTAGATATAGAGGCCTGTAGACACTGTAGATATAGAGGCCTGTAGACACTGTAGATATAGAGGCCTGTAGACACTGTAGATATAGAGGCCTGTAGACACTGTAGATATAGAGGCCTGTAGACACTGTAGATATAGAGGCCTGTAGACACTGTAGATATAGAGACCTGTAGACACCTTAGATATAGAGACCTGTAGACACTGTAGATATAGAGGCCTGTAGACACTGAAGATATAGAGGCCTGTAGACACTGAAGATATAGAGGCCTGTAGACACTGTAGATATAGAGGCCTGTAGACAATGTAGATAGAGGCCTGTAGACAATGTAGATAGAGGCCTGTAGACACTGTAGATAGAGGCCTGTAGACACTGTAGATATAAAGGCCTGTAGACAATGTAGATAGAGGCCTGTAGACAATGTAGATAGAGGCACACAGATACTGTAGATAGAGGCACACAGATACTGTAGATAGAGGCACACAGACACTGTTGATAGAGGCACACAGACACTGTAGATAGAGGCACACAGACACTGTAGATAGAGGCACACAGACACTGTAGATAGAGGCCTGTAGACACTGTAGATAGAGGCCTGTAGACACTGTAGATAGAGGCCTGTAGACACTGTAGATAGAGGCACACAGACACTGTAGATAGAGGCACACTGTATGGACATGTTGTCCCTGTATTAGGCAGTGTGTCCCATATTGGGATATGACAAGTCTTGCCATCAGTGATTGATGTTACATTGTTTAGACAGACGAGCAACAACCCGTGAAAAGTATTGGTACATGTACTGTACTGGTGGTATTGGAACATGTACTGTACTGGTGGTATTGGTACATGTACTGTACTGGTGGTATTGGTACATGTACTGTACTGGTGGTATTGGTACATGTACTGTACTGGTGGTATTGGTACATGTACTGTACTGGTGGTATTGGTACATGTACTGTACTGGTGGTATTGGTACATGTACTGTACTGGTGGTATTGGTACATGTACTGTACTGGTGGTATTGGTACATGTACTGTACTGGTGGTATTGGTACATGTACTGTACTGGTGGTATTGGTACATGTACTGTACTGGTGGTATTGGTACATGTACTGTACTGGTGGTATTGGTACATGTACTGTACTGGTGGTATTGGTACATGTACTGTACTGGTGGTATTGGAACATTTACTGTACTGGTGGTATTGGAACATTTACTGTACTGGTGGTATTGGTACATGTACTGTACTGGTGGTATTGGTACATGTACTGTACTGGTGGTATTGGAACATGTACTGTACTGGTGGTATTGGGACATGTACTGTACTGGTGGTATTGGTACATGTACTGTACTGGTGGTATTGGTACATGTACTGTACTGGTGGTATTGGGACATGTACTGTACTGGTGGTATTGGTACATGTACTGTACTGGTGGTATTGATACATGTACTGTACTGGTGGTATTGGGACATGTACTGTACTGGTGGTATTGGTACATGTACTGTACTGGTGGTATTGGTACATGTACTGTACTGGTGGTATTGGAACATGTACTGTACTGGTGGTATTGGTACATGTACTATTTGTATTACTTTGATCTTTAAGATAACCAATCAAAGTAAATAAAGTCCAATATTCCTATGTACTTCTCTGCTACATTCACCCGCAGTACTTCTTTTCCCAATACACCAATACTCTGTAAAAGCAATACGTTAGTTGTTTACCCTAAATCATATCGATGTTGATAAAGTAACCTAATAGTTTAAAGAGGTAACATCAAAGGTAGTGAGATAGATTTAGCTGAGGTTGTTTTAACCCTCCACTGTGCACTTTATTTACAACTATTGGTGGTTGTTTTAACTCTTCACTGTGCACTTTATTTACAACTATTGGTGGTTGTTTTAACTCTTCACTGTGCACTTTATTTACAACTATTGGTGGTTGTTTTAACTCTTCACTGTGCACTTTATTTACAACTATTGGTGGTTGTTTTAACTCTTCACTGTGCACTTTATTTACAACTATTGGTGGTTGTTTTAACTCTTCACTGTGCACTTTATTTACAACTATTGGTGGTTGTTTTAACTCTTCACTGTGCACTTTATTTACAACTATTGGTGGTTGTTTTAACCCTCCACTCTGCACTTTATTTACAACTATTGGTGGTTGTTTTAACTCTTCACTGTGCACTTTATTTACAACTATTGGTGGTTGTTTTAACCCTTCACTATGCACTTTATTTACAACTATTGGTGGTTGTTTTAACTCTTCACTGTTTACTTTATTTACAACTATTGGTGGTTGTTTTAACCCTTCACTATGCACTTTATTTACAACTATTGGTGGTTGTTTTAACTCTTCACTGTGCACTTTATTTACAACTATTGGTGGTTGTTTTAACTCTTCACTCTGCACTTTATTTCAATGGATAAAAATGTGCACTTAGTGTTACTGGTGTTATTATTCTTTATATTATATCAGTTTGATTGGGAGAGGAATTTCTACATTGAAATTTCCGTCACTTCTCATTCTAGTGAGCTGTTGAAAATAACCAGACAGCTCACTCTAAGCAGAGCTCTAGCTCACAATGAGACTTGAGTTAGATTGGGTAAAATAGTGACAAATGACTATTTTATGTACCACTGCATATAGTGGTGCATGTACCACTATAACCTTCACACTTATGGTGTCAGTGTAATGGTTGCTGTGAATCTTAATGGTAGGACTAGTAACTAGACGCAAGTGTGTCTGGTAACTATACACATCAAATACAATGAAGAAAATGAACTGGAATGAACTTCAACAAAGTTATAGGTCTGAAGTGGAGAAAATTTGATAATAAATGGCTGAAAATTTAACAAACCAATATGATAAAAGAGGAAATGTCGTATTGTTGACACCCTGTGGTCACGTCAAAGATTTTTACTTAATATTTCATTGGGAAATTAACATTGTATGAATTGAATAGTTTATCATTATGAGTTTTAATACTTTCATACAGTATATGACTGTATGCTATACAGGACAAGTGGAACCCCCTGGGTACACACCCCCAGGGAAGCTCAGACGTGGATATATTTTATTTGAAATTATTCCAACATCTTGTTCACTAAAAGTCAGAATAGCTATGCTCTCCTATTTAAAAATAAAATAAAAAAAAGTACTGATGAAGTTGCAGGTGAAATGAACAACAACAATCATAGCCTGGGTACAGAGCTCTAACTAACAACAATCATAGCCTGGGTACAGAGCTCTAACAACCTACAGAGCAACTACAGTGGGTTTAGAAATGTTGAAAAGAGTGCAGATAAGGTCTGCATATATTAGTACACACTGCAGATCGACTGGTAGATAAGACAGTGCGAACTGCATGGGGTTGCTTAGGTACTCACTGTACTCTTAATTTAGGACAAGGAATTGCATTTTAGAAACTAGGGTAAGGTCCGGGTTATTGGACAGTTCCACATTTTCCTTCAGTTAAGAAAAAGTATATATGCAATAATTATTTTTTATCTAATATTTTTATTTGTATCCATGATACCAAGTATTATCATTGTATCCAAGGTATCATGGATACAAGTATCATTTCAATTGGTATACCTGTAGGTATCAATGATACAAGTATCATTTCAATTGGTATACCTGCAGGTATCAATGATACCAAGTATCATTTCAATTGGTATACCTGTAGGTATCATGGATGCCAATTGAAATAAAAGTTAAATAATAATTATATAACTTTCCATATTAGCGACAAAGAGGAACTGTTTTATACCCCGTAGCGTAGCCTCTTTAGGTGAAGTGTTCAAGAAGAGCTAAAGTTCTATCTAGAGGTTAGCGTCAATTGACAGTCATTGGCGTAATGTTGATGTCATAAAGCGTGACAACAACGTTACGCATTTAGTGACACTGCGACAATAACGCTAGCTCTTTCTTTAGCTGTTTAATGTAAAGAGAAAACAACTTAGACTTAAAGAATATAAATATAATAATATAATAATTAAATGGAGAATATTCCTTAGAAATAAGATTCTTCAAAAAATTATTGTTAAACTAAAAATAAAAAAATTCCTTAGTTGAAAAATAATGAATATTTATTAAAAAATAAGAAAATTCCGTAATTATAAAATAAAGAATATTACCCAATTATAAAATAAACATTAAATGAAAGAAAACATACGAATCAGTTTTTTTTTTCAATAGATTTCACCGTAGCATAGATAGTGTATTTTCCCTTTACCAATCTAGAGATAATTTAAACAGAGTATGAAAAACAGCAAACGATAAAGATGTACCACGCTTCAGATAGGGGTAATGCATATAAAATAGTAATACATATTAAATAGTGATACATATATTACTTAATTAAATAGTGATATCTAGTAACACTATACGTATCAATATCACAATTAACACAAACATACTTTGCTGCAATATCATACATTTATTATACATTCGTTAATTAATAATAGAATATTGTATTACGAGGCCTGCAGAGTAATTAGTTTTTGTTGGGAGTAGAACAACCTTGTCAATGTACAAACAATAACAATAGTAGAACAATAACAACTAACAATAGTCAAACGAAGTGTAGCACCTCAAGTGCATTTTAATCACTACAAAAAATGCAGTACTAGTTATTTCCAGTACATTAGTTTGCTGTACTGGAAAAATAATGCCTGGAGGTTATAGTGGGGCCATGGAAGACTGAGGGGTAAAGTTATGGTGGGGCCATAGGAGATTAAGGGGTAAAGTTATGGTGGGGCCATGGAAGACTGAGGGGTAAAGTTATGGTGGGGCCATAGGAGACTGAGGGGTAAAGTTATGGTGGGGCCATAGGAGACTGAGGGGTAAAGTTATGGTGGGGCCATGGAAGACTGAGGGGTTAAAGTTATGGTGGGGCCATAGGAGACTGAGGGGTAAAGTTATGGTGTGGCCAAAGGAGACTGAGGGGTAAAGTTATGGTGTGGCCATAGGAGACTGAGGGGTAAAGTTATGGTGGGGCCATGGAAGACTGAGGGGTAAAGTTATGGTGGGGCCATTGAAGACTGAGGGGTAAAGTTATGGTGGGGCCATAGGAGATTGAGGGGTAAAGTTATGGTGTGGCCATAGGAGACTGAGGGGTAAAGTTATGGTGGGGCCATGGAAGACTGAGGGGTAAAGTTATGGTGGGGCCATAGGAGATTGAGGGGTAAAGTTATGGTGGGGCAATAGGAGACTGAGGGGTAAATTTATGGTGGGGCCATGGAAGACTGAGGGGTAAAGTTATGGTGGGGCAATAGGAGACTGAGGGGTAAAGTTATGGTGGGGCCATAGGAGATTGAGGGGTAAAGTTATGGTGGGGCAATAGGAGACTGAGGGGTAAAGTTATGGTGGGGCCATAGGAGACTGAGGCGGAAAGTTATAGTGGGGCCATAGAAGATTAAGTGGGGTTCACAACTCATCTTCTAAGGCCCCACCATAACTCTTTCACGGGCTAAGAGTGTTAACATTAGTTATTAGAAAAGAGTGGGGAAATATAGTAATATATGAAAGCCAAAAATATCATAGACTAAATTAGTCTTTTCATGATTTATAAAAAAACATCCTATTGATTTAGAAAGAAAACATTTAACTATTAACTTATAAATTATAATTAAATAAAATTATACAACTGTTCATTGTTTAAGAGCTTTAGTGAATGCATACGCATCTCTCTAGTGAAATCTGGTTGTTATAAACAGCATGGTATTACAACCAGATCAACCAACTGGTTGCCATAGCCTCTACAACCAGATCAACCAACTGGTTGCCATAGCCTCTACAACCAGATCAACCAACTGGTTGCCATATCCTCTACAACCAGATCAACCAACTGGTTGCCATAGCCTCTACAACCAGATCAACCAACTGGTTGCCATATCCTCTACAACCAGATCAACCAACTGGTTGCCATAGCCTCTACAACCAGATCAACCAACTGGTTGCCATAGCCTCTACAACCAGATTAACCAACTGGTTGTCATAGCCTCTACAACCAGATCAACCAACTGGTTGCCATAGCCTCTACAACCAGATCAACCAACTGGTTGCATACGGTAGGTACAACCCTGGGGGTAGGGCGTGTCAGTTCTAACCCTATGCAGTGCACAATTAAGATGATAAATAGGGGCGTGTCTGTACCACATGGCATGCATCATGAGCTAAAAAATGCACCAACCCTGCATAGTAATGAGATAATTTTTTATACTGACAATGAAATCAATCTGGGTATTTAATCATTTGAATGAAGAAATTAGACAGTTTGTAGGGTACAGTGCAAATTACCAGTTGAGGATTAAATGCGATGAAAATTTCAACAGGTTAATTAGTAAAAAAAATATGAGCAATGTAAAAATTTGATCGTTTTTTAAGTGTTGACCAATTAAAATGTCCTCTTGTATTTAATTCTAACACCAATATTGGCTAATCAAATTTTAAAAGATTTCAATAATATTGATAGTGATGACAAATTGATATCTATTATAATTATAGTTCAATAAGTGTATTTAAACGATTCAATTAACAAAAGCAAGTTGCGAATTATCGGACGGGTCCACAACTACGATACTAAAAGAAAAACATAGTAATTAAATAGAAGGTAAATAATGTTTATTATACTCTTCTTTCTCCTACTTGATCGAAGATGTGAAACTGTCCAATATCTCGTAACTTAGCCTACGATATGCAATGGCATTTAATTGATATAGCTATTATTAAAAGCTGGGGCATATGGTAATTATCGGTGGCTAGATACCAGGGTAACAATTACCAATATCAGGGTAACAATTACCGGTTTAATTAATTTCATCCTTTGAGTTACGCTGTGGGGGAAATGGAGGGGCAAAAAAGGGGGTAAAGTGGGTAAAGGGGGGGGGGGGGTAAATTGATGGGAAGGAAGAGTTGATTGGTAAGATAGGATATATTGCTAAGTTGACTCAATTTGAAAAAGAAGATGTTAGAAACTTAGAGGAATAAGATAGGATTGTTAGTTGAATGTTGAAATGTTATTGCTAAAACCTAAATAAAAATTGTTGGTAAAATCTTGAGTCATCGAGAATGTGTCAGTGTTCGATAAGTGGCAAGTTACCCCACTGGTCTGTACGAGGTTCAAAGGATTAGTAACTTAGTACTGACGATGTACAGAGTGCACTCCTTATATGCAGTTAGCCTACTAATGCTGAGTCTGAGCACTAAGAGCATTCAATGCAGTAGCGCGAGTCATCAAAGAGTCACCCTGTATGTTTGATATTAATTAGTGAGGGTAAGTGCCGAGTTATTGGACAGTTCCATATTTTCGATCATATGAGAAAAAAATAACATTAAATTTTTTTAACTTATTTTAATTGGTATACATGATACCTGCAGGTATCATGGATACCAATTAAAATAAAGAGTTAAAATGTATTGTCTTAAAAAAAGTTTAAATGTTACAATATATTATATTTTTTATTATAAGAAATTAAATTATATTATATTATTTTTTCTTATAAGTTGAGATTATTCCCCATTTTACTCATTTTCCCCATTTTACTAATTTTCCCCATTTTTCCCATTTTACTCATTTTTCCCATTTTACTCATTTTCCCCATTTTACTCATTTTTCCCATCCATCACAGCCCCAGGTTACGTCAAGTTTTCCCAATTAAGGAACAGTTATTAGTCAAGCGGAAAATTAACCAAAAAATTGGACAAAAAACCCAACCTGTTCTATCTTAGACCACATTCTTCAAAACTGCAAGTCATCATCTCATTCTTCATTCATAACTTCAAATTATCATTTTACGAGTTATTACAATCATTTTTTTAATTAAAAAAAGAAACGTATTTTCTATGCCCAATATTATCAGTCATTGAAATAAATTTGAATATGCTATCGCTTTTTTTTTTCAATAAATAATGAATTAATAAAAATAATTGAAGATGAAACAGCTGAAAATCATTAAATGAAGTTCGTTATCGATATAAAAATGAATAGAACAACATTCCTTAATTCTAAATCATTTCCAGGTCTATTAAACTAAAAGCCAACATTTTTTATTTTATTTCTATAAAGAATTCAGCCATAAAACTATAATCAGGTGAACAAAAGAATAATATTTCGTAAAATAATTCTCAATAACAACAATCAGACCAAAAGTACAGAGCTGCACCTCATCACAGCTAAAAATTAGGTAACATTATTTTAAAAAGAGAATATCAGTTTTACGATCATTTTTATCCATCATATACTTTTTTATAGAAGAAATAAAAATAGTTTATTTACGCAAACAAAGCAAAGAAATAAAGAGGATGGACATGAGTACCTTTCACATTCTTCACATTCATGTGATTAGCAATAACCCAAACAACCACATTCTTCACATTCATGTGATTAGCAATAACCCAAACAATCACATTCTTCACATTCATGTGATTAGCAATAACCCAAACAATCACATTCTTCACATTCATGTGATTTGCAACAACCCAAACAATCACATTCTTCACATTCATGTGATTAGCAATAACCCAAACAATCACATTCTTCACATTCATGTGATTAGCAATAACCCAAACAATCACATTCTTCACATTCATGTGATTAGCAATAACCCAAACAATCACATTCTTCACATTCATGTGATTAGCAATAACCCAAACAATCACATTCTTCACATTCATGTGATTTGCAACAACCCAAACAATCACATTCTTCACATTCATGTGATTTGCAACAACCCAAACAATCACATTCTTCACATTCATGTGATTAGCAATAACCCAAACAATCACATTCTTCACATTCATGAGATTAGCAATAATCCAAACAATCACATTCTTCACATTCATGAGATTAGCAATAATCCAAACAATCACATTCTTCACATTCATGTGATTTGCAGTAACCCAAACAATCACATTCTTCACATTCATGTGATTTGCAACAACCCAAACAATCACATTCTTCACATTCATGCGATTTGCAATAACCCAAACAATCACATTCTTCACATTCATGCGATTTGCAATAACCCAAACAATCACATTCTTCACATTCATGTGATTTGCAGTAACCCAAACAATCACATTCTTCACATTCATGAGATTAGCAATAACCCAAACAATCACATTCTTCACATTCATGTGATTTGCAACAACCCAAACAATCACATTCTTCACATTCATGTGATTAGCAATAACCCAAACAATCACATTCTTCACATTCATGAGATTAGCAATAATCCAAACAATCACATTCTTCACATTCATGTGATTTGCAGTAACCCAAACAATCACATTCTTCACATTCATGTGATTTGCAACAACCCAAACAATCACATTCTTCACATTCATGCGATTTGCAACAACCCAAACAATCACATTCTTCACATTCATGTGATTTGCAGTAACCCAAACAATCACATTCTTCACATTCATGTGATTTGCAATAACCCAAACAATCACATTCTTCACATTCATGTGATTTGCAATAATCCAAACAATCACATTCTTCACATTCATGTGATTTGCAATAACCCAAACAATCACATTCTTCACATTCATGTGATTTGCAATAATCCAAACAATCACATTCTTCACATTCATGTGATTTGCAATAACCCAAACAATCACATTCTTCACATTCATGTGATTTGCAATAACCCAAACAATCACATTCTTCACATTCATGTGATTACCAATAACCCAAATAAAAATAACGGACTAGCTCTCACTCGGTATGTCAGTTACAGAGAGAAAACCTGTAGGGTTTATAAGTCAAATAACGGACGCTTATATCTCTTACAAAATGTATTGAAATTCAGAATTTTCATTTTAATAATTGTACATGTGTATGTTATTGTGCTAAAAAAACATGACTTGTGGGAATTAAACACGATTTGAATAATAATCATCATTTGAAAATTTTGAATACGGTAGTCAGGTGGAAAAATAACTATAGGACAATTTAATTAGCTTATAGATTTTTCAATTTAGTAGGGGTTTAACCGTTTAACGTCTGCTCTAACCAAAGGTCATATTGCTGATGTTAAAAGGAAATTAAGTACAAGGGACTGGAAGAAGCAGTCGAGATTTTATAAAGCACATTGTAGAATACTTTATTTTAGGTGATTCATATCGGATATTTACCATTTAAATAAAAAAGATTAAGGGATAAATTTAGTGGTTGGTGAATGACCATTTAGAAAATTGAGTTATGTTTTCATCGGCCTTTGGAAATTCACAGGCCAAGAGTGTTGATTTAAAAGCGTGGATAAACTGATAATTAGAATGAATTCATTTTCAAACAAATAAATAATAATTTCCATCGTTACTTTAAAATTATCACATTTAATTATAGAACTAACAAACAATAAACTAACTTAGGGTTAGTTCCGAATTATCGGTCAGTTCCACATCTTCGGGCATATAAGAAAGAACGATATAATATATGACAGAAGATGTGGAATTGACCAATAATTTAGAATCATAAATGCTTTATAATTATCTATACTAATAATTTCACTCGTGTGTTTATTTATTTATTAAGTTTCCGCTTTTACGGGTATTAAACATGAAGAATGTAACTATGATACGCACGGGAATATATTGACTTGATATTTAAATATCCCTGATTTTATTCAATTTTTAAATGTATTTTATCTATAAAATAAATTAGACTATGCAGAAAATTTAATTTTAATTGAAATCATTAAAAGTAACCTAAGAAAAGATAAAAATTGGTTATGATGAAGACCCGTTATTTTTAACGGGAAAGTACACTAGTCAACAAATAATAACGATTAAAATCTTTCAGGTGGGCCATAAACAAATACAAAGTGTGATAGAAATAAATTGGTATCTAGGATACCTTTTTGTTAGTTAATAACACGGTATCAAGGATACATTAAGCTAATTAAAATAATAATAGGATATGATTATTAAATTGCCGTAATGATAATGCGATTATCAGGATGATAATTAGGGGAGATGAACTTTATAGTTATTTGATTGATATGGGAGGTAATTATTACCTAGATAAGGGAGGTAATTATTACCTAGATAAGTGAGGTAATTATTACCTAGATAAGTGAGTCAATTATTACCTAGATAATAATAATTAAAAGGTAAATAATAACATATTGATCAAAAAAGTTAAAATGAATATTAAATATATAAATATTATTAATTGGAAATATAAAGTCTAATTTAAACACACAGGGTAAAAATGATATTAAATACAAGGGACTGGGAGAAGCAGTCAAAGAAGAAAGTGGCTCTATAAAAAATTATTTTATCTTTAATTTAGCTGAAAGCTCCAAACAGCAAAATAGTTATTCATCACTTGTGAACCCACACCACGTGGGTATGTGTGATGTACACTTTCGATGTGAGTGTTCATTTATTTCCAAATCACATAACACACTAATGGGCAAAATAAACATGCTACTGGTGGGGCTCGATGTGAATTACAATTTTACACAAATTAAAGAAAATCATATAAATAATAAATGACACATTATCTGGAATATAGTACTTATACGTTTAAGAAAAATAGCTAACAACAAATTAAATTTAATTAAAATTATAAAAATATCTAAAATAAAATAAAATGTAAAAAGAAAAACAGACTACAAACAATAATGATATTCCAAAAATTAGAAAACAAAACAAGAAACTAAAAATGGTAGTTAATGCAATATTCAACAGTCAGAAAATAGTAAAATATCATTTTTCTTCTTTATCAACATATGCTATGTTTAATGATATTTACCTGTGAAGATTAGTCCTATCCTTTGAATGTGAATTGTGGAGGTGAACTGAAAAGAATAAGATTACCATTAAATAGAGTACTTTGCACTTAGTAATAATATTATTTACATTATTCCAAAAAAAGTAGGAAAAAGAATTATTCGAAAAGAAGAATTCGAAAAGATTTGTATATCGATAAAGTATGATACAATAGTCCAATAGTAGAGCAATAGTCCAATAGTAGGGCAATAGTCCAATAGTAGAGCAATAGTCCAATAGTAGGGCAATAGTCCAATAGTAGAGCAATAGTCTAATAATAGGGCAATAGTCCAATAGTAGAGCAATAGTCCAATAGTAGAGCAATAGTCCAATAGTAGGGCAATAGTCCAAGAGTAGGGCAATAGTCCAATAGTAGAGCAATAGTCCAATAGTAGGGCAATAGTCCAATAGTAGGGCAATAGTCCAATAGTAGAGCAATAGTCCAATAGTAGGGCAATAGTCCAATAGTAGGGCAATAGTCCAATAGTAGGGCAATAGTCCAATAGTAGAGCAATAGTCCAATAGTAGGGCAATAGTCCAATAGTAGGGCAATAGTCCAATAGTAGAGCAATAGTCCAATAGTAGGGCAATAGTCCAATAGTAGGGCAATAGTCCAATAGTAGAGCAATAGTCCAATAGTAGGGCAATAGTCCAATAGTAGAGCAATAGTCCAATAGTAGAGCAATAGTCCAATAGTAGAGCAATAGTCCAATAGTAGAGCAATAGTCCAATAGTAGAGCAATAGTCCAATAGTAGAGCAATAGTCCAATAGTAGAGCAATAGTCCAATAGTAGAGCAATAGTCTAATAGTAGAGCAATAGTCAGCCCCTATACCTAACACTATTAGGCTTATGGCACAGGAAGGTTTAAATTAGAACTATTTAGATAAGATAAATAAAGTGAAGTTAAATGAGGAAGACGAAAGAGATGAACTGAATTATTATAGCAAACAATGAGTATAATTAAACAATTAGTATGAAACTAGGATGAATTTTTATCAAACTATTCATCTGACAACAAAATATGTTAAATAGTGAATAAACAAAGTCAACTTTTACATTAATATCACCCTCACATTTTAAAATGTTTAACATGTTGAAACCATTAAATCGACAGTATGGCACATACATAAATACCCTCATTGGAATACTATAGGTACACCTATATATAGCTAAGTAACTATTTTCATTTATTTTATCTAATCTCAAAATGATAGTAAACAGCTGTGTAAACTAACGTTGAGATTGAATTCAGAAGATTTATTACGATACAGAATATTGCACACTGAGGCCAGCTTAACACTCGCGTTTTTAACGTTGCGTTAAAATAACGCTCATCTTAAAATGTGTTCACACTTGCGTGTTTGAACGCTGAAGGAAAAATATGATGTACGTGGTTTTTGCTTCAGCGTTAAAAAAAACGCAAGTATTTTTAACGCTACGTGTATGAGGGTAATTCCCATGTACGTGTATGAGGGTAATTCCCATGTACGTGTATGAGGGTAATTCCCATGTACGTGTATGAGGGTAATTCCCATGTACGTGTATGAGGGTAATTCCCATGTACGTGTATGAGGGTAATTCCCATGGACGTATATGAGGGTAATTCCCATGTACGTGTATGAGGGTAATTCCCATGTACGTATATGAGGGAGTAGAAAAGGGATAAAAGTAATGAGGGGAAATTCGTCGAGTCACAAAATAAAGACAAACACGCAAATCTTTCTTTTGTTTAGTCTGCCATAAACTGGCCATCAGTTTTCTATGCATCACTTGATTCCAATAATCAAAGGATGCATAGAAAACTGATGACCATTCTATGGCTGACTAAACAAAAGATCTTCTTTATACAGGGTAATTCACTACTAAAGACTCTACTTCTCAGAATGATTCGCTATAGAGGACTTCATTATAGAGGAGTGGTACTGTACATATATAAGCCAGTTATAAGTTATATCAGAGTTTCCGCTAGATGACTTAACTCCCCTCGTACATGACCACTTTATTAATTAGTCACAAGGGCTATTTTAGAGGGGAAAATAGGACTCAGTTGCCAGATGTACAGCACCGGAAACTGACAACTATTACGCATGCAAGTGAACGTACATGAGGGTAATCTGTGTACGTACACATGAGGGTAATCTGTGTACGTACATATGAGGGTAATCTGTGAACGTACATGAGGGTAATCTGTGTACGTACATACGAGGGTAATCTGTGTACGTATTTGAGGGTAATATGTGCACTTGCATGTACGTACATGAGGGCAATTCCCACGTGACTAAGAGGAAGTTGGAGAGGAATAGAGGGGAAACACACAAAATAAAGACGCATTATACAATGATATAACAGTATTGAGGGGAAAAGCATTGAGTCACAAAATAAAGACACATTATATGAGGGTAATTAAATTAAATGGAGCAAATTTAATACTTCCCTTTTCCCTGTTTAGTTAACCCATTTCTATATTTGTTCAAGTGGTCAAATTAAAATCAAATAAATCTTATATCACTAAATAAATTCTAAATTATACCTAAATTTAAGAAGATTGCCAAATGATTGATAGAGGTAAACACAGGTGTTGAGAAATCTAATTTTATAGCAATTATCACTTATAATTACTGTATAAATATACTATGAATCACAAAGATTAAAAAAATCGCTTCTATTACGTTACTCTAACTGAACAGGATTAAATATATAGTCCTGAGTCATGATGAGTTAGCAATATTAATATCTAATATTTTAATTAATTGGTCACTATAAATTAAATATATTTTATTCTATATTTTTTTATAAAGTGCAAAAAAGAATAAAACTTTACTTCAGTTATACATACAAATGCCAATCGTTTTCTATGGAAAAGAAAACTATGAGCATTTTTTCAAAAGTACATTATTTAACGCAGTCAAGAGATGATGGTCATGGGACTACAGTACACAGGTGTAAAAATTTAATTGCAAACGATAAGGAAAGTGATGTTCAATTTAGGTCAAGGTGATTAATTTATTTGTATATGGTCATTGCCATGGTGATTTCAGTTGCCAATTGGTCATTTTATATTTAATGAACCATTTTTTTTTTATATATTACCCATATTTTTAATGTTAAAGAAGAGTTTTAGGAATATTAATAATTTAGTAGGGGTTTAACGTCTGCTTCGGAACCAAAGGCCATATCGGTGACGTCATAACGACATTAAATACAAGGGACTGGAAGAAGCAGTCAGAAAGGAAAGTGACTCCACGAATAAAGTCACTAACCACCAGCCGGTGACAATGCTCATGGATTCAAAAAAGCTACTCCGTGAATGCAGTCACTTACCAAGGAATGTGACGAAACGGGACACAAGCACCGGTGGCTGCACTCACGATTGAAAGAGGAAAATGAAGAGGTGATAGTAAATATAGCCTACGAGTCTTAGGTCTACCGAACACAAAATGCTTATGGATGTAGCAAAGCTACTCTGTGAACAAGCTTCAGAATCTGTTCATATCATTGTACAGTAAAGTACCAAGTCTCCTCCACCCCACTAGAAAGTGAGAGTACATTTTTTCCTTTATTTTAGGCCTAAGTGAACAGCAAATAGGCCTATGGGAGAATAAAAAATGAAAGAAACGGAGTGTTACCTCGGAGTTAAAGTAGTGAGCGGTAACTTGCAATTAACCAGTTAGAATAACGGACTAGACAAATGTAGGTTTATTTTTATCATAATAAATGCAAGTTTTATTTTAACATGATATATATTATTACCCGATTGTTTAGGGTAATTTTCGCGACTTACCTTTCGATAAGAAAAATATTTAATAAACTCGTATAAATATGGTCCACTCTCAATCTTCTATGGCCCCACCATAACTTTCTCTCTCAATCTTCTATGGCCCCACCATAACTTTCTCTCTCAATCTTCAATGGCCCCACCATAACTTTCTCTCTCAATCTTCTATGGCCCCACCATAACTTTCTCTCCTTTATTATTATTAGGTATAAATAATTATCTAATTAGGTGTTAGAATAACAAACCAGTGGATACAAGTAACACTTCACTGCCAATGTAAACTGTTTGAATGTTGTGAAGAATGTTAGGGAATCAAAAAAAAATAGTACAGGAATTTAAAGAAAAATGTGATAGTCTTTAAATTCATTTCTTGGATATTTTAAAATATAATGAGAATTGATTTATACGCTAGGAAGGATAAATTAAGTTAAGTTTAGACTGATATTAAAATAAATGCTTAGTTACATTCAACAGAATATTAGACACTCTCTTGCATAGAAATTTGTACTGCATAGTGTTACAAAAATGAATTAGTAGATCAAAATACAATTATTAATGATGAGGAGATCTAAATAAGTATTAAAGGATAGGACCAATATATAATCGCTATTTACAATAAAATTAGAACACACTCGTTCGTCGGACACTACGGACAATAATATCCGAAAATACGATATTTTACGATGAAATATGATAAGTTATCTAACGATTACGATTATTTCAACGGGGCAATTTTGGAAGTTCACAACAGGTTCATAATACATAAAAGTTGATATTTTGTTCAATAAACAGGGTGAGCAAGAGTTACCTCAAAGTTCTGAACAGTAATAATTATATAATTATAATAATTATAAGGAAACTAAAAGAGATAGAAACAAAATAAATGACAAATGAAAGAAAAAAGCAGAAGCTTCATTAATTTTTGTAAATTTGCTATCTAACTAAAGACAGTGTATCTTAATTGGTATCCATGATACCTGCTGCATGCAGGTATCATGAAATAAAATAGGTTCATAAAAAATTGAATTAATTCATAGAAAATCTACATTTCATAGAAATAATTTATTAAAAATAATATTTAAATATCTATATTAATAATTTCCCTCGTGTGTTTATATATTTATTTTGTGTCCGCTTTTACACTATGGGTATTAAACATGAAGAATGTAACTATGATACGCACGGGAATATATTGACTTGATATTTAAATATCCCTGTTTTAATCCAATTTTTAAATGTATTTTATCTATAAAATAAATTAGACTATGCAGAAAATTTAATTTCAATTAAAAGTAATCTAATAATGAGTAATAAATTGGTACTGATGATGATGACCCGTTATTATTAACGGGAAAGTACACTAGTGTGAAATATTTCATAAAAAGTAGAACTAGATGATGGACTGAATAAGTTTGCATCACGTTAACTATAGTGTTCACCGTGTTCACAGGACAGTGAGTGTTCACCGTGTTCACAGGACAGTGAGTGTTCACTGTGTTCACAGGACAGTGAGTGTTCACTGTGTTCACAGGACAGTGAGTGTTCACCGTGTTCACAGGACAGTGAGTGTTCACCGTGTTCACAGGACAGTGAGTGTTCACTGTGTTCACAGGACAGTGAGTGTTCACTGTGTTCACAGGACAGTGAGTGTTCACCGTGTTCACAGGACAGTGAGTGTTCACCGTGTTCACAGGACAGTGAGTGTTCACCGTGTTCACAGGACAGTGAGTGTTCACCGTGTTCACAGGACAGTGAGTGTTCACCGTGTTCACAGGACAGTGAGTGTTCACTGTGTTCACAGGACAGTGAGTGTTCACTGTGTTCACAGGACAGTGAGTGTTCACCGTGTTCACAGGACAGTGAGTGTTCACCGTGTTCACAGGACAGTGAGTGTTCACTGTGTTCACAGGACAGTGAGTGTTCACTGTGTTCACAGGACAGTGAGTGTTCACTGTGTTCACAGGACAGTGAGTGTTCACCGTGTTCAAAGGACAGTGAGTGTTCACCGTGTTCACAGGACAGTGAGTGTTCACCGTGTTCACAGGACAAGGAGTGTTCACCGTGTTCACAGGACAGTGAGTGTTCACCGTGTTCACAGGACAGTGAGTGTTCACCGTGTTCACAGGACAGTGAGTGTTCACCGTGTTCACAGGACAGTGAGTGTTCACCGTGTTCACAGGACAGTGAGTGTTCACCGTGTTCACAGGACAGTGAGTGTTCACCGTGTTCACAGGACAGTGAGTGTTCACCGTGTTCACAGGACAGTGAGTGTTCACCGTGTTCACAGGACAGTGAGTGTTCACCGTGTTCACAGGACAGTGAGTGTTCACCGTGTTCACAGGACAGTGAGTGTTCACCGTGTTCACAGGACAGTGAGTGTTCAGTCGTAGCTACAGTTTACTTTTTGACCATTTGAGAGAAAGTCATTTCACGTACAGACTCTACTCTCTCACTCTCTCTCTAGTAACAGATAGGCCATTGTTAGGTAGGGACAGACTGTACACAGTGTACAATGTGATGGAGAAATAACACCCCTGTGATGTACAGTCAGTGACAAAAATAACTAATACATTTGATGTACAGTCAGTTACGGAAGTAACTTACCCTAAGGTAAGAATACACTTTAAATTCGTGTTTTCTTATATGACCGAAGATGTGGAACTGACTGATAATTCGTACCTTGCCCTATTTGAAACATATTGTAATTAAAATCCCTTTCACAGTAATTTTCACAGTAACTAAATTAATGCAAATCCAGCATATATTTCTCTAGAGAAAAATACACCTTTTGAGCAATCATTTCTTTTACGTCAAACTATATTTCAGTACTCAAACCTGTGAATTAGAACAAAAGTACAGTGTGTACAGGAAAAAAAATAGTACATACTGTGGAGCTAGGGGAAATACCTATTTTCACTGAGAGTACACAGAGTATGCATACTTTATTATCGCATAGTACACAGCCTATGTGGTACACATACTTAATGGTACACATACTTACATGTGTAATAGTACACAGTACTACACACAGTACACATAATTATTACCAACGCGTACCATAGTACACACTGCACATAACAACGTCTACAATAGTACATAGTACACACTACACACACTTACGTATCTCCTAGTACACACTACACACCCTTACGTATCTCCTAGTACACACTACACACACTTACGTATCTCCTAGTACACACTACACACACTTACGTATCTCCTAGTACACACTACACACACTTACGTATCTCCTAGTACACACTACACACACTTACGTATCTCCTAGTACACACTACACACACTTACGTATCTCCTAGTACACACTACACACACTTACGTATCTCCCAGTACACACTACACACACTTACGTATCTCCCAGTACACACTACACACACTTACGTATCTCCCAGTACACACTACACACACTTACGTATCTCCTAGTACACACTACACACACTTACGTATCTCCTAGTACACACTACACACACTTACGTATCTCCTAGTACACACTACACACAGTACACATATTTACGTATCTGATAGTCCCTGTTTTTGAGCATCAGATGGCAGTAGTTCCTTCACTAGAGCTATGACTCATGTAATACCTACAGTTGAGACATTTAATGACTGTAATTAGTGAATAAACCTCTATTGCAATAAGAAGATTTAACATCAAATATCATATATTAGCAGATATTACTTTAAAATGGAAATAAAGTGTACATCAATTATAAATACTTTAATTTTACAACTATTAACTGACAGAAAATAAAATAAAATGTTATAAAAACATTAAAATATACAATAAATGTACTTTATCTGAATACTCGATATAGTGCTCACTATATCTAATATAGTACTCACTATATCTACTTTAGTGAGCACTATATCTACTTTAGTGAGCACTATATCTACTTTAGTGAGCACTATATCAAATATAGTGAGCACTATATCAAATATAGTGAGTTCTATATTAGATATAGTGAGCACTATATCAAATATAGTGAGCACTATATTAAATATAGTGAGCACTATATCAAATATAGTGAGCACTATATCAAATATAGTGAGCACTATATTAAATATAGTGAGCACTATATCTAATATAGTGAGTACTATATTAGATATAGTGCTCACTATATATTAGGTATAGTGAGCACTATATCTAATATAGTACTCACATACCTAATATAGTACTCACTATATCTAATATAGTACTCACTATATCTAATATAGTACTAACATACCTAATATAGTACTCACTATATCTAATATAGTACTAACATACCTAATATAGTACTAACATACCTAATATAGTACTCACTATATCTAATATAGTACTAACATACCTAATATAGTACTCACTATACCTAATATATTTAATTCTATCCACAGTATTTTCTCTCTCAAGTTTTTCTTCCCAATCACCAGTCACGACAGTACAATAAATTGCAGATATTTTAACCCTTTGACGTGAGATAGTAAGTAAGGCTTACTTCATTAATTGCCTTCTCTAACAATTAGCAAAAGAAGAATTAAATGTACATATAACCTTAACCCATACCTTTAATGAAATATTATTTATATGATTATTCTACCAAAGATGTGCTTAAAATGTTAAATATATTTTAGCTACTTCAAATTGAAAGTGGAAACATAATAAAAATAAATATTGATTCTAGTTTCATAAAATTCTTATAAAATTACTAATACTTTTATTTCATAGGTATAGGAACTTCTTTTAAAAATTAAAAATATTGCAATTAATTTAAAAGAATAGAGTAATAACTAAATAATAACAGAATACAAAGCACTTTAGAGTAGAGGTCAGATAGGAAAGTGGCCAATGAACACTCCAACTCTTCAAGTGGTACACCACACTGTTCATAGCATTACCATTGTGTTGGAATGTGTCCGTTATAATTAGTGTACCCGCATGATATCACACACAGAGTATAGATAAGGAACACTGCCAACTGTGAGGCTAAACCTGTACACATCTAAATATTAAACTCTTTTCATTTATACATTTTAAACCATTAAAAATTTACAAGATGTGTAACTTATGATACCGAAACAATATATTAATTTATAGCATAACGGCATTCAAGCAACAGTACCTATAGTACGTACTCAGCAATATAAAAGTATCCATGATACGCACCCAACCGTGAAACAGTATCCATGATACGCACCCTCTACAGTATAACAGTATCCATGATACGCACCCTCTACAGTATAACAGTATCCATGATACGCACCCTCTACAGTATAACAGTATCCATGATACGCACCCTCTACAGTATAACAGTATCCATGATACGCACCCTCTACAGTATAACAGTATCCATGATACGCACCCTCTACAGTATAACAGTATCCATGATACGCACCCTTTACAGTATAACAGTATCCATGATACACACCCCAATGCTCACAGTTTTTCTTACCAATTAGTTTGACGTATGAGTACAGACACAGTCTGTATTTTCCCTTTAATTACAGTGATACAAATATCATTACAGTACACTATTGTCACCATACATTCAATTGTTTAACTTCTTTCAACCTAAAGATATATACTATAGTGAAGAACAGCTATGACAGAAAAAAACAATAGTGACTTTATCTAGCGTGATAACTGGGGTTGCAACAATATGCTTTTAAAATCATAGAGAAAATATTACAGACGGAGAGAATTAAAGAGTATTGAATGGTTCTACACCAGCGGTATATAGTATTCGATACCATTTCATTTCGTCTGTGATATTCTTAAGATCTATGATTTTAAAAAGCATATTGTCACAACCTTAATCATAACTCTGTTGACGGTGTAAAAATTAAAACAATATAGATATGTAAGGTATGATTATAAAAATAAGTATAAAATGCTATTAATAGATATGACGTATCTACATTCTACAGGTATTGAATACCTATATATCTATTAATAGATATGACGTATCTATATTCTACAGGTATCAAATACCTATATATCTATTAATAGATATGACGTATCTACATTCTACAGGTATCAAATACCTATATATCTATTAATATTTGAATAACATTTAAAAAAATGAAATAATAATATATTTCAAATACGTAATATTTAGTTCTCCCTTCATAACTTATAGTGTTACTTTTTATGAGAGATAGATAGCAATGCCCTCTAGACGGTATAGACCTAATCAGTGAGAAAAATGTATACAAAATACATTAACAATATAAACTTACAGTATCAATATTAAAACTATGTATTTAGAAATATTACTTACTAACAATCACACAGTTACATATTTTAGTAATATTTAGGAATAAGTAATTGGTAACCATGACACCTACGTGTATACCAATTGAAATAAGTTAAATTACTTATTTTGTATAATAATGATCGTAAATGTAGAGACATTCGATAACTCGGAATTTACCCTACTGTTACCAAAAATTCTATATAATATATTGTTCAATATATTCTTTAATTACAGTATGTAACAGATCACCCCTTTGCACTCTACTAAGTACATTTAATTGGCCTGATAATGCATGTGAGATAACTGCAAGCGGATATAGGGGTGACACATAAGGGTAATGAAGCGGTAAAATAACCTTTGGTGATTATACTGAATAACCTTTGGTGATTGTACTAACAGTGTAAAGAGAGACACCGACAATGAAGTCTCTTTTCACACACTTATAGCTTTATGATTTTATCGCTACCGTTCAGTTAATTTGACTTGTTATCAATAATTACTAGTACAGTACCTGTTATTGAATCTAAATTATATTCGAATGCAAGAATGTATTATGGATAAACATATTCTGATTAAACAAAAAAATTGTCTCTCAAAAGCCAATATATAATTTTTTAATAATTATTGTCAGTATTATTGTAGCCCGTAGTCATGATACTGCCACAAATGATTTGTTTCTCCTTTTAATGTGTATCTATGCTAATAATTTCCCTCGTGTGTTTATTTATTTATTTTGTGTCCGCTTTTACACGGTATTAAACATAAAGAATGTAACTATGATACGCACGGGAATATATTGACTTGATATTTAAATTCCCCTGTTTTTATTCAATTTTTAAATGTATTTTATCTATGAAATAAATTAGACTATGCAGAAAATTTAATTTTAATTGAATTCATTAAAAGTAACCTAATAACGGGTAATAAATTGGTATTGATGATGACCCGTTATTTTTAACGGCAAAGTACACTAGTTATGTATCTATGATAGAAGTTTCTACCAATAATAATCTATGAGATACAAATGTTAGAAAAGTAACAAGCAGTTCTAGAGTTAAGACTTTTTAAATATTTAATAAACAAACTTAAAAAAAATATAATTTCCAACGTTTCTTCTGGACGCCATTTTTAGATTTTGAGTGAGAATAAAAATAGACTCATCTTTTAAAGTTTCAAAACTTTAAAAACTTATCACCCACAAGTTATCTCAGCATAAATAGAATTGTAACAAGTTTATATTCTAAGGTTTAACCTATAAATTGACCCTTGAACTATTGTATAATATATAATGTTAGTTAGTGAGCTTTTTTGGACGCAAGGAAATTATACATATTATTAGTGTTAAAAATGCATATGCATAATGATATTGCATATTCTGCATTTATAATTAGATATAGATATAATTTATCTAGGTGTTTCATACATAATTCATATGAATTAAAGTTATAAATTATACAGTGAACACATATCCAATTATTGGAAAAACATATTTATATTTTAATCCTATGTTAGATTAAGGAATAAAAAAAAAGAATTAATTTATCAATTAATAATATATAATTAAAATAAAAAATAGTTGAAATCATCATCAAAATTCAGAAATGATGACAACAATCATACCTGAGGAATAGAGCTGCATTATTATTATCTTTTACAATAGGGTAAGTTCTGAGTTACCGGACAGTTCCACATTTTCGAACACATAAGAAAAAAATATAGAATTTAACATTAAAACTCGTTATTTAACCAATTAATTTAACGAATTAAAATGTTAAATTATACATACTTTTCTCTAAAATGATCGAAAATGTGCAACTGTCCGAAAATATGAAATTTACCAACAATATATTAAAAAAAAATCATACATTCCAATATCAGTTAATACCGGCAGGTATCATGGATACCAATAAAAATAAAAATTAAATTATTATATATTTTTTTCTTATTTGACCGGAGATGTGGAACTGTTCGACAATTCGTAACTTACCCTAATATCTTGGATCTAGTATCACATCTTAGGTTTAACCCCCCGTATGACCCCAATGAAGCATCAGTGCGATACATCAACCCTGTGACAGCGTCCAACACTGATGAGTTAGAAAAACTTGGTACTACCAGGCCAAAAGGTAAGGGGTGAACACTACAACTAGATCACTATAGAGCTTACTTCATTATAGAGGAGTCAAGAGATACATAGAAAACTATTATTTTATAATAAACAAACTAATTTCACTATACAGAGTAGTTCATTACTCAGGACTATACTAATCAAGCTGGTTCACTATACAGGACTTCATTATAGAGGAGTTCAACTGCATCAGCCAAAAAAAAGTAAGAATTAAAACTAATTTACAAAAAATACATCATTTGTATATCCCAGGCAAGATCCTTAAATATCCCAGGAATAAATTCTTCTTGCCTGGGATAGTACCATAAGGGCCCGTTCACCACACATGGGATAGATAGTACATAGAACTGATTAAATCCTGTGATACATCACATGAAACAATGAGTACATTAAAATAACACTGATTAGATGTAGTAATTCATTCATACGTTGACGATACAATTACATGTAAGGAACTGCAATAGCTACAGACTTACAGAGTATAGGGTAAGTTCTGTGTCATCGTACGGCACCACATATTCGATCATGTAAGAAAAAATACAGTAATCTTCTTGTTATTTTAATTGGTATCCCATGGATGTTATTTTAATTGGTATCCCATGGATACCAGTTGAAGTAACAAGTTAAAAAATACTTCTACGGTTTATATGATCGAAAATGTGAAACCGTGCGATAACTTGTAAGTTACCCAATTAAGCTATAACGTTATAGTACGTCCTGTAGGTAATACACGTTACAGTAACTGATATCCTAGGAATATACTGGGAACATCCTACGGGTCGTGGGAGAATTAATTAGTTAGGTATAATCAAGGGAAATTAGACTAAAGAGTTAATTAATGAAATAACTTTTACATCACTAACAAATATATGAAATTAAATTAAGAGAATGGAATTGTATGATGTATTTTTGCGCAGCATTATTTATTGCTTATTCGTAATTATATTAATTGTAGTAAGTATAAGACACTTAAATAAAATCATTAGATTTATATAGGGTTAGTTCCAAGTTATCGGACAGTTACACTTTTTCGGTCATATACGAAAAAAATATAATAATAATTATTAAACTAGTTATTTCAATTGGTATCCATGATACTATAGAGGTATCATGGATACCAATTGAAATAATTATAATACTACATTCCACTTTATCTTTCTTTGATCGAAAAAGTGGAACTGGTTCGATAACTCAGATTTCACCCCCACAGTTAGTGTATAATTTTACCGCATTATAAAATAATTCTAGTGACGTATCATGATTCATGAATACATAAGTACATATATAAGAACATGTATAAGAACATGTATAAGAACATATATAAGAACATATATAAGAACATATATAAGAACATATATAAGAACATATATAAGAACATGTATAAGAACATGTATAAGAACATATATAAGAACATACATAAGTACATATATAAGAACATGTATAAGAACATGTATAAGAACATATATAAGAACATACATAAGTACATATATAAGAACATGTATAAGAACATGTATAAGAACATATATAAGAACATATATAAGAACATACATAAGAACATATATAAGAACATATATAAGAACATATATAAGAACATATATAAGAACATATATAAGAACATATATAAGAACATATATAAGTACATATATAAGAACATACATAAGTATAAGTACATATACTCAGTCATCTTCAGTTCATCTCATGTGGAACATTTAGTCATAAAATCTTGAATGCCCGCAGGGGTTACGTCTTGATAGCATATGGCGGGTATTGACCGCGCTACGGAGAGAGACCCTGTGGGCAGGCACTATAGCGGGCAAAGTACGCTATCTAGTACCAGACAGTTATTTGAATCAACTAAGAGTGTGACCTAGTGCCGGGTAACATGGGATTAATTAATAATTAGAATAATGGATTGAAGTAAATATTTAATAATAGATTTGACTAAATATTTAGTAATGGATTTAAATAATACCAAACTAACGAAAAAAATACAAAGAACTAACGAAGAAGCAGTCGGACAGAAAAGTGGCTCCATGTGAAATAATTAATTTAGTAGGGAATTAACATATGCTTCGGAACCAAAGGCCACATCGCTGACGTCAAAAGGAAATTAAGTACAAGGGACTGGAAGAAGTAGTCAGAAAAGAAAGTGGCTCCACGAACAAAGTCATCTACTACAGTCAGTGACAATGTTCATGGATGCAGAAAAGCTACTCTGTGACTGCAGTCACTTACCAAGGAATGTGACTAAAAGGAGCACAAGCACCGGAGGCTGTACTCACGGATGGAAAAGGAAAATGAAGAGGTGATAGTAAATGAAGGCTATGAGTCTACCTAACGCAGAAATCCAAAACCTCGTAGTTGAAGAGCACAAGTCTAGCACTATCCTATAAAACGGCAAGTAGCGTTAAAAAAAAGAATAAACATGTTAAAAAAATATATATAATCCAAATTACAACAGTTCTGAGCCCAAGGCACTCCACCTCTTCCATTTACCACAGACAGCTTTAGGATAGAGCCCCTTGGGGGCTATCCTCTAAAAATGCAAGTAGCGTTAAAAACTTTAAACAAAGGTAAAAATTCCAAGTTACATTTTCCCATTTTCCTGATCACATTCCGCATTCACCCCCAGACAGTCCTTCACATTCCGCATTCACATTGCCATTGGTCAGTGGTTACCTCACATACCTCGGTGGTTGAGTACACACTCACACACAAGGTTACTCAAGGACAGCAGATAGAAAATACGCCCCTAACGTGTCTCGGAAGAGTCGTAGTGATGTCATAACTAACGTTATATTGTACCTTTAAATATCAATATGATTATTCTATTGGCAACGATATATAGTTTGTTTGCGAGAACACTGTCATAACTTCAAAAAAGCTGTTTTTCAGGAGAGGCATTTTAGTACTTTTAATGTACGTACATTTAATGGTATATCGTTAGGACATTTAGCCTCTCTAGCGGTACATTTTAAAGTTACAATGATGAGTTTTTTTTACCAAAATAATCAGCATTTTATGATTTACATGTCTATGGATAACTCTAAAATACATGTTTTTGTGTTTATGACGTTGTTGTTGCAAACAAGCGATATGTGGTAGCTAAAATCTCATGTTGAATAAATGTCAAACCATGTCAAAATTACTAATGTTACGTATCATTTTACAACAGTTAATGATGTTATCCGCTTTTAATAAATAAATAACACATTTCAGTACTCATAATTTTAAATATTCCTCTAACCCAATATATTGTTTGTTCCCTTTAACTATTAATGTACCTATTCTATTGTAAACAATACATATGGTAGCTAATACAATACATTGTATGTTCACCAATACAATAATTCAATTTTAAACATGTAAAACATATATAACCCAAAACTTATTTTAAAATTTATACAGGGTGTTACATTTTAGATCAGACAAAATTGGACAGTTTGTATTAAAAAAAAAACTTTTTTCGGGAATTACAAAATAACAAAATGCTTCGTTATCGAGATTCGAGAAATTGATACCCTGATGCTAGGGTCATTTTTTAACATTCATAATAAGGTCTAACTAAGGTCTGTTAAGTTTAATTTCCCACTACTAACCATCAGTTAGGAACGTACTTGTGACTATCTAGGTAGGAGTACTTTGAAAAGTTTAAATCACTATCTTGAAAACTTAGCAGTTTTGATAATTTAGGTCTTCGTGTAACAATGTTTTATTATTTAATAGGAAATTTCCTATGAATGTTAAAATTCACCCTAGAATCGGGCTATCAGTATCTGGATAACGAAACATTTTGGACACTTTGTTATTCTTGAGAAAGGTTTTTTTTATACAAGATGTCAAATTTTGTCGGAGCTGAAATGAAACACCCTGTATAGATATGCAATCTTCATTTTACTTTACCACTCGATACAGTCTAGATACAATATAGATACCTCTAGATTGTGACTAAAATGTAGATAGGTACCACTAGAATCTAGATAGTAGATAAAATATAGATACCACTAGATTTTGACTAGAATCTAGATACAATATAGATACCACTAGAGTTTGACTATAATCTAGATACAATATAGATACCTCTAGATACCATGCAGATACCACTAGATTTTGACTAGAATCTAGATACAATATAGATACCACTAGAGTTTGACTATAATCTAGATACAATATAGATACCTCTAGATACCATGCAGATACCACTAGATTTTGACTAGAATCTAGATACAATATAGATACCTCTAGATACCATATTTATAGATACCTCTAGATACCACTAGAGTTTGACTATAATCTAGATACAATATAGATGTGTTTAGCCAATCATTGCCACATGTCGCTGTTCACTGATTGCCTTTATAAGGCTTTACGAACATTCCCTCACACCGTATAAGGTATGCCTACACACTGCAAATAGACTGCAAAGATAACTAGTTTGTATGTGGTAATAGACTAGGGAAAGTTACGAATTATCGGTCAGCACTACATCTTCGGTCATATAAGAAAAAACAATATTGTAATAATTTTTTAAATTGGTATCTATGATACCTGTAGGTATCATAGATACAAATTAAAAAAATAACTATAATACATCGTTTTTCTTATATGACCGAAGATGTGAAACTGACCGATGATTCGTAACTTGCCCTATATCTAATCACAGTGATCAACATTTAGAAAATAAGCTCTGCAATGTTAATTATAATTTAAACTTATTATGGGTTTAACGTCTGGATCAGCCTTATCGTCACTATATCACTAAAATGAAAAATCAAAAGGAAACCTAATGCAAAAGATGAGCATTACAATACAGTTCTGCTGATTGGCAGTGTATAGTTTTAGAGAATTTATTAAATATATAAAAAACATTAAATATTTAAAATTAGGAAATAGTTATTTATTTATAGTATGTACCGTAAATTTCCATTAGTAATAATTATCTTTGTATATAAATTATATAAGGACTTGTTGAACTGTAAATGTTCATACTAAATAGCCTCACTATATTAGAACCACTTCCTTTGAAATTGGTCACCACTTTACTTCACTGTCTCTAATACTGTAGTGAGTGTGATTGTGTGTAATTAAGTAGAGGCTATAATTCTGAGTAGGGGACACATTCAGGGAATAAATTAAATGGTGAACTGTAACAGTATATAATTATACTGTAGTGTAAAATCCAGTACATTGCACTGCAGTTTATAATCCAGTACATTGCACTGCAGTTTGTAATCCAGTACATTGCACATTACAGTACAATGCACTGCAGTTTATTTACAGTTAACTGCATTCTTCAGTGCAAAATGCAGTTACACCAGCAGGCACTAAAAAGTAAAGCAATACCGGTTACACCAACAAAGGAAATGAGCAAAAAGGGAATGCAACTAATTACCTAAAGCAACTGCATAAGATGAGTAGAGTATGCAGTTAATGCAGTCCAAAGTTAGTGTCGCTTGTCTAGGGGGATATAGAAGTAACAGGACACTCACAGTAACCGGTAAGTGGTTGTTACCAGAGGTCATGAGAGGTCAATGCGATATACATAAAAATTCATTAACGCCCAGTGTCTGAATACTGTGAAGTTCAATTAGGGTAAATTACGAATTATTGGTCAGTTTCACATCTTCGGTCATATAAGAAAAAATTAGACCAATACCAATAAAAATAAAATAACAATTATTATATCGTTTTTTCTTATATGACCGAAAATGTGAAACTGACCGATAATTCGTAATTTCCCCAAGTCATCTTTAAATTAATTCATTTAATTTGATATTTTTAAAGGAAAATATAATAAATTGTGGCCATGGCTACGGGTCACACCAATCTAATAATTTAAAAAAAACATATAGTTTTGACTTTAAAAAAAGTGTTCAATCAGTACCTAGGTATGTACTGAGAATACGTACATGCATATAAATATACTCATTAATTAATTGCATTGCCAATGGAATAACATTAACAACAGGTACTTTAGTGGTGAATGATAACAACCAAAGATAGCCCCTAACTAACGAACTCTTTGCAGCAAGGAATGCAGGTAACAGAGGAAATGCACGTTACATGCAGTTGCAGGTTACATG
>CANNZV010001592.1:45578-99047 GCA_947561585.1 Caprella mutica | reverse complement strand
CTATGGAAACTAACACCTGTGACGGTAAAATAGAAAAAAAATATGTAGAGCTACTTATACACTGAAAAATTAATTGAATGTAGTGTCGTTAAAACTAATTAAAATTGAGAAGAACAGGACTTAAACCAGTAATAATGTCCTAATATTCCTAATGATGTCCTAATATTCCTAATGATGTCCTAATATTCCTAATGATGTCCTAATATTCCTAATGATGTCCTAATATTCCTAATGATGTCCTAATATTCCTAATGATGCCCTAATATTCCTAATGTTTTCCTAATATTCCTAATGATGTCCTAATATTCCTAATGATGTCCTAATATTCCTAATGATGTCCTAATATTCCTAATGATGTCCTAATATTCCTAATGATGTCCTAATATTCCTAATGATGTCCTAATATCCCCAATAATGTCCTAATATCCCCAATAATGTCCTAATATCCCCAATAACGTCCTAATATCCCCAATAATGTCCTAATATCCCCAATGATGTCCTAATATCCCCAATAATGTCCTAATATCCCCAATAATGTCCTAATATCCCCAATAATGTCCTAATATCCCCAATGATGTCCTAATATCCCCAATGATGTCCTAATATCCCCAATAATGTCCTAATATCCCCAATAATGTCCTAATATCCCCAATAATGTCCTAATATCCCCAATGATGTCCTAATATCCCCAATGATGTCCTAATATCCCCAATGATGTCCTAATATCCCCAATAATGTCCTAATATCCCCAATAATGTCCTAATATCCCCAATAATGTCCTAATATCCCCAATGATGACCTAAGGAATGTGCCTAAGTGCATATCCTGCACGTAGTTCATACCAGAGGAATGTGATACATAGTTTGGTGACTCGAACTATGTATACTCACAATCACAGCGAACATAATAAAGAAATAGAATTGAATTGGAAAAAGAAGTTACATATTACTGTCTGTACATGGTATAGTTACTATAGTAGAACCTACATGTAATAGATTATAGTCCTATGGTAACTGTAAGCTTTTTGGGACACTAAAAACATCATTGTCATTCTACGTCATTGACATTCTACGTCATTGACATTCTACGTCATTGACATTCTACGTCATTGACATTCTACGTCATTGATATTCTGTAGAGTTTTAATGATAAAGCAATGAATTAAAAGTTGCAATACGCTATTACTTAAATATAAAGGACTTGAAACTGTATACAACATCAAGACATATGGAGCTAAACTGAGTTACTTATTAGGGACTCGAACCCACACCCATGATCTACATTGCATTGCACACTTTAACGTTTGGCATCTAATTCATAATACACCATCGCCTTCTTATCACTGAGAGTTCAATAAATCGTATGATTTACTTCCATTCACAATATACCTACCTACCTTCAGTCCAGCAGAATGGAGAATTAGTTAACTACGGAGCACAAAGATACCCAGGGTATTAGAGAGGATCAGGGTATTAGAGGACAGTAATACCCTGAGAGATGAATGAAGAGGGAGAGATGAATGAATACTAAACTGAATGAATACTAAACTGAATGAATACTAAACTGAATGAATACTAAACTGAATGAATACTAAACTGAATGAATACTAAACTGAATGAATACTAAACTGAATGAATACTAAACTGAATGAATACTAAACTGAATGAATACTAAACTGAATGAATACTAAACTGAATGAATACTAAACTGAATGAATACCAACTTGTTGTCCTAACATTTATTCAGCAAGTAGTTATACAAAAGTAATATATTTAACTTATTTACTTTATGTGCACTATTACAAAAGAAGTATTTTTATAAATCATTACGGTATATTTCAGTGATTTATAGTTATAATAAATTAAAAGCTAAGAAAAAAAGGGGCCGCAGCAACTAGCTCTAAAATTTAAACCCCGTCTTTCGTGGTCAATTTTCGACCACCGAACAAAAAAATATAAACTGTCGTTCATTATTTCTCATTGTGGTAAAACAATAGAAACGTTGATGATTTCATGACCTGGAAGAGTTGTTTGTGATTTACAGGTTTCACCAGCTAAATTAAAATGGGAAACATGAACCGCGGAAAATAATAGAAAGTAAACATTCATGTATCCTTTGAACATGGATGCATTTTGTGGTTGTGTGGTGCATTAGCTCTGCTGTGGTTGTATGTGTGGTTGTGGGTGGAGCGCATTGTGGTTAGTTAGACTAGTGTGGTGGAAAATAAGGATTGCGCGAAAATTTATTATGTTTAAATGATTCAAAGAAGAATATAGTGAGAATGTATGAAATAGTTAGGCGTGATATTAACTATTTAGGTTAGTCTTATATCAGTAAGTAAAGTTAGTTAATTTGAAACGAAAATTAATAATTTGATCGTTTTTTAAATTTTAATGATGGGATTTTTTAAATTTTAATAGTTTTTATATACTATATTCCCCTAGATATTATATATAAATAAATATATACTATATATATATATATACATATTATATATAAGTATATACATTACGATAGACAGTATGTGGCTAAGTGCCGTGGGAATTGTATCAGAAAGAATGCGCTGTGGGGCGATGTAAATAGTTATGGTGGGGTCATAGAAGATTGAGAGGGGAAGATTTATTAATGGCCCCACCATAAATTGCTCTCTGGGTATTTCCCAAAAAAAGTACAAAGTGATTAATGCGAAAAATGAAGTAGATGCTATATACAGAAATTAGTATTGTAACAAATAATGTTTTGGAAAGAAGTTAAGAATTACATTATCGAAGGGTAAATTCTGAGTTATCGAACAGTTCCACTTTATCGATCATAAAGAAGAGTATGTAATAATTATTTATTTTAGTGTGGGTTTAACGTCTGCTTCGAAACCAAAGGTCATATCGCTGGAGTCAAATGAAAATTAAATACAAGGGACTGGAAGAGGCAGTCAGAGAGGAAAGTGGCTACATGAACAAAGTCACTTACCACCGTCGGTGACAATGCTCATGGATGCAGAAAAGCTACTCCGTGAATGCAGTCACTTACCAAGGAATGTGAGGAAAAGGGTCAGAAGCACCGTTGGCTGAAATCAAGAAAGGAAGAGGAAAATGAAGAGGTGGTAGCCTATGAGTCTACCTAACACAGAATCTAAGACCTCGTAGTTGAAGAGCATAACCCTAGCGCTATCCTCTAAAACTGCAAGTAGCGTTAGAAAATAATAAACATGGTAAAAATGAAAAAAAAATACAATCCATAATCCAAATTACAAAAGTTTGGGGCCCAAGGGACGCCACCCCCTTCTCTTCCATTCACCACAGACAGCTTCAGGATAGAGCCCCTGGAGACAATGAAATAATTATTTTTCAATAAATTGGTATCCATGATACCTACTTGCAGTTATCATGGATACCAATAAAAATAAAAGTTAATTCCTCCATTGGAAATCGAACCCGTGCCCTGCACCACAGGGAACTGATACACTGACCACACACTGTGGGTGTCTCGATAACATTCATTGCTATCTAGGTCTTTTCTATGTATCTGTAATTACCGACACCTTACGCTCAGCGATGCCTATCCACTGTACGGTATCGATGTACGGTAACGGTGATTGAGCATTAGCCCCGCAATCAGTTTTAAATGGATGAGACACTACAGGATAAGAGAATGAGTTTGAAATAGATAGAACTAATGCAATATATTTAAATCTATATCAAAAAGTATAATAATTGAAAATGAATAGCCTCATGTAATTTTAAATTCATAGCAAAAAAATATAATTAGCTAATAAAAAATATTTAAATTTATATACAAAAATTAGCAATAATAATTAAAATCAAATAAGTTACTAAATGTCAGAACAACAAAGGGTTAACTTCTTTATTCTTTATACTGGGGAGGAAAAATGGCATTCATTTAATTTTTCAATATATAGCACATATTCCATCACACACACACGGTCAGTCTATCACGGTGTGTACGTAGTAACGTGTGTGAGGGTGTACAAATGCACGTACACGGTTATGTAAGTACATGCCATAGTACACATGTAACGGGGGGGGGGGGTGTAATACGTATATGTACATATGTGAGTACATCGAGATGATTAAAAAGGAAAACCAGTAACTGGTTAATAACTAGTTATTTATAAGTTTCAATAGGATCAATTTTAGATGATTATAATTCTTAAAATTCAAATGAATTTATTTTTATTTTAGTGTGGGTTTAACGTCTGCTTTGGAACCAAAGGCATTAACACTGACGTCAAAAGGAAATTAAATACAAGGGACTGGAAGAAGCAGTCAGAAAGGAAAGTGGCTCCATGAACAAAGTCACCTAAGTAAAGTTTTATTGAATTGCTTTGTATTAACGTATATGTTTGATATTACACAGAGCAAAGTATAAAACAAAGGAGAGTATTTGTTAACTATGTGTTTACATATGGTTGATAGGAGTACATATGAATATATAAACAATGGTCTAATAGAGAATGAATACTAGGTTTATTCATTTGAAATAAGATAATAAATAAATTACCATTTTTCAAAAAACAAAGTCACCTACCATTGTTGGTGGCAATGATCATGAATGCAGAAAAGCTACTTCGTGAATAAAGCTATGATAAAATTGATAATTAATTTAATCAATATATTTATGATAGATCTTAAATATAGAAACAGTATTTATAATTATTATGGTGTTATATTTCTTTTATACTTTGTATAATATCAATAAAAAAACTAACTGATTAACCTATCAGACGACTGTACAGGAAATAATTAGTTGGGGACAATCTTGTTATCAAGTCACATGATTTTATAGATAGAAATTAATTAACAATGTTTAGCTAATGATAATTTATTGATAACTATATAAAAGCAAAAATAAATATTATGTAGATTTCCTGACAGATTATTCACATTTAAATTTACTTTACTAATTGTAATGCTGGTGGATATTTTATAATTGGTCAGGGTACACGATGACAAAATTGTAAGATTTGAAAATGATAAAATTAGAAAATTTGAGAAATTAGCATCATCACAGTGACTCTTTTCTCTGATAGTACATCATCACAGTGACTCTTTTCTCTGATAGTACATCATCACAGTGACTCTTTTCTCTGATAGTACATCATCACAGTGACTCTTTTCTCTGATAGTACATCATCACAGTGACTCTTTTCTCTGATAGTACATCATCACAGTGACTCTTTTCTCTGATAGTACATCATCACAGTGACTCTTTTTTCTGACAGTACATCATCACAGTGACTCTTTTCTCTGATAGTACATCATCACAGTGACTCTTTTCTCTGATAATACATCATCACAGTGACTCTTTTCTCTGATAGTACATCATCACAGTGACTCTTTTCTCTGATAGTACATCATCACAGTGACTCTTTTCTCTGATAGTACATCATCACAGTGACTCTTTTCTCTGACAGTGCATCATCACAGTGACTCTTTTCTCCGATAGTACATCATCACAGTGACTCTTTTCTCCGATAGTACATCATCACAGTGACTCTTTTCTCTGATGGTACATCATCACAGTGACTCTTTTCTCTGATGGTACATCATCACAGTGACTCTTTTCTCTGATGGTACATCATCACAGTGACTCTTTTCTCTGATGGTACATCATCACAGTGACTCTTTTCTCTGATGGTACATCATCACAGCGACTCTTTTCTCTGATGGTACATCATCACAGCGACTCTTTTCTCTGATGGTACAAGGCTTTTCACAGCCAATTTTATTAAGCATACAAAGACTAGTTCTTTAGGCCTAAATTCCAAGACTTTTCTGTTTATGTTAGAAAATGAATAACAGTGAACTATAGACTTCAAGTCTAGAACTCTAGAAGATAGGTTTGGCACTACTATTTTTGCATATTATGAATTTAGAAATGTTTTAACTTAGAAATTAAATTAGAATATTTTTTTCATTTTTAGTGAGAGAAACACAAATTTGTCTAAATTTTTCAAACAGCTACATTAAATATTATTTAAATGGCATAATCTGCTAAAATGTTTAGTTCTTTACCACTTTAGCCAGTCTGCAGAAAATGGTAAAGTGTTTGTAGATATCTCTTATTTTGTTCATAGCAAAATTAATGTAAATATAGGAATTAATTCAAAATTGTTCAAAGAGAATCTCCCAAATATCTCCCATATTCTGCAGACTGGCATTTTAGAGGTAGGTAGGTGTGAATAATGAATATTAATGGAGTTGAATCTATTTGAATCTTCAATTAAAATAATTAAAATTGGTGAAGTTTTTACTTCTATTAAACTATTTAACTACACTAATTGAAACAATGTTGCAAACTCATTACTTAAAGTTTTAAGCCTATTTCCTAAATCATAAAAAATAAGTAAGTTAAAAAATGCTGTTTAATTGCAATGAACAACTGATATCTAATGGTATTAAATTTGAATTAATAATAATAAAAATTTTGTTTTTCAAAAATTAAAGAGTCAGATTGTTGAACAATTAGTTTGGGTAAATTAAGTCCAACAGATACAGAAATAAAGAATGAGAAATTAAGTACCCACCATTTAAATTCACATTTATTATTATTAAAGGTTGTAGAGGTGTCGGAATTTAAATTAATTGAATTGGTTAATAGGTCTAAGTTGTGTCATTTAATCTTAACTACCTATTTGCATGCTAGCTAAAGAAAGGAAGTAGACAATAGGTATTTTTTTTAAAGATTAAGTAGGTATATTTATACATTGAAACATGAAGAATAAAAAAAACTAAAAACAAATTTAAATGTTAGGTAGGTATTACAAAAAAATAAAAGCTAGGTATATTTAAAAATATAATATTAATCAAAACAAGTAATTTTACTAGGTAGTCAAATATAAATAGAAAATAAAACTAATTAATTTACAAAATGAGAATTAAGGAATTAATTTCATTATTAATACGATAAATATACATTCCAATATTTGACGACAGTTTGACAGGGAAGAGTCGTGTGTTCCGTATAGGTTTCCTATACCGACCAGACATATGTAATGTACGAATATTGGTACCTATGTATACTCCTGTGAACTTCCCCCTATATTGGACAATGCAAAAACATGACCAAAAGAAATATTAACTCACATTTGACCCTCGAGAAGAAAGCAGGCAGGTAATCCACAAAGGAAGAGTCGCACACAAGGCACTGTTATGATAATAATCCTTATAATTTATATCGATAGATAATTATACAGCGGTAACACGATATACAGGGAGAGAAACAGACACCGCACCTCCTATCACTACGGGAGTATTTTCTACACTGAACTCTTAAAAGTTTTAGGGTGAGTTTCTGTCTGGCGCACACAGGCTGTGGGTTGAGGTTGTAAAATATATATAATATTTTTATAAAGTTTTACCATAAGTGAAATATTTAAAGTAATGCTAGGTGCATAATATATTTAGTCAACTCTAGTGTGATTCAAGTATTTTTTTAGAGCCGAGCATTTAAAAATCATTTAATGCATGGTGACCCGAAGGTTAATTTACTAATTTGAGGTCAAATAGAAAATTATAATTTGAGTGACAGAGCTCATGGTATTAGAAAAGCTACTCCGTGAAAGCTAGGTCACGTACTTACCTAAAAATTGACAGATGGAAGAGAAATGAAGCCAACGAGCCAACCTATTACAAAATCTAAGATGAAAATGAAGAGGTGACAGTAAATGAGGCCTACGAGTCTACCTAACACAAAATCTAAGAGGAAAATAAAGAGGTGACAGTAAATGAAGCCTACGAGTCTACCTAACACAAAATCTAAGAGGAAAATATAGAGGTGCCAGTAAATGAAGCCTACGAGTCTACCTAACACAAAATCTAAGAGGAAAATAAAGAGGTGACAGTAAATGAAGCCTACGAGTCTACCTAACACAAAATCTAAGAGGAAAATAAAGAGGTGACAGTAAATGAAGCCTACGAGTCTACCTAACACAAAATCTAAGAGGAAAATATAGAGGTGACAGTAAATGAAGCCTACGAGTCTACCTAACACAAAATCTAAGAGGAAAATAAAGAGGTGACAGTAAATGAAGCCTACGAGTCTACCTAACACAAAATCTAAGAGGAAAATAAAGAGGTGACAGTAAATGAAGCCTACGAGTCTACCTAACACAAAATCTAAGAGGAAAATAAAGAGGTGACAGTAAATGAAGCCTACGAGTCTACCTAACACAAAATCTAAGAGGAAAATAAAGAGGTGACAGTAAATGAAGCCTACGAGTCTACCTAACACAAAATCTAAGAGGAAAATATAGAGGTGACAGTAAATGAAGCCTACGAGTCTACCTAACACAAAATCTAAGAGGAAAATAAAGAGGTGACAGTAAATGAAGCCTACGAGTCTACCTAACACAAAATCTAAGAGGAAAATAAAGAGGTGACAGTAAATGAAGCCTACGAGTCTACCTAACACAAAATCTAAGAGGAAAATATAGAGGTGACAGTAAATGAAGCCTACGAGTCTACCTAACACAAAATCTAAGAGGAAAATAAAGAGGTGACAGTAAATGAAGCCTACGAGTCTACCTAACACAAAATCTAAGACCTCGTAGTTTAAGTGCATAACCCTAGCGCAATCATCTAAAACTGGAAGTAGGAAGTAGCATTAAAAATGATAAACATGGTAAAAAATGAAAAAAATAACAATAGCTATGAAATAAAACCTCAACTCTTTGTATATTTTTAACATTTACTTCGTCTCTAATTCAAATCATAGTAAATTATGAACAGTAAAAAAACAAGACAAATTCTTGCATTTATTTTGATGCAACATCGACCTCAAAATTTAAACTGGTTTACGTACGTTTGGTCCTTTTCACCAGCTTTGGAAAAATAAATTTGAGCTATTATTCAGGTTTCAAAAGTTTTATTTTAATGTGTGTAATAAAACAAGACTATGTTCAAGAAAATTATTTAATCAAAATAAAGAAAAACACACGGCAAAAATATAGACATAATAAATCACACATATATAACGATAAACATAAATTAAAATATTTACAATGAAAGTATCACAAAATAGAGATTTTAAACATAGTTAAATTAAATTTATTTGAAATAAATTTATATTAGGAATGTAAATTGTGTATTAAACAATTAAAAATATTAACAATTGAACATTATATATATTTTAAAATATATTCAAATAGGGTAAGTTACGAATTATCGGTCAGTTCCACATCTTCGGTCATATAAGAAAAACAATATAAAAATAATTATTATTACACAGTGCTATCTAATAATATTTTTATATAGTTTTTTTCTTATATGACCGAAGATGTAGTACTGACCGATAATTCGTAACTTACCCTAATTGAACTAATTTTTTAGTAGGGGTTTAACGTCTGCTTCAGAACCAAAGGCCATATCGCTGACGTCAAAAGGAAAATAAATACAAGGGACTGGAAGAAGCAGTCAGAGAGGAAAGTGACTCCATTAACAAAGTCACCTACCACCAGTCAGTGAAAATGCTCATGGATGCAGAAAAATTACTCCGTGAAAATAGTCACATAATATGCATTCAAGACTTGAAGAGGAAAATGAAGAGTTGATAAACGTAAGACCTAGTAGTTGAAAACAGTCAAAACATTGAATAATATAAAATTCAAATTACAACAGTTTAGATCTAATATTCCATTACTATAGTTATATATTTCCCCAGGAAAGGAAGGATTATTCCTGGGACATTACTTTAATTTCCCAGGAATAAATCTTGCCTATGTATAAGAATTTACTAGTGAGAAAAAAAAAGTCATTTTAAAAGATTCTAAAATATGGACAAACACTAAAATAGCCAGACACCCACAGTACTCGGACACTGGGTGTTAAGAATTCTTCAGGTACTCCTCACTACCTACCACAGCACCAACTACCCGAATACTGTGGGTGTGAGGCTACAGAAACAATGCTAGTATGTTATTCTATTAATTCATATTTATTTATTTAATATTAATTTTATGTAACAATATATGGGTAAGTTCTTAATTATCGGTCAGTTCCACATCTTCGGACATATAAAGAAAAAACGATATAATAATAACTATTTCACTAGGGTTGATTGAGTGAAATAGTAATTTTTATATTTTGTTTTTTCTTATATGACCGAAGATGTAGTACTGACCGATAATTCGGAACTTACCCTAGCACTAATATTGCAAAGTGATGTTACACGTGTAACTGAAAAAATGCCTATGAATAATAGTCTAATAATATATAGGGCAAGTGCAGAGTTGTCGGACGGTTCCGCATTTTCGGTCACCGTAGGAGAAAAAAAAAAATTCAAACTTTTATTTTTTCCGAACGTGTTCGTAAATGTGGAACTGTCCGATAACTCAGAACTTACCCTGAACGGTGTTTCTAGTAGGTTTTTAGGAACCAGAAAAAGTATCACTTACGTCAAAAGAAAATAAGTACACGGGACTTCCAAGAAGAAGTCAGACAAAAAAGGAGTCACATTGAAAAAAATCATCTTTTTTAAAATCCATGTTTTAGATGACAGTATATCAGCTAGGGTAAGTTTCGAGTTATCGGAAGGCTCCACAGTTTCGATCATAGATGTAAAATTATACAATGAAAATGAGATATATTATATATTTCTTCTTATGTGATCGATAATGTGGAGCTGCTCGATAACTCGGAACTTACCCTAGCTATAAAACTAACTCGATCATTAATGTTTATTTAATTCAATTACCCTAGTGACAGAAGAACTTTATATTTTTAATTTGATATCTTGTGTGCAAAAGATAAAAATATATAAAAAAATAAATTAAATAAAAATAAATATAGCTACTGTGAAAAAAAAATCCGAGAGGCAAATTAATGAGGAAAAAGTATTAATTATTAGGGTTGTGACAATATGCTTTATAAATCATAAATATCACAGACGAAATGAAATGGTATCGAATACTATATACCGCTGGTGTAGAACCATTCAATACTCTTTAATTCTCTCCGTCTATAATATTTTCTCTATAATTTTCAAAGCATATTGTCACAACCTACTAATTTATTTTTAATTGGAGTTTAGAGTCAATTTCCAAATATGGTCACTAAAGAAGTCAAACACATCCATGAACAAAGTGTCATTTATTTGGAGGTAGTGCTCATGGATGCAGAAAAGCTACTCCGTGCCTGTAGATAGTGGCAAGTCTACCAGTGACTAGAAGGGTATATATCTTTGATAATGTTAAAGCAATAAATACATTTAATTTATATATTCAAATAATTACATTTGAATATGGGTAAGATCCGAATTATTGGACGGTTCCACAATTTTCGATCATAGAAGAAAAAATATACAATTATTAATAATTAACTCTCATTTAGTTGGTATCCATGATACCTGCAGGTATCATGGATACCAATTAAAATTAAAGTTAAATAAATGATTTTTTTTATATGATTAAAAAATGTGGAAGCGTCCGATAATTCAGAACTTACCCCATTTTGGTCTTCAATTCACTACTGCAAATTAACTATAGAATATAAATAATAAAGGAACACAATAATATGCAAAAATTCATAAAACAAAACCATCTGTAATACTTTTTGTGCTAGGTTGCATTTTTCAGTGTCATGTCTAACGCCCCACCTAGAACTAGATAGTCACACAATAAATAAATCTAACACTTGGTAATATCAACAGTAAATGCTGGGGAGAACATCCCATACAGATAACATTTCATATGTATCGATAAAATTCACCAAAGATTATTCAATATTCGCTATCGATAAAATTTTCACCCGAGATGTATAGATAGTCGTTATCGATATAATTCACTCGAGTTTTATAGATGGCTACTTGGTTGGTATCAAATAAAATATTAACATGAGTTTAATAGATACTTGTTATCGATAAAATTCACTCTAGATGAACAAATTTGCTTACTATCGATAAAAGTGTCAGTATCGGTAGTCGTATCAACGGAATTTGTAATCTATAGAGTATCCGGTTTTTGTATCTATAACTTGCGAGTAATCGTAATTGGTGCATCACTGCAATTCGCTATCTTGAATAATTAATTAATAAAATATTAATAAAAACATTGAACCAAATCCAAATTAACCCTACATCATTCTTCTAACCATTTCAAGCCACTTAAACTGAGTCTGAAAACATGTTTTGAAGAAAGGTTACCTAAATAACTTAAATTAATAATTACTAATTTGCAATATTATTAGAGCAAACCACATAATCTAATAATTTCTCTACACATTAAAATTAGTGTTTATGTATGAGATTATAGATCAATAATTCAACATTCGTAAATTCCTTTGAGCCAAAAGATTATAGCACTAATAATTGATATAAATTTTAACTAAGCATAAAATTTCACCAAAAAAATTACCTGTTATGTTTTTTGGTCATTTTACAAAAACTACCAAAATGACACTACGCCTTTTAAGATAAAACTTTGCGCAACTTTGCTAGACTATTCTAACAGCAACATGAAAAACTTGACACTTTAAATTATTTGTAGAATATTATATACTAATCCTCTACCTTAAATCTTCCTCTATATCCATTTCTTCTATTGAAGTACGATCGGAGACGATATCTGTTGCATCGATTCCGTCTTTTAGGTCCAGAGGTTTTTCGTTGTGCACTTTGATATCGCAAATTTTATCATTATCCACAATCTTAGAATCTCCGATGATTTTTTCAATTTTGTGAGTTTCCGCAATTTCGGAAACCAAATCTGCACCGATTCCATCCTTTAAATCCGCAGTAGGTTTTTCGTTGTGCACTTTGATATCACAAATTTTAATGTTTTCATTATCAACAATCTTAGAATCTTCAAACAGTTTTTCAGTTTTTTGAGTTTCTGCAATTTCACTGTCAATTTCGGCAACTGCGTCAGCACCCAAATCACAGTCGCTCTCTTCGCCGCAGTTTTCGTCTATCTCGGCTACACATTCAGCGGCCAGTTCTGTTTCTGGTGTGGCGGTGGTTATGGAAGACCAGAAATTGGTGAAGGCTCCCCTGGCTGAAGTCAGGGCACCTCCTACAGCATCACGGGTCTTCACAACCGCCGTGCCAGTTGTAGCAAGGGTCTGGTTGATCTTGCGACTGCGTTCTGTACCTAAAAATTAAGAAAATTAGTTTTGACAGAGAGAAGGCAACTGTTAGTAACAGAATTTATTTTGGACCGTAAAAGTAACGAGATCCAGTTTATGAGTAGGTTGAGAAACACTGTAGCTAATTCTTATACTGCAAACTAGCATTAAAATTATCCAGCCAAGACAAAAATGTGAATTAATCTGTATAATCCTCGATAAGAAACCTAGAAAGGAGTGAGCTGCAAAAGTAGAGATCCAGTAGCTAAATGAATAGGTATTTATTTACCGAAAACTACCTTCTGATAGATATTAGTTGGATTAAAAAAAGTGAATTCCATTATTTAGCCAATCCCCGATAACTTACCTAGAAGGGAGTGAGCCAGTCGCAGTTTGACATCACTCATGCTCAGGTTACCGGCATTGGGGTGCACTGGGTTGATGTCCATGAGTTTGTCATAAGGAGCACCTTCCTGCCACTGCTTGTAGTGATGGGTCTGACGCCAGGCAGAGACAAACGCGCTGTTGAACATGTCCAACTCACGACTACCCTCTGAGATAAAAATGAAATATTTTGTTGAGAGATATCCTGAACCATATTTCAAAAGTAGGAATCAATATAGCTATTATGGTTTAAAAGAAATTTTAGAAAATGTAATTGAGCTAAAATTCATAGAGCAATAGGAAAACAAACACATATAACTGTCATGATAAATTCCAAGTTATCGGACAATTCCGCATTTTTGATCATATAAGAAAAAATAACGAGTTCAAATTTCTTTTTTTTTTGCGTGAACGGAAATGTTGAATCATCCAATAACTCGCAACTTACCCAAATTTGCGTTTAAAAAATTCAATTTCTTTTCACACCTAATGAAAGGAGAAAATAAAGTCTGCATAATTAGGCACCTGGTAGCATTGAGGTCCTGAGTAGAGACATGAGGTACATCCTGAACTGGTACCTGCACCACTCCTCTCCCCCCGACCAACTGATACTCTCTGTGGTATAGTGGGGGGAGGTGGGGGAGGAGGGGGGACAGAGTGCTTCCACCTGGGGGAAGGGAGGGGAGAAGTTATACAAAAAAATTTGAATAGAAAGTTATTCAAGAATATTTGATTCAAAAAGCTTGAATTCTTGGATATTTCAACTCTCACTCCGAAAGAAACAATTTTTTTGAAGGCCACTTAAAAAAAATAACCGTTCACCAACCTGTCTGACGATATTGTCGGCAAATCTCAGATCTTCCGTCGTCAAGCTCAACTGTCTCCGTAAATCAGGATCAACAATTTCAACTTTGCCTGCATTTAATTACGTTAATTAGTTGCATTTAAGAGAGAAAAAAGTATATTAGATATATAAACAATATTAAACATACTATCATTTTAAAATAAAAACCTACTATCATATTCATATCAATATGAAATCATACAATCATATTAATATGAAATCATACAATCATATTAATATGAAAACAGACAATCATATCAATATGAAAACATATGATCATATCAACATGAAAACATATGATCATTTCAATATGAAAACATATGATCATATCAACATGAAAACATATGATCATATCATCATGAAAACATATGATCATTTCAATATGAAAACATATGATCAATTCAATATGAAAACAACATATGATCAATTCAATATGAAAACATATGATCATTTCAATATGAAAACATGATCATTTCAATATGAAAACATATGATCAATTGAATATGAAAACATATGATCAATTCAATATGAAAAATACTAAAATTGACTTCAAACTATCACTGGAAATTTTTTTTGAGAAATGAAATTAAAATCGGATCTGAAAAATAAACTATATTATAAATGTATCACATAAAACCTTCTATTATCATCCTATTTCATATGAAAGCCTACCTTCCGTAACCTTGACTAGGACATCGTACAGTGACCTCTTGTGGAGAAAAAGAGTATTACTCGCACCAGCCAAAAATGCCCTCGTCTTGTCTGAACTGAGGAGTTCTAGTTGCTGTAGACTGAGGTAGGGATGTACTAGGTACCTAGTGAGTAAATAATTTAGTAGGGATGTACTAGGTACCTAGTGAGGTATATAATTTAGTATGGATGTACTAGGTACCTAGTGAGGTAAATAATTTAGTAGGGATGTACTAGGTACCAAGAAAGAGGTGAATAATTTAGTAGGGATGTACTAGGTACCAAGAAAGAGGTGAATAATTTAGTAGGGATGTACTAACTACTAGGGACCAAGAAAGAGGTAAATAATTTAGTAGGGATGTACTAACTACTAGGGACCAAGAAAGAGGTAAATAATTTAGTAGGGGTTTGAAGAATTCTTAGGAACCAATGGCTATATTGTTGACTTCAAAAGAAATTTGTGTACAAGAGACTCAAAGAGGAAAATGAAGAGGTGATAGTAAATGAAGTCTACGAGTCTACCTAACACAAAATCTAAGAGGAAAATGAAGAGGTGATAGTAAATGAAGCCTACGAGTCTACCTAACACAAAATCTAAGAGGAAAATAAAGAGGTGATAGTAAATGAAGCCTACGAGTCTACCTAACACAAAATCTAAGAGGAAAATAAAGAGGTGATAATAAATGAAGTCTACGAGTCTACCTAACACAAAATCTAAGACCTCGTAGTTGAAGAGCATAACCCTAGCGCTATCTTCTAAAACTGTAAGTAGCATTAAAATACTGACTTACTTTGACAAATTAACTAAATAAGCAAAATAACCAACTTACCCTTTCTCGAAGAGATGCAATGGGAAGCCACACTGCAGTGTGTCGATGTGAGAGAAGACTTCTGGTGATGATGGTACTATAGTAGGCACAGGCATCTCTTCTTCAGTTGGTGACTGAGCCTAAGAAAAAAACTATATTAATTAGTCTACAAATTATAATTTATACTGAAATAGAGAGATAATTATTAACAACAGGAGGAGTAACTTATATATAACAGGAGGAGTAACTTATATATAACAGGAGGAGTAACTTATATATAACAGGAGGAGTAACTTATATATAACAGGAGGAGTAACTTATATATAACAGGAGGAGTAACTTATATATAATAGGAGGAGTAACTTATATATAACAGGAGGAGTAACTTATATATAACAGGAGGAGTAACTTATATATAACAGGAGTAACTAATATATAACAGGAGGAGTAACTTATATATAACAGGAGGAGTAACTTATATATAACAGGAGGAGTAACTTATATATAACAGGAGGAGTAACTTATATATAACAGGAGGAGTAACTTATATATAACAGGAGGAGTAACTTATATATAACAGGAGGAGTATCTAATAAGAAAGATGAACAGACCTGTTGATTGAGTTCAGGATAGACAAGAGGAGCAGCAGTGCCCTCCAGAGGAGTGAGGGCAGGAGATGCCTCCTCGTTGACCTCTTTTCCCTCCTCCTGTTCAGGAGAGGTAACTCCTCTCTCCCTGCCAGTCCAGTAGGTGATTGCTCCTGAGAGGCGCCCTTTGAAGGAGGAGAGGCGTGAAGAGAGGTGAGGAGCTGCCAGAGAGGAGGGGTCAGGACTCATGAAACTTGCTCTGGAGGTCACCGAGGTGAGGGAGGAGGAGGAGCTGCGGAGGGAGCTCAGAGTGTCCTGGGATGGGAAGTCGAAAAAAAAATCATTTCACTATTTTTTCAATTAGCTAGCTAAAGCACAATTATGACTTTTTCTATTGTTTAACATGTTTGTCATTGTTCAATAATTTGATATATTTTCTGAGCCTATATTACAAGATTAGCTATCATTAATTTTTTTGTTTTTATTTTTTACTCTCAAATGAATTCAGGGCATGAATGGTTAGGAAAGATGTCTTTTTTAATGTTTTTTTTAATATATATATTTTTTTTCAAAGTGTTATTATTTTTAATGTATTTTTAAAATGCATATTTTGTTTTTGTGTTCTTTACCTGTAGAGTGGTAGAGTCAGTTCCTGTGGTTGCGTTGGTAGATGACAGGAGAGCACCTGCAGAATCTACTGAAGAGGAGGTGTCTACTGAACCTGTGAGAAATGAGAATTTTTATGATAAAAATAGGTACCTTTTCTCAAAATGAGAAACTTAGCTAATGAGAAAATGAGAAACTTAATGAGAAAAATGAGAAACTTAATGAGAAAAATGAGAAACTTAATGAGAAAATGAGAAACTTAATGAAAAAAATGAGAAAGTTAATGAGAATAATGAGAAACTTAATGAGAAAAATGAGAAAATGAGAAACTTAATGAGAAACTTAACGAGAAAATGAGAAACTTAATGAGAAAAATGAGAAACTTAATGAGAAAAATGAGAAACTTAATGAGAAAAATGAGAAACTTAATGAGAAAAATGAGAAACTTAATGAGAAAAATGAGAAACTTAATGAGAAAAATGAGAAACTTAATGAGAAAAATGAGAAAATGAGAAACTTAATGAGAAAATGAGAAACTTAATGAGAAAAATGAGAAACTTAATGAGAAAAATGAGAAACTTAATGAGAAAAATGAGAAAATGAGAAACTTAATGAGAAAATGAGAAACTTAATGAGAAAATGAGAAACTTAATGAGAAAAATGAGAAACTTAATGAGAAAAATGAGAAACTTAATGAGAAAAATGAGAAACTTAATGAGAAAATGAGAAACTTAATGAGAAAAATGAGAAACTTAATGAGAAAAATGAGAAACTTAATGAGAAAAATGAGAAACTTAATGAGAAAAATGAGAAACTTAATGAGAAAAATGAGAAACTTAATGAGAAAATGAGAAACTTAATGAGAAACTTAATGAGAAAAATGAGAAACTTAATGAGAAAAATGAGAAACTTAATGAGAAAAATGAGAAACTTAATGAGAAAAATGAGAAACTTAATGAGAAAAATGAGAAACTTAATGAGAAAATGAGAAACTTAATGAGAAAATGAGAAACTTAATGAGAAAAATGAGAAACTTAATGAGAAAAATGAGAAACTTAATGAGAAAATGAGAAACTTAATGAGAAAAATGAGAAACTTAATGAGAAAAATGAGAAAATGAGAAACTTAATGAGAAAATGAGAAACTTAATGAGAAAAATGAGAAACTTAATGAGAAAAATGAGAAACTTAGCTAATGAGAAAAATGAGAAACTTAATGAGAAAAATGAGAAACTTAATGAGAAAAATGAGACACTTTATGAGAAAAATGAGGATCTTTATGAGAAAAATGATTAAAAAAATCATACATTTCAATGCAGTAAATAAATCAATTAATCCTCTAAGTATATAAATTAATCCACTAAATAAATGAATTAAACCTCTGACTAACCTTTGATAGAATTGAGTTTTTCTTTTTTATCATCATTTTCTTTGGTTTCAATGCATGAGTCCACAGAAAATTCTTCATTGCTCTCTACCTGTGAATTGGAAAAGAGAAAATTAGAATAGTAAAAAATATAGAAAATAATAGAATAATAATTTTATTTAATTAGCAATTTAGCTAATTTAATTAACAATAGTGGTTAACCGTATATCTAAATATCACATTTAAAATGTACAGAAAACTATAGCTATACACTTCTAAATCAGGTATTCAAATAATAAATAACTAACATCTTTATTTAGGGGCTCAAGCAGCATCGAATTGTTTGTTTTTTCGATAACAGAATCGAAAGAGGAGTCATCGTAGGTTTTATCGACATTGTCCGTTACAATCAGTTCGACAGGCTGTTCAGGAACAGGATCCGCCACATTGCTGTACAAAGAAGAAGAGTTAATTTAGTTTTCTATTGTCGTTGTTCTTACCTATAAACAACTTTTATCTGCCACTTTAACCACTTCAATCCGAGAATAAAAAAAGTTGTTATGAAGGCAGTCTGATATTTTGTTTAGAAAAAATTGAGATGATTTTATCTACAAAAAATTTTGTGGGACTATACGGCACAGCTAGGAGAGAATGGGTTAAATTTTGACAAGTTAGTAGCTAGCTATCAAATTGATAATATGTAGCTAACACCAATTCAATTTGATTATTGGAGTTCATTTTGAAAATTTAATTTTAAGTTCATATAGCATAAGTTCTTAATTATCGGTCAGTTCAACATGGTATCCATGATACCTGCAGGTATCATGGATACTAATTAAAATAAAAATCAAATAATTATTATTATATCGTTTTTCTTACGTGTCCGAAAATGTTGAACTGACCGATAGCTAATTAAGAACTTACACTAGTCGGTTAACAAGTCATCAGTATGATTGAGATTACGAGGGAGCTGTCAGATCTGAGCTATCAGACAGCTCTACATTTTAGAACAAGAAAGAAATAATAAAGAAAAATAATAATTACCTTACACTTTTCTAACGTGTCCAAAAATGTGGAACCGTGCAATAATTTGTAACTTACCAAATACACCATACAACACAGGTAAACCAGACATATCAATAGAAGAACACATATTAGCAGACGACATTTCTGATTTAATTAGTTAGTAAAGTCTCTCTAATGTTAGGAAATCATTTTCCATGAATCATAGGAAATGCCATTTAGTTGACCATATTGCTGACGTCAAAAGGAAATGAAGTAAAAGGGACTGGAAGAAGCAGTCAGAGAGGAAAGTGGCTACATGAACAAAGTCACCTACCACAGTTTGTGACAAGCTCATGGATGCAGATAAGCTACTCCGTGAACAAAGTTCCCTACCACCGTTTGTGACAAGCTCATGGATGCAGAAAAGCTACTCCATGAACAAAGTCACCTATCGGCTATCACCCTTTATGACATTGCTCAAGGATGGAAAAAAGCTACTCCATGAACAAAGTCACCCATCACCAATCAGTGAAACTGCTCATGGATGCAGAAAAGCTACATGATAGACTATGCCAAATATATTACCTATCAGCAGCACACATAATAGCCCCGTCAGGCAGGGTGTCAGGTATGAGTGACATGAGTGACACTATAGTCTTAACCACAGGTGCCACTGGACTGTGGTATATCAGTACGCCTCTCTCTAGAAGCATCAGCTTGAACAGAACCAGCAGATTGCGGCCAAAGATACGCACACTGTCCACCACATTGCAACCTGAAAGAGAACAAACACAAATAATTTAAAGATAGTCGAGATGTGGAGAGGAAAAGCCAGACTGCAGAATATGGGATAATGGGACATTAACATTTTCTGTGCAAACAATTCTTAATTTTTTCACATATAAATCGCTTGTTTGCAAGAACAACGTCATAATCACAAAAATATGTATTTTCGAGTTATCCATATGGACATACAAATCTTAAAATGCTGACTATTTTGGTAAAAGTTTCATAATTGTATATCAAGAATTGACCGCTAGAGAGGCTAAATGTCCTAACGATATACCATTAAATGTACGTACATTACATGTACTAAAATGTCTCTCCTGAAAAATAGTTTTTTAAAGTTATGACAGTGCTCTCGCAAACAAGCGAGATATGTATTCTGTTTTGAATAGTCAGTATGATAGATGATTTCTTGGAAACCACTTTACCATATATTTTTGAGAGCAATGGGCAAATTAGAGAGACAAACACTTTACCAGTTTCTACAGGTTGGGAAGGAAACTGTGAACATTAGTGATAGGGATTTTGATATGTAGCTAGAAAGTGCAATATAGCTACTACAAGACTGGAAATTTAGATCTGCCATGAAGATAGTTATTTATAACAATCTTAACTTTACATTAGTAGCTATTGGGAAATAAGATAGCTAATATGTATAATTCTAATTAACTGAAATTAAATCTATTTGTGAATTAATTGAAAATTCATAATTAGAAATAGCTGTGAAAGATACTAAATAATAAAACAATTCATTTTGTAAAAGTATAGTTAGTGGAATGAAAGTTTGTCATATAAATTTAATAGCTAGAAACTCGCTGCATGAAGAAAAACATTAATGGAAACTATCATAGCAATGCTTCGTCTCAGTGACAAGGAATTAGCTACTTACCATACTTCTGGTCAAAATCCACTGGAAGGAATAGCATAGGAAAATAATGACAATTACTATATAAATTATTAAATATAGATAAGGAATTGCAATAAAAAGTGGGTCAATTGATGCATAATTGCATCCATTAATTTCATTATCTTCTCTTACTTTTTGCTTTAGGTTAGTAAATGTGAGAAAATATAAATAAAACAGCTATTTAATGCACTAGAATATAATAATTAAATAATAACTCCATTTCAGTTTATTTGGAATCATATATTTTAGAGTTTCCACATGAGGAGGATAGTCTAATTTGATGATAGTTTAAACAGCTGACTATGGGTAGAATTCCTCTATAGTGAATGTTAAGTCATGAGTAAGAGAAATACCCAGTATAGTGAACAAATTTCTTTCAGTAGCTTTGCCATAAAATGATCATTACTTTTCTAAAACTGATGATCATTTCATGGCAGACTAAAGAAAATGTTTTCACTATATGAGGTAGTTCTCTTACTCAGGACTCTACTTCAGTATAGAGGAGTTCTACTGAGTAATACATTTCAGTGACTATTTACTATTTTTAAATAAATAGCTAGCTACTTCAGTTGTAAGTTTTAAGGTTGTTGTTTAAGATTGTTTTCTGAAGCAACTCACCATGGTAGAGTTTATCCCTCCAGTTGACTGTGTTGAGGTCGTGATAAAGGCCCTCCAAATCCCTCACATCAGAGAAATCACCTCCTTTGAAATAGACTCTGGTGGTGACCTGCAGTCTTTCCTAAGGTAACATTACGTTAAAGTGTAATTAGGGATATCATTTAACACTAGTGTACTTTCCCCTTAAAGATAACGGGTCATCATCAATACCAATTTATTACCAGTTATTAGGTTACTTTTAATGAATTCAATTAGAATTAAATTTTCTGCATAGTCTAATTTATTATAGCTATAGATGAAATACATTTAAAAATTGAATAAACAGCATAGGAATATAAATGTCATATCAATATATTCCTGTGCGTATCATAGTTACATAATACATTCTTTATAAATAGATAAATAAACAAACACACGAGGGAAATTATTAGTATAGATAAAGAGAATTAATTAACAATCAGGAAGGGCTTACTAGTGCTTCAGGTTACCCTATTTCGCACTGAAGTTAAGTTAGGAACCTTGGTCTATTGGAAACATAGAGTTATGATAACTACTCTAGAGAGAGGAAGTATCGCAGCAATTGCAGGACGCTAAGGAAGACGGTGTAAAACCTTATTTTGTTTCAGTTATATCATTTCTCCATTAAATTTTTGGTTTCATTTATATCATTTCTCCATTAAACTGATGCTAGATTGCCAGTCACATGACCCGAAAATAAGGATTTTAGCGTCCCGCAAGACGCAATATTATTTTGGCCACTGACTCACCACTTGATTAGAAAGAGTAGATACTTAATAAACTAAAAGGGTTTACATTTCACAATTAATTAACTATTTTTATCTAGGGATATTAGATTAACAAAACTTAAGTAAAAGGTAGCTAGCTATATATTTTTTCCAATTTTGATCTTGTCCTATTTTTTATAAAATATAGATGTTTCCAAGGTATTTCTGAATCTTTAAACCTCAATACCTGAATGTATCCATAAATTGGCAGCAAACACAGAACACAAACTGATTTCTGAACAGAATTTCTTGTGATGTCTGCAGTTTTATTGGCGACTTTCTGTAAGGAAAAGTAAAAGTTTAGTATAGCTATATATATATATATATTGAAGTAATGATTTAATATCTAGTAACTTCAGTTTATAAACCACAAACTATAAATTAGTAAATATCTAACTGTTTTGAATGCAACTTGCTTACTGAATGGAAGACTTATATTAAATCACTAGTGTACGTTAAAAATAATGGGTCTTCAATAATAATATTTATTACCGCTTCTTAGGTTATTTTTAATGAATTCAAAACAATTAAAATTTATTTTCCTGCATAATCTGATACTACAAATTATTAATAGATAATATTTTTTATATAGAAATCAAAGAGTTTTTATATTATACTAGAGACAGCGAGCTGTTCAGTGATACCAGGACGGTCTTAAATGGATTTTGCACCCAATATTTCTTCAGTGCCCAGAGTGACGCAATAGGAGAAGGGTGTGTGACAGCTCGCTCCGTCAGGTGCATATAATTTGCATTGATGATTAATTATATTAATATTGATTTAAATTTATTGGGAATAATTCTAAAAGTTTTCAAACACATTCATTTATTATTTTGAATTTATTTCAATGTAGTAGCTATCATGATTACAAAAGAGAAGGTTAAAAATTATTTTAATTGAATATTATGATAAAATAAATGATCTTCAAAATGCAATTGAAGATATTTCAAGAATATCTTTTGTAGATATACTACCACATGTTGAGAGAAAAAATCCAGCACCTCCTTTAATTACATAGAGTTAATATCATAGAGTCATAGACGAAATATTAGCAGTCACGTGACCCCAAAATAGGGTGCACCCAAATCGTCCTCCTAAGATGAGTTAAAATGTTGCCACTGGCTCACCACTTGATAGAAATTGAATTAATTCATGAAAATTTTAATATCATATCAATATATTCAGGTGCATATCATAGTTACATTCTTCATATTTAATACCTGTCGAGTAAAAGCCACCAAATAAATAAACACACGAGGAAAATTATTAGTATAGATTGTAGATATAACCATTTTGAATTAAACCTTAGGCTTTTTTGTTAGAAACTTAAAATGATTCAAAGATATCGACTACTTAATGAAAAGCTAAATAATACTGGTATCAGAAAAGTAGAGAGTCAAACTAAAGTGTGGTAACCATGTCACACAAATATTCAATTAGATGCATTCTAAATAACTTTAAATAAGTAATACATCACAATGAAGTTTCTAATATATTCGAAATGTGTAAATATTTAATAGATGTGATGTTAGCCCATACACAGTTGCTTGCCCATACACAGATACCTCTCTGTATCTAGATTTCTGTCCCAAAATAAGGCCACCCTCAATGTAGCTACGGGTTAAAAGTGTGATCACTGTGATGCATGAGATTTTCCTTACCTCTGCGTCAATCTGCCTGTAGCAAGACACTCCAAAGACTGTAGCGTCAGGGTCAGTGAGGTGCGGCAGATTGAAGTACACAGTGTCAGCCTCGTGATTGTGTGCCCCGTCAGGAAGGCAGAGAGACGGCAGATGCTTCCAAGGGTCAGGCAGATCACACATGCCTGCCTTGTCAGTTTGAAGAGGTGGGTAGCAGTGTTCAACCTAATTGAGAGAAAATTAATGAAATAAGAGATAGCTATAGTCAATTCCTATTCATATCCATTGCAAGAACTAATAAAGTATTCTTCCAAGATATTCTCTAATATGATGATATAAAAAAAATAGCTTGGCTTCAATGATAGTGTTCTGGTAATAGCAAGAAATACTATTTTGCTGACTGTTCTCAGCAAAATACATGTAAATATAGGAAGAAATTAAGGACTGTTCTCCCAGAAAATGTTAAAAATGTCCCTTATTCTGCAGATTGGATTATGTAAGCAGCAATATTTTATATTGTGTACATTGAATGCTAAATATCCTACTTTACATAAATTGATAGCTTAATATTCTACAAACTGATACAAAGATAAAAATAGATAATTATCAAGAATTGATTAGCATGCAGGAAAAAAAAATATATGTTGGACATTATTTTTAATATTTTCTTTGATGAACTTTCCCTACACTTACTTGAATATTTTTTTTAATGAAAAGTAAGAAAAGATGCTAAAATAAATAAAGGATTCACAGAGAATACTTTGTAAGTTCTTATTATTCATATTATTTTCAAATGGGCTAGTTACCATATTAATAATTCTAGAAGTTAAAACTTACCTGCATTCCCTTTTTGTGATGGAATCCTACAACCAAAACATGAAGGGCTACGTTTTCAATTTCAGGCTTGTCCATGATGAGTATATTCTACTTTTCTAAGTGTTTTTGGTAGTAGCTACCCAGTTTTTCAATCAAATTCAACCTATTAGGCTATTACTAACAACCGATCTAGGTAGAAAGATTCGTAATCTGCAAAAACATAAAATGGTAATTAATTAGCCAGAATGTATTTACTATTTGATAGTAAATTTAAAATATGGGAGATATTTGTCCCATTTAGGATATTCCTTACAATCAATTTTGAATTAGGTAATCAATATTTAATCTTCTTATTAATTTTATAATTTACTATAGCTAAACAGTAAACAGGATGAATTGGATTAATAGAGACTATCAGACTAACTACAAATAGTTTACCAGTTTCAGCAGACAGAGACTGCCAACTGGAAAAATTCAAAATTGAAAGTTACAATGTATAATGTGAATGATTATGATGAATTGGATGAATCAAGTCTGCACCTTGCAGACTGGCACTGCAAAATAAACAATGAGCCAAGCAAATCTTGGCTCATTTTTTAATATTTCATATTCATAATTTCAACAATTTCTGCCAGTCTGCAGACCAGAATGTGTCTCTTCTCCCGCAGAGATTTTAATTTGAGAGACCAGTTACTCTCTGACTCTCAGTAGCAGATTCAGAATCTCCCGCAGCTAAATTAATGGTAACATAGGAACCAGTCTGTATTTGGTGCACAAAATCCCACTGACTTTTTCAAAAAGTTGAAAAAATCCACCACAAATTTCCAGTAATTTGGCTGATCCACCAACATTTTCCCAATTTATCCACCGAAAATTAATGGTAACATAGGAATAAATAGCTAAAAATCCACCGACTTTGCAAGTTTGCCAGAATATTATTCTCAGTAGGGAAAAATTCCAACGACATATCAGTGAAATTTACCATGAAATACAGACTGGCATAGGAATTAATTTAATTCAAAATCTCCCGCAGCTATATTAATCATTAATGGTAACATAGGAATTAATTCAAAATCTCCCGCAGCTAAATTTCTAAAATTCAATCAAAAACTCCCGCAGAGAGTCTTGGAAAAATGTTCCATATTCTGCAGAGTGCAGACTGGCAATTTAACATCAACAAGGTCAAGAAGTTGAACAAGGCAAGCCAAAATTGAAAATTTGAAGTCACTTAAAAGTTAAACATAAGTATTTGAGTTTTATAGAATATAATTAGGGTCACGCAGGTAAATTGTGGCACACTGACTAACCAGTCTGCAGAATATGGAACATTTTTCCAAGACTCTTTGCGGGAGTTTTTGATTGAATTTTAGAAATTGGAGATCTCTGCAGGAGATCTTGAATTAATTCCTATGTTACCATTAATTTAGCTGCGGGAGATTTTGAATTAATTCCTATGTTACCATTAATTTAGCTGCGGGAGATTCTGAATCTGCTGCTGAGAGTCGGAGAGTAGCTCTCTTTCAAATTAAAGTCTCACTAGTCACTGTCTCAGCGGGAGAAGAGACACATTCTGCAGACTGGCTGACTTAGCCTGACTAACTGCGGTCTCTTACAACAGAAACATCATACATTCAAAACACACGTTAAAAACTTAAATTAGTAAATTATAGCATGCACTGCGCTTCTTTTGATAGCTATGCAACATTTTAATGTAAATTCGGTTCAGAATGTTTCTTGAGAGGGCCGCAATTAAAAATTAAAGGGACGCAATTTACCTGCGTGACTCTATAAGCCAATTAATTTTGATTTAACCGACATACTATGAAATATGGTATTGATATTCTATAAATATCAATTCTGCAGTTAAATTAATATGTCAGAGAAATTATGGCAAAATCTGGATTTTGGAGAGTAAATATTCCGGTCTAATAGATAAATAATGAAATATGAATTTATTGGACACAAAAGTAACTCTGAAAGCTTCGCAGATACCTATTCAAACTAAAATAAATAACAAACAATGAATAGATACTACGACGCAACTTTAGGTAGCCAGCAATATTCCCATTTTTCCATGAAAGGGCACTAGCAAAATTTCCTATTAGTCGGAAAACTATGAGTTTATCAGTCTACTACATTTACTATGGAATATTGTTTTGGATTTGGTCAGTAGAAAATAATATAGATTTAATAGATGTGAATAATAGCTTTCTTACTAATTCCTATTTTCTCCGAATAATTTTCTTTCATTCATATTTCCTAAATTCCGTTCCTTAATTTAAAGTCCATTTGTATTATTACTGGATGCCCTTTTGTGATATTCAAATTAATGTTGTGAAGAGCCATTATTTCCCGAATTTTATTCATAGGTGATTTTAGTGTGCATGTTTTGTTGGGATGGGGGTGTTTTTGGAGAGTAGAGATATAAGGTTGGTCAGAGGGTAGTGGTGCTACTGAAGCATAAGTGTGGGGGGCTGGATTTTATATGCCGTTCAAACTTTTCTAATTACGTTTGCGCAAGTCTAAACTATTTCTTTAATATTTTTCTAAATGCCTATAGTACTGTATAAATATAAGAGCTCTTTGATTTAAAAAAAACTGGATGAAGTACCACGCATTTCTCATCTAAATTTTAGAAAGAATACTATACTTCTGTAGAATTTCTTAAATGAACCGCTCATGAATGTAAAAAGTAGTAAGCGGGGTAAATAAATAAATTCCTTAAAAACGAGAAAATCTTCGCATCTTAAACCATTTCGATACCGCTCTAACTTCATTTTCTGAAACTTTTAGTTTTCCGTCTTATTTTAAATTACTTGTCATATTGTAAGGAAATCAGATTGTTAATTTCTTTTTCAAAATATTCTCCAAGTATACAAGATTGAATCTAAGTTATTTGATATGCTTTATGCATCTACAATTTCTTAACTTTTAAAATTTCAGAGTAAATATTCATAAGGAAATAAAAATAGAATAATTTTTACCATCTTTAGTATATTTACAAAACATTTATAGTTATTTCAACAGCATAAAGATAACAACAAAATTTGAATATAGTTATTAGTACGGTACGCAGCTTAAATATCGAGATCTATATGTCTTCTGCTAATATTACCTACTAATGCTTCATCCTAAACACTCACACAAGGTAATACACGAAAGAAAAAGAATGGCATCCAAATAAATGAGACACCCCTGACAAATGTAACCTAAGTAATTGAGACATATATATACTAAATAACAATGCATTAAATCACATAATCAGCACGCATAGCGCACTGCCATCAACATACTCACTACTTTATACACTATTTACACCTTACAACTAGCTAGCCTGTACATACAATTAATTATCCCTGCTACGTTCCATCTAAATGAATATAATGTGTACGATTGGTCAATGTAACTAACTACCAAACCTAGTGGGTATCACCCCCACCAATTTTAATCTACACTTGTAATTACCAGATAGATTTGTGAAGAGCGATCATATTTCAACACCATTTGCAAAAAGTGGAGGTCCATCAACACCATTTGCAAAAAGTGGTGATACTTCAACACTATTTGCAAAAAGTGGTGATACTTCAACACTATTTGCAAAAAGTGGTGATACTTCAACACTTTTTGCAAAAAGTGGAGGTCCATCAACACTTTTTGCAAAAAGTGGAGGTCCATCAACACTTTTTGCAAAAAGTGGTGATACTTCAACACTATTTGAAAACAGTGGCGATTCTTTCAACACTATTTGAAAAAAGTGGCGATTCTTTCAACACTATTTGGAAAATGTGGTGATACTTCAACACTATTTGAAAACAGTGGCGATTCTTTCAACACTATTTGAAAAAAGTGGCGATTCTTTCAACACTATTTAGAAAATGTGGTGATACTTCAACACTATTTGCAAAAAGTGGCGATACTTTAACCCTTTCTTTGCCTTTACGAAGCTGCTGGTAGAACCAAGCTGCATTATTTTATTGTTTTTGTTGCTTTGCAACTACCTTATGTACATTAGCTTATATACTCAAGCCAAGCACATAAATTAAGAATAAAATTGATCGTCATTTTCAACCTACCGATATGGAGTTAATAATGTCGAGGAATTCTAATCTGTATATTTTTACTACGAGTAACAAAACAGAAAAACATCTGTACATCTTAATTAGAAAAGCCATCACAATTGCAGGAGGGAACATTACACTGTAAAAAGTTTAACAGAAAAGACTTGTATGTTCATAAAACATAGACCCAACTATTGAAATTCTATTCCGAGTTTAACTTGACGAATACATCCCTATCATTTTCAAAGAAAACATCTAATTAAAGAATACAAAATAGTAATCACGAACATCAATGTTAGACACATAAAAAAATATTACCATCTAAGATCCATCAAATGAAAATCTGAAGTCCATTCATAAAAATAAATACCAAACAATAAACAAGAATTGGAACGAATAAAAGCAAATACGAATCCGTTCTTTTGACTAATAAAAATCGAACTAGTGAAACTACCAACTAAAATTGCACATTAGTAAGAAATGAACGATTACCCCAAACAGGTGAATATATACTTTCGTGTATATATTTATATCTACCTAATAACATTTTATCACCAACTGTACATAAGATCAGCCAAATTTTTCCTATGATCATTTTCAGAGTTGATATGAAAACAATGGTTCAACTAAATCTTGAAGCCATAGCTTATTTAAAGGAACTAAAGCTATAGCTTACTTTATAACAACGTAGAAGAGTAAGATCACAGTTAACATGTATATCACGTGGCATAATAAAGAAAGACACGCTTTGCAAAATGGCCTCGGATTTGGAGACCGAACCCATTTTACAAACCGCGGTCGAAGTAGAACAGTCTTGCAAGATCATCAAAAACAACTGCCAAAAACTGTATATTGAGCAAATTTGTAAGAAGAGTTTGGAAACTTTGACTATTTCACAAAACAAAAATGCACAGGTAGTAAATTTTACGACAAAGATGCAGTCCGGAAACTAAAACCGAGTCGGATTCGACGACGAATTTGGAGAACAACACACACGACTCTTCAAAGTGAATATAAACAATGAAACGCACTCGAACACGAACTATTGAGTGAATGGCCACACGAGTATACATACAATCGAGTAATGCTAGAACGAACACCGTACACAGACAGCTAAAAAATTATATTTAGTATATTGAGCAACCATGGAAATATATATGTAATATATATCAATATAGAATAGTAGTTAGGATTAGAAGGTTATTATAGTTATTAACTCGTTATTATCGACTAACAACTCTACCTATAAACTTTTCTTTCATTACAGATATTTGCCAGAAATTTAAGACATCAGAGAAGCAAAATTTGATGGCCACTTTAGATGAGCTGTTCAAAATCTCACCAGAAAAGTTTGGGTAGAAACCAAAATTTCAAATTTAGCAGTTTTCAAGAAACCAGATTTGTAGCTAAAAATAAATACCAATTAATAGCAGTCAATTAATTCACAGCTAAAACATTTACGAAATCAGTGCCAAATCTTTCAGATATTGCAGTTAGTAAGATTACTGATCTATTTACAAACTAGTCAACAGAAATAACATTTTGTTTAGGTTAAAAAGTTTGCAAGTAGAACAGGAAAATCTTAACAATCATTTAAAGTCACTATAACAAAAGAAGTCTTAATATCATAAGAAATTAGACTGAATTTCTTAGAAAAATCGTACTTGAACCTACACTAATTTTTCCTTAGAGGGAGAAAAGGGCTAGAGCCTCGAAAATTAACAATAATCAGGTCCCAAGGAGGATGAATATTATAAAGCCTTAAAATAGCAAAAAATCTTACGTCAGAATAAGAAAATGAAACTATCCGAGGCGCATAACTCATGAAATTCATGTCCGCTTTCAATGCGTCCAAGAAAATGACACTTCTCTTCTTGTTGCAATCGATGGAAGATAATATAATGCATTCTTAACAATCTTTTATAAGTGAAGATAGCTGCCTTAATGAAACCAAGTCACTAGAGAAGGGAGTTGGGGAACCAATCACAGATGAAAATTACAATTTTCACTCATCATCACTCACTGGCTCAACACTGGGTTCGTAGTTTGAATTTGGTCGAGGTTGTGGGGGTGTTGAGGTGGTGTTGGCGGTTGCCCACGAGGTTGTGTGGGGTGATGAGTGGTGGGAAGCCTGTGGTTGGTGGCGATGTCTGTTGTAATTGTACTGGGAGTAGTGTGCAGCGTACTGTTTGTGCTTGTCTGCACTGGTAACAGGAGATACGCTGGACTGTTGAGGGGGTGTTTCGTCAATCACCATCTCCCCTGAGTGGGGTGAGTCTGCCCCTTCCTCTGGTCTGCCGTCAGGTTTCGGAGGGGGGAGAGAGTTTGGTGGTCCTGATCGGGGACGGGAAGGGGGTCTAGAGTCCTTTCTCTTTTCCTCGTGGGGGTCATAGTGATGTGGATGCAAGGTTCCCTCAGCCGCTCCCTCTTCTTTGTCATCCCGCATGCACTGAGCAAGCTTCTGTTTCACATAATCGAACGAGAGAATAGGGTTACCCTCGCTGTTCACCCCGGATGAAGTGGGGGGCGTGCGGCCCTTATTCATACCGTGGGGAGACTCTCGAGAAGCCTGTGCAATGCGTATGATCTGGCGCTCATCAACAGACATGTGGGGGGATGAAATGTGGAGAGCGCTAGAAGTCTTGGGAGGCAACTGAGAGAGTGTGGCATGATAATTCGATGTAACGAGGGAGACTTCAGCTGTAGAGTTTTGTTGTTTGATGTTATTGGGATGAGAAGGTGGGGGTGGAGCTCTTTGTTTCCACTGGTCAAAACCCGGGTGATGGCCCCCACCACCACCACTTTTGTTAGACTCAGACCTGATGACTTCTAGTGAAGGTCTATTTTCAGCTCTTCGCATGTCCTTCTTGGTACTCTCGTGCATTGTGAACTCTCTATTTATAAGGTTTTCAACATGAGCCTGAATGCTCTTCGGATGCTGTTGCTGATGCTGAGATGAAGGAGTGGTCCTGTGATCTGAGGGACCGTCATCAACGGTGACTATCTCATTCTCGTGGTGCGATGGTTTCCCTTTGTTGTGGTTCATGTGAATCTTGGCATTGTTTTGCATTCTCTTCTCAGGCTGCTGGCAGTTTTGTATCATTCTGTTAACAGATGCTGGGTTGGGAGGGATGCTCAGAGAGAATGGCACATTATCATCATGTCCTTTTATTTGCCGGGTGATTATGTTGTTTATGAAAGAGCCGACTTTGATGGTGTTCATGTCGCTATCACTGCCCAAGTGGTGCTTTCCATTTGATGTGTTCTCATCATGCTCCTCTTTTTTGGTCATGTTGCTCTTCATGACTCGTTCGTACTGCTGTTGAACTACCCTGCTATCAAACTTATGCCTGTGGGCTGCGGCCGCGGCAGCAGCTTGCTGTTGCTCGTGATGCTGATGCGCCCGTTGTATTTCCTGAGCCCTGTGTTGCTGGATCTCGTGATTCCGTTGCTGTTGCTGCATTTCGTGTTGGGCCGCAATGGCTGCTCGTTGTTGCATGTCGTGCTGCTGTTGAGCGGCTCGTTGCTGCAGCTCGTGCGGGCTCAGAATGCTCACAGAGTTTGTTTGGTGATGCTGACCTCTTCTGACTTCAACTGCTAATGACACCTGGTCTCTTTTAGAGGCGGCTTCTGCCAAGTTGTGCAGGTTATCATTATGATGCCTGGGGGAATACCTGTCGCCAGTGCTTATAGTGCGGGGTGATGCACTTTTCGGGGCACCTACATTGAAATGGGAGGTTGAGGGCGGTGCAGGTTTGGGCATAGCTGGTCTGCTTGCTATAACAGAACGGACTCTGTTGCTCGGATGATAGTCTGCATGGTTACCGTCCATGTTGGGTGGAGTTGGGGTTGTTTCTCCACGGATGGTGGCAGGAGACACAGATGGGCGACCAGTGGGATTTCCATCAGAATTTATATAATAAGTTTGACTGTGTGGAGGATAGTTATAAGGAGCTCTAGGGTCAGCCTGATGTCTAGACATATCAGCAGAATGAATCTCCACAACTGGATGTTCAGGTCTGTACTTAGACCCCGATGAGTGATGAGAATTCACAGATCTTGGATCAATAACCCTGTGGTCAATATTTCGGGGATCAGAAGATCTGTGATCAATCCGCCTCTGATCTAAAACCCTGTGATCAACAGGGGCAGGCCTATGCAGATCTCGAGGGTCTATAGATCGGGGATCGATGACTCTGGAGTTGACCATAGCCTGATTGATATCCCTACGATCCATCTGTGAAGCCAAAGCTGCTGCACGGTGGTCTCTAGGATCCCCATGTGGGCTCATGTCCCTCGGTGACGGACGAGGTGAGCCCCTGATTTCTTTTTCTGACACTACAGGTCTTCCCCGGGTCATTTGCTGTGAAGTGTGGAAGTCATTCTCTAATATAGTTTTGGTTTCCTCCAAGTGAGAACTTCCTGTGTAGGATGGTCTTGTGTAATATGAAGAGTTATAGTAAGTAGAAGAGGGGACTGTGGAAGGATGTTTAGGCAGGCGTGCATAAACATCTCTATCATAATTTGCTGAGGACCGGGGGATTATCTGCATACCAGCTCTAGGCTCATACGGAACTCCATCTTTCATTGGCAGACCAGACCTCTTGACCTCGTGATGGACAGGAGTTCCTTGGGTTATTGATCCTTCACGCCCCACAACTGTTTTAGATATCATTTCATACCGGGCAGGTTGACTAGTACCTGCGTTATTGCTGGCATGTATGCTAGATGAGTTGACAGGGGTGCCATGAGTGATGGATCCGTGAATACCGGCACTCTTCTCCGGTTTGAGAGGGATGCGAGACACAGTGGCTGGGGTGTGACTGACAGACATGTGTCCAGACTGGCTGTTAACCAGTCTGTTGGAAGGCAGCTGGGGGCTTCCCTTTGGCGGAAGAGGCTGCTGGTTGCGCATTTGGGCACCACTTGGTGGGTATATCAGTCTGGGAGACGCTGCTGTTGAGCGCTGTGAGGTTCCACTGATTAGAGAGGCTGTAGCATAGGGGGAAGGAGCTTTGCGCGCAGCCTCGCTCTCATAATGGGGGTATGGTGGTTTGGTGTAATGAGCTGGGGTGTTGTGAGCCCTGGGAGGAGTCCCCCTATGCTCTCCTTTACTGGGCGCCAGTATAATTTCAGCTCCACCTTGAACAGTAAGTGTGTGGGGGTCCCTGCCCCCCGCAAAAGCAGGATGGGATATGCTAGGTGGTGAGTTTCTTTCCCTCTTTTTCACGGATAAATCCAGACCGATATCCTCTTGATATGAGGGACGGGGTGGTATGCCAGACCTGGGATCGGATATGACGGGAGGGGTATTGGTCCCAGAGCCAACCCAAGGTGGATAATGAGGCCCATAGGGAGGATAACTATTAGAACCTATGTGGGATGGGGGTGGGTGCTGGTCAGCTGGTTGTGCGGAAGGCTGTTGAGGGTTGACAAAGTGTTGTTGCATGTGAGGTTTGGGGGGTGGGTCTGAGAGGTTATTCTCTATACACTTGGCTATTATATCCCTAACACTACTTGTTGGTTTGTTCTGAAGGGGAGGAACTGGGTGAATAGATACGCCTGAAAGGGACACGGGGATTTTATGGGGAATGCTCTCATTGGGGTGGGGAATATGCTGCACCTCAGGAGATTCTCTCCCATTAGCCGAGGTCTCGTAGTTCATTGCTTCGTCCTTAACACCATCTAGCCGACCTGATTGAGAAAAACAATGTCATTTCATCTCAACAATTGTAGTGAATGCTTATTAGATATCATAAATTTATATTAAATTTATGCTAGAGAATTATTTAAAATGGACATTAGATAATTTAAATGTCTATGAAGCTTACAAATAACTAAGATAAATAGCTAATCTAAATACAGTAGAACTCCTCTATAGTGAATGAGTTAAGATGTAGCCTCTATAGCTACCTAGTGAAAAATATTTATCTGTGATGAAATACAATAATTTAAGAGAATTGAAGGCTATTTTAATGCCATGCTAAAGAAAATCTGTTCACTATAGAGGCTTAATCCTAACTCATTCTCTATAGAGGATTAATCACTAGTATCTAAGTTGAAATGTTCAAAAGAAATCTTACCAGGCAGTGGAGAAGAAGCAGATGCAGTATCTGAAGTGCTATCTCTGTGCGTCTGATTTGCGCGTTTGGCATATGCCAAAGTCTGTTGCTCATCACAACTCTCGGTGCTGGACCCGCTTTCGGAGCTGCTGGCATTTGCTGCCTTCCCTCTACTGAGTTTGTACTGACTGATGGCCTCTTCTAATTTAGAGAGGGGGTTATTTCTAAAGTGATAAAAGTAACTCTTGCACTCGCTCTCACTCTTGCTGGGCAGGCTGGCGCTGATGCGGGACCAGTGTCTGCCGTACTGCTGCAAAGATTCTCTCAGGACGTGAACCTCTTGTTGGGACCAAAGAGAGGGATCAAAAGGTGGTTCAGAAGCAGATGGTCCAAGCATTTGGTGAACCCGCTGCAGACATTTAGAACAGCACTTTGACATGGAGGCCGGTAACTGCATTTCCCTCACTATCGGCTCCGTGACGTCACTAGGCAACTGGTGCCATCTCGAGGGCAGGGAGCGAAGTTTGCGCACTTTCCATTTTGGTGTCTGACATGTGCCCACAGGACACTGAGGGTATGGTCTGCTCGTGTGGTTGTGTCTGAAAGTGTCCACACGCACACGGCACACATTGCACACTCGCCGGCTAGAAGCATCAGCCGAAAGGGTGGCTGGGTTGATGCCGTACAGTGGAAGCTGCGAGTTGGACACTCTTTGGGATCCAGAGTAGTCGTTGATGAGGGTATTGCATGCGCAGCACTTGTGAGGTCCTAGGGAAGAAAAAAAAAATGAAAATATTATACAGCTACAGTGTGAAATAAAATTCTAAAATAGCAGAAACTATTAATTAGGTAGAAAAAGCACAGCAATTAATACATGATAATAAATAAATTTTGAAAAGTTCTCTTTTTAAAATAGCTATATTGAATATCCATATTCAATTCTTGAAGTCACATAGCTATTAAATAAAGCAAATGACTCTTAGAGTCTATATTAAATAAGTTCTACACCTGTTGATTGAAAACGATTATCTATGATAATAGAGGAATAAATGTCTTTAGCATCCATTCAAATATAAGATTTGCACATTATTAAAGTATGTATTTCTAAAATAAATACAGTGCTAGTCTAGGTATTTTAATTTACATAGTTACTGATTTTAGTAACACATAATACTCAATATAATTCTATCTAGAAACATTAAGAAACATAATACTCAAGAGAGAATATAATTCTATCTAGAAATATGTTTAACATTCACCACAATAAATTCCAGTCACATTATTCCTCTCTATTTACACAGCCTCCCCCCTTCCCCTTCAAGGGGGTGCAAAAGAGGTGCCAGTAAGTTTGTTCACTCATTGCCGAGATTAATTCGTTAAATATGCATACTCAGCACAAGGGATCTCATTGCAAATATAATAATAACTTGTCATTCCTTTCGAAATTCATACCGATGTTTAATTTTCTATAATTATTTTGATAGGTAGGTTTTCTACCATTTCATATTCTCAATCTAATGAAAAAAATGTAATTTAATATTCCAATCCGTTATACTAATCCATAGCACTTGCAAGTAACCATTCGATAGTTCAAAACTCACTCTACCTACCTACCTACCTACCTACCCTCAAGCGCTAAGATAATGTACCTAGCATGAATAATCAAAACTGGTGGACTGTAAAGTTTCCTATTAGATTGAAAGACAAATTGAACAGCAGCGGGAGTCGTTTGCAATGTGCAAATACAAAATGTCGAGCTAATTTCAATTCTAAATGAAGATGTTCTTTCATTAGGTATATTAACATTTGTATTCGCACACACGTACGTACGCACGATGGTCGAAAACCTAGCACCTGACCCCGCCCCTTGAGAGGTAAGCCACGCCCATGTTATGAAAATCACGGTTTGAGAACACACACACCGATGAAAGAAATGATCCAATATTTGTTCTTAATTAGACAAGAGGCACTCGTAAATTAACTAATTAATTGAGTGGGGAGATGAATGCAGCAAAACGAATTCAGAGATCGTTGGTAAAAAAAAGTGAAACTGCAATATGATGAACCAAGAAATTTGTATCGTCATAATTACTGATTTAGTATAGATGTCATTTTGAATAATCATATTGCGGGAAATTTTATATAAAAAAATACAAAAAAGAAGCATGTACCTATAACTTGAATTATAGTTAATTCAAGTAATACCATCAAATCAATATTGGAATGAAGCATAAACACCATAATCTAGGTACCTAGTTTTTGAAAAAGCAACAAAAAAGGGGTAGTTGTACCTAGCTAGTCCACTGGTCCCGAGTGAGTTAATCTACATTAGCAGATTTGAAGTCAAATATTGAGTTGCCATATTAAAGCAGTAAAATTCATCACTTTTAGACCGCCTCACACAATCTTTGATCACAAAACACTCGGCAGAACTCCGCATCTGTGCAAACATCATTAGCTATATTGGACTCAGACGCGTGCGGGGATAGGTAGCTAGGTAGTGGTGATGTATGCACACAATATTCACGGCAGAATTCGAAAATGATACCTATATCACGCAAAACATCTAACCTTTGTTATGTAAAATAAGAATGGATTATATAGGCTGAAACAGTTTTATTATTATCGTTGAAGATTGAAAACAGGTGGAGGTTGAAAGAAAGAAACCTTTGAATTTATCATTTTTAAAATTGTAACGATGAACTGAATGAACACGGTTCATATAATTAAGTAACTAAATTGAAGCTATTTTTTCATTATTTTTTTTAAACGAACATCAAGTAAAAATATTAGCGTATCACAATTTACTACTTCCAAGTAATTACTAATCATAGAAGCTGTAATTAAAATTCGGTGTGAACAGTCTAGCGAGAAATGGAAAATCATTTGATGTAAAGTATCGCTTCAACAATACCTCTTTACAAAATATAAATATAAAAGAGAAATTCAACATAATAAGTCCCGTAACTTTTGAATGTAAAACTAATAGAATAATCTTACCAACTATTTTTACATCAGATAAAAATTCAACATCAAAAAGTAGAACATTGATGGAAACCACATTTTCGCTGATCAATAAGGAAATCGATTTAAAAATAACATTCAATTTCGGGATTTACGTACCGTCTGCTTAGGAACGAACTAAAGGCCATATAACCGACTAGAAATTAGTTGCAAGGGACTTTAAGAAGCAGTCGGAGAAGAAAGTGGCTCTATAGCATTTATAAAGTCTAGCTTTTTACTCCTCATTTTCTCCACCAGTCTTTTAAGTAACAGAGCACTTGATTCGAAAGTGTTTGCTCAGAGAATTAAAACACATTCTCATCTGCATTGTGAAGCACAAACATCATTAATTATCACTGCACAAACATGGTCTTCAGCAGCTTTTATTAATTATAGCCCCAGTCAGCAGAAGAGACTTTTAGAAACGTTAGCTATGGCAAATAATGCTCTCGAGAATAACTGTAAAAACTAATCAAAACCAACTGAATGATTATGGATACCCGAGTAAAACCCCTTAACAAGTGGTATAATTCATGCATCAAATTTGACATACTCATAGCTAAGGTTGTGACAATGTGCTTTATAAATCATAGATCTCAAGAGTATCACAGACGAAATGAAATGGTATCGAATACTATATATTGTTGGTGTAGAACCATTCAATACTCTATAATTCTCTCCGTTTATAATGTTTTCGGGATCTATGATTTTTAAAGCCTATTGTCTCAATCCTTTTAAAAACTGATCATTTTCAATTATAGAAAGTTATAATTTGAGAGAAGGAAGTAGAAGTGAATAATGAATAGGTTCTCAAACTCAATTGGAAAAACTACAGATCGATACAGCCCACTCCTTATTAAAACATTCGCACACAGAACTTTTTGGTATTCGAATGCACCCCCCCCCCCCCCCTCTCTACCTCTAGAGCAAATAAAGGGGGAGGGGGCGTCAGATGAAGCTATATAAGAGGATCTGCCACTGACAGAGTGCTCTCATAATCACAAGTGGAATAGAAGTGGAAGGAAAGACCTGTGCAAGTGTGCCTGCTTCTTAAAATTAATTAGTGAGCTATAGGAGGTTTGGGTGAGTTAGAAACAGTTTAGACTTTAGATTATTAAAGATTTATATTTTATAACCCTCTAATAGGCTTCACAAAAAACATAACTGAATGATGTAAATTCTTTTTAAACATTCTTAGTGTTCATGTTTTCGAGATTTATAAATGAACTCTGCGAAGTACACATTGATTTAAAAACATTTTCAGAAATTGCAAAAAGAGACCAGATACATCTGATAGGACTAATTGAACGAAGTTTATAGTCTTGTGATAGGATAATATGATGGAAAGTCAAAGGCAGGACCAGGCCGGCCCAGAACAACCCCAAGGGGAGACCCTTACAGCAGGCCCATGCTTGCCATGGATATACGCGGGGCTGTTTCGACACCCGTCACTTTATCAAGTAAGAAAACTATATTTTTCTTTTAACAACAAAAAAATATATAATCTTCAAACTATTGGTGAAGGTTTCAAACATATACCGATATCAATAACTATTTGATGTACTACAGCATTTAAATTCTGCCATCATTATTTAATTGTAATAAATTATCAAGTTGCTTAATAATAACTTACGATTTTTAGATGATGTTAACAAACAGCAAGTCGTTACCAGGGCAGTATGCGCCACTAGGACTACCCGATTACACAGATCTGAACCTAGTCAACCATAACAGTTTCATGCAATCTCATGAACATGCAACCAGTGTACCACACAACCAGAATGTGGTGAGACCTACAGCAACCAAAAGCACCCTCCTACCACTACTAGACTTGAGGTCTTGTGCTGTTATGCCGGTACGCCCACCACAGTACGAAAACCAGGCATTGCACCAAGGTAAAATTGTGTGATCATTCAATTGAATATCACTTTCCATTTTCAAATTCGGCTAAATAATCTGTTTCCCGCTAAATAATTTGTTTCCCGCTAAATAATTTGTTTCCCGCTAAATAATTTGTTTCCCGCTAAATAATTTGTTTCCCAGCTAAATAATCTGTTTTCCGCTAAATAATTTTTTCTGCTAATTTGATAAATAATGTGTTTTTCCGATAAACAATTGGTTTCCCGCTAAATAATCTGTTTTCCCGCTAAATAATCTGTTTTCCCGCTAAATAATCTGTTTTCCCGCTAAATAATCTGTTTTCCCGCTAAATAATCTGTTTTCCCGCTAAATAATCTGTTTTCCCGCTAAATAATCTGTTTTCCGCTAAATAATCTAATTTCTGCTAAATAATCTGTTTTCAGGATCATTCATCCAGCTTCGAAAGAATCACTCGGGAGAATATGAATCACCCGCCAGTCAACCCGAAGATGCAAGCCACTCGACTATCAAAAGAATGAGAAGGCATTTGCGTAAAGGCAAAGCTAACTTCGATGCTAAGGAAGGGTCCAAGGTGGTTCTGGATATTGCAGCTTGTGATGGTCCAGTTTTCTTTGAAAGGGTTCTGAACAAGGGTTTCGCTGGCAATGTGAGACTTGAAATATTCTCAAGATAATGTTGATATATAAATACACTCTGGACTGTATGACAGTTTAAATTGAGACACTGTGGTTAAATATGTATCAAATTTGTCATTACAGATAATGGAAGAAGTGGATTCTGATGCGGAGATAAATGTTGACGAGGTGGATTCATCGGATGGGTCGGAACACACCTACACAACATCTCAGTCCAAAGAACAAGATGGCAAAACGAGAAAAGCTTTCAATCGAAGTGATTCACTATCGACTTACCACTGCGTGTATTGTAACCACACTTTCAAAAGTCACTACTGCTACCAGGTAACTGAAACCTATCAAATAAATCAATTTGTATAGATTCTAGCTGATTTTGAGAAACTTGAATCTAATTAAGCTTCCGATAGCTTGGTCTCAATCATATATTACGTTAAATTCAGTGTAAATCACTTCAATTAATAAAAAGGTAATAAGTCTACCTTGCTCTATTTGATTTTTTTTTGATAATTTAAATGTTTACAGAAACACATGCGCAGACACATCAACCCAATCATGGTAGAAGTTGGACCAAGCATTAAAGATACTACCGATACCACAGAATACATTGAAACTCTGAACAAGACGAAACAAGATACCCTTTCCGAAACCCTGAAGACAACAAAACCAATCCTAGGATATGCGGTGGGGGCTAAACTAGAGCCTAAACTAGTTGTTCCAACTCTAGATTTGAATGTACAGTATTTTCCCTGCAAGACTTGTGGCTCCAAGTTTCCAAGTTACTATTTCGTACACAAACACCGAAGGCTTTGTCATGGCGAGACTTCAAGTCGTGAACAAGAGGCTTTCGACCATGAGGGAGGATTGGATCCAAAGAATACTGACCCAGCGAATATTTTCCAAATCACCGAAATGAACAAAAACATATCGGCAACAGAAAACGAGAACCCGAATAACGAAAGTACAGGACAACCATTGCACAATTTGGAAAATAATAATCAGAGTGATCAAGTTGGAGAAAATCCCCTCAACCTAACTATTTAACTATAAGAAACTGTAACTGTATAGAATAAACAATACATAAATGTCCATTTTTCACTTAAAACCCTAAACTATAAAATAAGTTCAGAAAAACTGGAATAGAAACTGAAACTAGCTAAGTAGATTTTATTAAAAAGTTAGGTTTGCTGACTAAAAAAAACTGAAAGTATTATTATAATTTGTTATCCATAAGAACTGTTAGATTTAATATCAACCAAATCAACAGATTCTTTATAAAAGAGTGAAAAAAATACGAATTAATTACAGCAGTATGCCCCTAAAAAATATTTTCTTCTCCATGCCCAAATCAATAGAAAACTTTTCATAGCAGTAACTGCGATAAAAGTTTACTATCTAATTTCACCTTAAACCAACATATGACATCTAACAATCAATTGTTAGAACTGAAAACCCAAAATGATTTGCATAGTATAGGACTTTTAGAGGGAAGTAAATGCTAAAATAGCTATCATAGCTGAGGGCATTTAAGTAGATGTTGAAATATTTACCTCCAGCTTCACTGGTCTCCATAGGTTCTTCTTCAGAGGACTCCACAGTCGCTGTAGTTGGAGTTTCTTTGGGAGTGGAAGCGGGGTGTGGCGATCTGAAAAAAGAAAAAACAATTATAATTTGAGAAATTTTTTTGACAACCTATTTTGGAATTGAAAAAAATTAAATTGAACATAGCAGTGTTCTTTTATATTTCTCAGGAAGTTTATCCCCATTGTTGACGTCAAAATGAAATTATATACAAGGGACTTCGAAGAAACAGTCAGAAAGGAAAATGACTTAAGACACCTAAATTATTACATACTTCTTCTAGCTACATGAATTAATGATATTTCAACTAATTAATTTATTGACTCACCTATTGAATTCTTGTTTAACAGGCGAAGCAGACACACTAGTGACAACTGTAGAACTAGTGACAGTGAGAGTAGCACTAGTACTAGTGCTAGTCACACTAGAACTAGTGGCACTCTCTTCACTAGACACTATATTAGAACTATTATTGCTTTCAAGGGCGGGACTGTTTCTGTTACTAGTTATCGTGTCCTTCTGTTGTAACGCAGCAACAGATTGACGTGTTGTCACCCCAGAACTGTTCATTATGCTATCACTGTTGTTAGAATTACTAGAATTGTTGGAATTGTTTTGTCCTTTCTGCGGCCTTGGTCTCCTAATTCTCTTCTTTACTTGCGTTTTATAATTCTCCGTCTTTTTAGAGCTATAATAATATTTAATGCAGTCGGACACTGTTTTCTTGTCGAGGTAGCTGGCTATCAGGACAAAGTTTTTCGGATGTTGTAGGTATTTTTCACGGAAGATGTCCTTTTCGTGCTCCGACCAGATGTTTAGGTTCTTACGTTCTTTTAACTCAGTTACCGGGTCTTCTATCAAGCCGTTGTTGTTATCGAACCGGTAACTGCGGCGTATATTGTCCAGCATTATAGGAGGAATAACTGCGTATGAACGCATCTTTTTCTCTTCATTCTGAAAAAGAGGATAGGCACATTATTTAGAAAGGAGATCATTGTAATAAATCTAATTTTTGAATTTGTTATTAATCGGCTTTACTTTAAATTGCTTTTCTACTGTTTAATATGCTTTCATTTCCTTACAAGAATATTACAAATTCTCATTTTCTTTTCACGCTCAAAATAATTTAATCCGTACATGGTTGCTCGGCTTTAACTTTGCTGATGTGCCACATCTACAGATTGCTGTCCCAAAATAAGGACACCCTCCATGTACGGGTTAAGGCCTTAAGGGTCACTCCAAAATCCTTCAAAAAGAATCAACTCACCTGATCTATTCAACACATTTAACTCACCTGATTTATTCAACACATTTAACTCACCTGATCTATTCAACACATTTAACTCACCTGATCTATTCAACACATTTAACTCACCTGATCTATTCATCACATTTAACTCACCTGATTTATTCATCACATTTAACTCACCTGATTTATTCATCACATTTAACTCACCTGATCTATTCATCACATTTAACTCACCTCTTGTTCCTGTAAACCATCCATAATCTCCTCCATCTCAGCATCGCTCTTGACTCTTGCTCCAACTCTACTAAATCGCTCTTTATCTTCTCTTTGCTTTCTTAGTTCGTTGAAGACTTTCTCAAACAGTTCTCTGCACTTTGCCGTCCGTTCTCTGTGCCTCTTACAATTTTCCATCCTATCAACCTGTTGGATAAATGACAAACATTAGAATATAAAAATAGGAACATTCTTGAGGGTCGGTACAGATGAATCATATTTCATTAGTTATTATTAAGGTTGTGACAATATGCTTTTCAAATTATAGATCCTGAGAATATTATAGACGGAGAGAATTAAAGAGTATTGAATGGTTCTACACCAGCGGTGTATAGTATTCGATACCATTTCATTTCGTCTGTGTTATTCTTAAGATCTATGATTTATAAAGCATATTGTCACAAGCATCAGTTATCACATTTATATAAAGTCTAAAACATTTAATTACAACAAATTAAAAAGGAGAATCTACAAAATTTGTTCAAAAACGTAACTAGGGTAAGTTCTGAGTTATCGGACAGTCCCACATTTTCGACCAGAAGTATATATTAATTCATAACTTTTGTTTATGGTATCCATGATGCCTGCAGGTATCATGGATACCAATTTAAATAAACGTTAAATATTTAATATAAATATAAACGTGACCGAAAATGTGGTACTGTACTCTAACTCGAAACTTACCCTAGTTACGTTTTTGAACAAATTTTTGTACAACACATTTTGAAGATTTTTAGCTAGCTACTAGTTTTCCTTCTTCATTTATTTTTATTACCCAAGCAAGCTTCCTCACCTTTCTAATCCAATCAGCTCTGAGTTTGCTATAAGTATTTGTAGTTTTATCTATCCTATTAATTTTAGTGGTGACATCTTTCTTGAGCTTTGCCATGAGTTTGCTCTTGAAACCACCGTAGAATTTGTCTCTATTCGTCACGTAAATGTTGTTATCAGACGGCTGCTGGTAGAGAGGCTGCAAAGAAAAGATGAAGATAGAACAAAATGTAGGTACAGTATAATCTTCTATAGTGAACTCCTCTATAGTGGATGAGGCCCAATATTTCGGTCTCTGAACTATATAAATGGCCTCCCAACATAAATGGCTGTATGTAGTTTGTTGTGTCCGCTAGTTTGATGTTGAGCACACTTCATGATTGTTTAATGGCCTGGCATCTAACTGATAAAGTTTTATTTATACCTAAGACCAAAAGTTCCCGAGTCCGAAAGACTGTTAATGATGTTATCCGCATTTAATAAAAACACTACTACACGATTAAGTATACATAATTTCAACTTTTCCATTACTGTTCTGTAATAAAATCATTATAAAAAGAGACAGAATTTTCCGTGATGCTATACCAGGTAAAAGACTCACCAGAAAATTGAATGCATTGGTAGTTTTAGCGACTGAGAAGAACTCCCTATGTGCTTTGTCAGCAGTTCTCTTGTTGGTGGCGTAGATGACATGTGCCAGTGTTTGGTGCTTGCTAGTCTCCTCTTGTTCCTTGTCAACGCACTCGCCTCCTTTGTCACCATCCTTCTGAACCTGTAAAACAGTAAACAGTTACAATGATTAGGAGACGAACTGTAGTAGCTACCGTTTGAACACTGTCGTGGTGACAGTGTCGAATGCTCAGTGAACTACACAGGTAAGTTTTTAGTCATCTGATAGCTCCATATTTTGAAGAAAGATTATACATAATATACAGTATGTCCCACAAAAAATTACACTATTGTGAAATTAGATAGGCTTGGTTTCTATACATAGAAATGTATATATAGTAGTCCGTAACTTTAATCCAAGGCTTTTCTCTATTATTTATTTAGTTATTCCTTTTAATTTGTATTTCTTCCTTTTTCCACCAACTTTATGAGGCGCTGTTGATAGAATGTCTGTTGAACACATTTTGTGACGGACAGACCGACTGACATAGCTTCTTTCACATAGTTTAGAATAACTAACCTGCTCAGCTGCAGCCAATATCTTCGTCTCCTTCTCCTTCAGCTTCTTGACACTCTCGTCATACTTGGCAATGTCCTTGTCCAGCACTGCAATTTGGGCGAGAATGTCCGCCTGGTCCTTGTCCACTGAGGTGTCCTCCCTACTGTCCGTGGGAGTGGGGGAGATTGCCTCCACCTGGGGGTAGTACGAAGAGTCCTGGGGGAAGCAGAAATATTGAAATATATTCCAATAATTAAATATCAAAAAGAAAAAATTACCTTCTCTTAATCTTTTACAGTATGTTTTCTGCTATTTCTGCTACACCCCTAATTTAATCTTTAGTTCAATTCTAACCTAAATTCACCACCTCTAATTTTTTCCCCCCGACAGTAAGTTGCCCAGTACACACCCTGTTATTCTGACTGTCCGTATCCACATGCAGGCCCGTCAGTCGCATGTCCTGCTTCACCACCTGAGTTGGTGTTAGCTTTATCCTCTTGCTGTTGTCCACCTTGGTGGTGACTGCAATGGTGCCCCCCGAGGCTGCCGAGGCACCCACACCCCCAGGAACAGGCATGATGTGCATCAGGTCACCGGGCCGACTGCCGTAAGAACTGTAAAGGAAAGAGAAGGTTAGAACCAAGCGGTGAGCCAGTCGCAAAAATTATATGATGCAGGGCAGTTAGTTCCATATTTTGACGTCAAGTAACTGGCAACCTGGCGTCAGTTTCATGGAGTGATGACATAACTGATACAAAAGATGGTTGGCCCGTTAAAAATGACGGGTCATCATTAATAATTTATTACCCGTTATTAGGTTACTTGAATTCAATCAAAATTACATTTTCTGCATAGTCTAATTTATTCTATAGATAAAATACATTTAAAAAGTGAATGACAAACTTGTAGGAAGAGAAATGAGAGCAATCGTGATGCCATTTATAGTGATAATGACCAGGTATAATAGATAGGCCTACGGCATACCCAGGAAAGAAAAATTGGTTCCTGACGAACTAATATCCCTGGAATAATTTTTTTTTCAAAAGTTAAAATTTAAGAAACGTACCCATAGTGCCCCATGATGGTAGGTCTCCGACTCAAGGAGGACCGCTGGTAGTGATCCTGTCGCCCGTACGGTGTCGTAAGAAGCGTCTGCTCGATGTAGCGCGAATCCCCCGCTCCCGTTATCGGGGGTGGGGGATACGCTACCGAGTTGGCGTAGTGACCACCCATGGACGGAGTCGCACCGGGGGCAGGTTGCGGACCGGGTGCCGGTATGCCCCCGTTGTTGTTAGAGGTCCGTACCATGGGTGGGGATATGGTCACAGTGGCGTTCTTGTAGGATGAGCTATCGTGAGACCTGAAAAAAAAATTAATTAAACTTTGTCAGAAAATCTAACCCAGCACTACCAAATTAAATTTTTCAATTAAAATTGAATGTTTAAATGAAAATTATAATATAGTGTAGAAGTTACTGAACCACTTTCGAATTTTTATTTAAGAAGTCCTGAATACCAAAGTAATTAGCCTATGCAAAAATAAACAAATAATATTCCACTAGGGATGAACTCTTACGGTGAAGAACATTTATACAATATCTATCTACAGTCAATACAAATAATATTCCACTAGGGATGAACTCTTACGGTGTAGAACATTCATACAATATCTATTTACAGTCAATACAAATAATATTCCACTAGGGAAGAACTCGTACGGTATAGAACATTCATACAATATCTATTTTCAGTCAATACAAATAATATTCCAGTAGGGATGAACTCTTACGGTGAAAAACATTCATACAATATCTATTTACAGTCAATACAAATAATATTCCAGTAGGGATGAACTCTTACGGTGAAAAACATTCATACAACATCTATTTACAGTCAATACAAATAATATTCCACTCACAGTTTCTAATTTCCCATCAAAATAATTCATTATTTCCATACAATTGGCACCATTCATCAAAATACTCCACACATGTTTGACAGTGTGTACGTGCGCACCTAGTTAAGGATGGAAATAACATCCTATGTACTTACCACAGGAAAACTAAAACTAAAGATAAGATAGTGGGGAAATAATACCTGTGAAAAGACAGAGTAAAAACAATGTAGAAAATAAAAGATAAAAATAATGAAAATGAATGTTATTTTACCTCATAGGGTAAGTGACGAGTTATCGGTCAGTTCCACATTTTCGGACACGTGTAAGAAAAAAAAACATATAATATTAATTATTCAATTTTTATTTTTATTGGTATCCATAACACTTGCAGGTATCATGGATACCAATCAAAATAAAATAATAATTATTATTATAATGTTTTTTCTTACGTGTCCGAAAATGTGGAACTGACCGATAATTAAGAACTTACCCTACCTATACAATAAATATACCTACTTTACATTATATATAAACCTGTATATTGGAAATAATATGGACTTTTATGATAGAAAAATTGAATAGGAAATCTATATTTTCTAAATGAATAAAAATAATGGAACAGTTTAAACAGAAAACTTATTTATTATCTAAGTACCAGAACACTTGAATAGAGACTACTAACTCAAACAGACAACATCATATGAAGCATTGAAATAAATTAACTACATAATACTAAAGCATTTAAATAAATTAACTACATAATACTGAAGCATTTAAATAAATTAACTACATAATACTAAAGCATTTAAATAAATTAACTACATAATACTGAAGTATTTAAATAAATTAACTACATAATACTAAAGCATTTAAATAAATTAACTACATGATACTAAAGCATTTAAATTAATTAACTACATAATACTAAAGCATTTAAATTAATTAACTACATAATACTAAAGCATTTAAATAAATTAACTACATAATACTAAAGCATTTAAATAAATTAACTACATAATACTAAAGCATTTAAATAAATTAACTACATAATACTAAAGCATTTAAATAAATTAACTACATAATACTAAAGCATTTAAATAACCAATAACTACATAATACTACACAGAAGTCTGCTTTATATAACTACCTACATAATAAATGACATCATTCCATTGTCACAGTGACTTTCGTTAAATATAATTAAAAAGAAGTGATGTAGTTATAGGGTTAGTTACGAGTTATCGGACAGTGACACATTTTCGACCACATAGAGAAAAGTAGATAATATATAGTTAATTATTCAACTTTTATTTTAATTGGTAGGTATCACAGATACAAATGAAAAATTGTAAGATAATGTTTATTTTAATTGGTATCACGGATACGAATTTGAAAAAAAAAATGTTAATCTTTATAATTTAATTTTTATTTGCATCATGGATACGAAATGAACAAATGTTAAATAATAATTAATAGATTTTTTCCTTATACGATCGAAAATGTGGAACCGTCCAATAACTCGGAACTTACCCTATCACCCACCGACATACTGAATATTTCCTACATTTTTTTTATATAAAAATAATGGGGGGAAAAATGAATAAGAAACAGAGCTAACTGGGAACCGACGAACAAAGAATAAAAAAAATAAGCAAAAAATGGTATAAAAAGAAAACAATTACGGGAATAAAAAATGAGAGAAGAATAGAATAAAAAAGAAAAAGATGAAAACAGGAATAAAAAAAAGGAAGAGGGCAATAAAAATGAAAGAGTAATAAAAGTATTAAAGGTTATATCAAGGCGTGAACAAGCAAAGGTCATTGACCATAAGAAAGCTATGCAGACTGATCACATACACTATTTGGCGGTGAATACACCTGTGTACAGGCAAATACTACAGCAGACTGATCACATACACTATTGGGGGGTGGGTGAATACACCTGTGTACAGGCAAATACTACTGAATGCCTTTTTAACTAGGTAAAATTGGGATGAATTAAAATACAGTTTGACTAAATATCAATTATTACATACAGAGCATGTAGGGCAAGTTACAAATCATCGGTCGGTTCCACATCTTCGGTCATATAAGAAAAAACTATATATGTTTATTAGAATTAGTATCCACGATACCTGCAGGTATCATGGATACTAATAATTCAAATCATTCTCGCAGGTATCATGGATACCAATTATAATAAACATTATATAGATTCTTCTAAATGACCGAAGATGTGAAACTGACCGATAATTCGTAACTCAGCCTAAATTTAAAGGCACTATGAAACAATTACCAGAAAAGTGTAAAACAGCATCAAAGTACAAGGGACTTTGTAGAAGAAGCAACCGAAGTACCTAACCATTAAAGGTACACCCAGCTGATGGATTAATAACCACAGATGTTATTGTGGTTACAGGCAGATTGTGGTTAACCATCACGTGGTTACAAGTAGAACAGTTAATGGTAACAATGTAGAGTATTGTTAACAGTTAAAGTGCCATATTGTTGTTGTAGACCTGTTATTATAACACCAATAAAAACAACTCTTTCCTGTTGTTGTAGTTGGCAGAGAAATGTGGGTAGAGTTGTTTGCATTCGATAATTAAAAAGCTTAGCAATAATTTATTTTCATGAATGTGTAAAAAAATTTGTAACGATTTTAATTCAATCAAAAAATTGAACAATAGGTACAAGATTTCTAAAAAATAGAAATCTGAACTGTATAATAATAGAATATATAAAATAAATCATATCGCTGATGACAAAAGGAAATTGAATACAAGGGACGCGAAGAAGCAGTCAGAAAAGAAAGTGGCTTCATGAAAAAAGTCACTACGACCAGTTGGTGACGATGCTCATGGATGCAGAAAAGCTACTTATATCTAAAATGGTACGGACAGGTTTTCTAAGTTTCCTTTTAAAGTAGGTAGGTACCTTTCTTTATAGTAGGTACTCAGTTTATATAAATACTAAGAAAATAGAGAAAGGAATTTGGCAGACAAGATAGTTCCCACGCTACTATAGTCATTAAACTAGTTTGAAAAAAAGTATCCAAACTGCTCCATAAAAATTCTAAGCTATCGAACAGTTCTATATTTGCAATCGTATAAAATAAATTAACATAATGGATACCAGTTAATATAACTAATTAAAATGATAAAGAAATTCTTCGTTATATGACCGGAAATGTGGAACCGTCCGATATATCGGAACTTACCCTATTAATATACGTAAAAACATAATGCATAAAAATAATTTTGTATGGAATTATTAGGGTTGTGACAATATGCTTTATAAATCATAGATCTTAAGAATATCACAGACGAAATGAAATGGTATCGAATACTATATACCGCTGGTGTAGAACCATTCAATACTCTTTAATTCTCTCCGTCTATATAATATTCTCTATGATTTTAAAAGCATATTGTCACAAGCCTACTTATTGCAAATGAATTGTGTGCATTGATAAAAAATATATAAGCACATGTAACTAATAACAAATAGTAATTCTTTTTCGGGTAAGTTATTCTGAATGGAGTACAAATAAAGGATTTGTATTTAACGTACCTTTCTTATTTTAAAATTCAGAGCATGTTTAGGACATGTTCAGAGTAACAATATTGGTGATATCTTTACAGTTCAGGATGTATTAAAAAATCAACAAGGACTTTACCAAGGTTATTATTTTTACAGTAAATCATGTAATTCATAAATGCTCCAAATATGGAATGATCAAATAAAATACCCATGGATAAGAGACCTACACAGTCAGTCTGCTTACCCATGGATAAGAGACCTACACAGTCAGTCTGCTTACCTATGGATAAGAGACCTACACAGTCAGTCTGCTTACCCATGGATAAGAGACCTACACAGTCAGTCTGCTTACTCATGGATAAGAGACCTACACAGTCAGTCTGCTTACTCATGGATAAGAGACCTACACAGTCAGTCTGCTTACCTATGGATAAGAGACCTACACAGTCAGTCTGCTTACCCATGGATAAGAGACCTACACAGTCAGTCTGCTTACCCATGGATAAGAGACCTACACAGTCAGTCTGCTTACCCATGGATAAGAGACCTACACAGTCAGTCTGCTTACCCATGGATAAGAGACCTACACAGTCAGTCTGCTTACCCATGGATAAGAGACCTACACAGTCAGTCTGCTTACCCATGGATAAGAGACCTACACAGTCAGTCTGCTTACCCATGGATAAGAGACCTACACAGTCAGTCTGCTTACCCATGGATAAGAGACCTACACAGTCAGTCTGCTTACCCATGGATAAGAGACCTACACAGTCATGCAGTCTGCTTACCCATGGATAAGAGACCTACACAGTCATGCAGTCTGCTTACCCATGGATAAGAGACCTACACAGTCATGCAGTCTGCTTACCCATGGATAAGAGACCTACACAGTCATGCAGTCTGCTTACCCATGGATAAGAGACCTACACAGTCATGCAGTCTGCTTACCCATGGATAAGAGACCTACACAGTCAGTCTGCTTACCCATGGATAAGAGACCTACACAGTCAGTCTGCTTACCCATGGATAAGAGACCTACACAGTCAGTCTGCTTACCCATGGATAAGAGACCTACACAGTCAGTCTGCTTACCCATGGATAAGAGACCTACACAGTCATGCAGTCTGCTTACCCATGGATAAGAGACCTACACAGTCATGCAGTCTGCTTACTCATGGATAAGAGACCTACACAGTCAGTCTGCTTACCGATAGATAAGAGACCTACACAGTCAGTCTGCTTACCCATGGATAAGAGACCTACACAGTCCCTCTGCTTACCCATGGATAAGAGACCTACACAGTCAGTCTGCTTACCCATGGATAAGAGACCTACACAGTCAGACTGCTTACCCATGGATAAGAGACCTACACAGTCAGTCTGCTTACCCATGGATAAGAGACCTACACAGTCAGTCTGCTTACCCATGGATAAGAGACCTACACAGTCAGTCTGCTTACCGATAGATAAGAGACCTACACAGTCAGTCTGCTTACCGATAGATAAGAGACCTACACAGTCAGTCTGCTTACCGATAGATAAGAGACCTACACAGTCAGTCTGCTTACCCATGGATAAGAGACCTACACAGTCAGTCTGCTTACCCATAGATAAGAGACCTACACAGTCAGTCTGCTTACCCATGGATAGAGACCTACACAGTCAGTGTGCTTACCCATGGATAAGAGACCTACACAGTCAGTCTCGACATTATTGATTTCAAACCACCTAATTTAATAATCAGAAGCCCTACCCCCTAATAATTGTCTAGCAATATAATAATCACAGGGGCACATATATTATTATTTTATCAAATTAGTGATAGAAGTGAATATACACAAAAAATAATACATTCGTTTATTACAGATATATTTAAATGTAACAACACTCGGGTCAAATGAAACCTGTTCATTATAACCCTGAGTATAAAAGAAGGAACTTGTTTAAACAGTTAAAGTTGCATATTTGAATGCAGGTCATACATAGGTGCATTGTACAGAAAGTATCGGTACTGTTTACAACTGTCAATTCACATTTTTTTTTAAATCCGTAAAAAAATATAAGCTAGATGTTCTTTCTGAAATGCTAGCCTAATATATAACCCATTAAGGAAGTTATATGTAAAACTATCAACAACTATTAGTTTGTTTGACGTCTGTTTCGGAACCAAAGGTCATATCGCTGACGTCAAAAGGAAACTAAATACAAGGGACTGGAAGAAGCAGTCAGAAAGGAAAGTGGCAAATCAATAACATGAACGACAATCACATGCAATATATACTGGTTACGACACCCTGTGTACATTGATACCTGTATATACGATATACATACGATACCTGCATAACGATATACATACGATACCTGCATATACGATATACATACGAATACCTGTATATACGATATACATACGATACCTGCATATACGATATACATAC
>CANNZV010001592.1:0-45485 GCA_947561585.1 Caprella mutica | reverse complement strand
GATATACATACGATACCTGTATATACGATATACATACGATACCTGTATATACGATATACATACGATACCTGTATATACGATATACATACGATACCTGTATATACGATATACATACGATACCTGTATATACGATAGCTACATGTATGTACGATATACATACGATACCTGTAACCTGTATGGCTAATGTATAAAATATATACGGTAGGTACCAGTTTATACAATACCAGTAGCTATATATCGATACCTGTATATGACCAATATCCTTTTACATACGATATCTGTATATGAGTACATATACATAAGCACAGCTGCAATAACACATGTCAAACAGCTGTATTTATTTGAATTCACTGTGTGAAACCAATGGAAATATATCTATAATATTTAAAAAAAATTCCATTTCAATCCAATATATTTTTAATACGTTTCGACTAAATTGTTTTAGCATGAACAGCAAATATATAATGCGGAATGTTAGGCAATATTTCACTGGTAATTGAAAACAAATTAACTGGGAAATTAGTGAACGATATAGCAACAGCTAATCTATTTTAGACTGTATGAATTGATTTGTCTAAAATGTTTAGACTTTAGACGAATTTAATGCAAAAAATACATAGGATAAGTGCCGAATTATCGGACAGTTTCGCATTTTCATACACGGGAGTTTATATTCAACTTTTATTTTAGTTGGTATCCAGTTTATATTCAACTTTTATTTTAGTTGGTATCCATGATACTTGTAGATATCATGGATACCAACTAAACTAACGAGTTAGTTAAAATGTTGATTATTTTTCCTGTGATCGAAAATGTGGAAGAGTTCGATAAAACTGAGTACAGACAGCATTGGTTTACTATGTCGTTCATGTGCCACCATAGTTACATGAACATAGATATGAACTACGATAGAGGTAGTGTAGCTACTTGAAGGTACTGCGTAGAATGGAAAGTACACTATGAACCTCAGAGAGAGGGTATTTAAGGGGGAAAAATGTAGAGTACGAAAGGTGATACTAATTTTAGAGTGATGTTCGGGGAATATAGGAAAGAGGATAATCAGGGTGAAAAAGGATTTAAGGTAAGAACAATAATTAGGGTAAGGAAAGTCCTATTTAGGATAATACCTTATTTCTATCATCTGATGAATATGGTTATTTTTAACATTCACCATTCGAATATTTACCATTGGGGAATATTATTTGTATCTTCTTGCAGAGACTAATTACTTTGGTATTCAATACTTCATTACTCTTGTATTCAGTACTTCCATTAGTTTGGTATTCAGTATTCACTACCTATATATGAAGGCGTGATCCATATTACGTTATTTACCTTTTTTCCAGTTCCCTGTATTTCCTGAAAAGAAAAAAAGAAATTAATTAGAAAAATGAATTTAAAAAACTTATAATACCTAGATATTATAAAGATGGAATATTCATTAATCAGTGAAATCAATTTAAATAGCAACAACTTAATATCATTAAAAGATTTAACTACACATGACAGGGAATATAATAAAATACATATGATATAAAACAAAGTTATAAATAGAAATACATGAATGCATACACCTAATTAATATTCATAGTTGACCTTTACGAAACAGTGCATGGTATGCAGTGACCATCGATCTTCTAACCTTGGACCCCTTTACCCCCCCCCCCCCCCCCCCTATAATTTACCATAAAGAGACTCAAGTAGGGTTCAACCCCCTCAGTCCATCCATCATATATGTACCTACCATAAAGGGTTCCAACCCTTTGTAAGAGCGATCACAAACACCATAAAGTTGAATATATTGATACCTACCTAGTACCTAGCAACATATAAAACATTAAATCAGTATCATTATAAAAATAAATGATAATATACTTGATAAATTGTCTTTTGAATACCAACACAAATCAACAGGGTTGTGACAATATGTTCTAAAAAATCATAGACCCTGAAAATTTATAGACGGAGAGAATTAAAGAGTATTGAATGGTTCTACACCAGCGGTATATAGTATTCGATACCATTTCATTTCGTCTGTGATATTCTTAAGATCTATGATTTTAAAAGCATATTTTCACAACCCTAGTGATTTATTTAATAACGATAACTTATGCAGTAGATTATAAATGAAGATTCTATTTTTACACTACAACTAATATAATAAATTGTTTTATTTGTTGCAAGGTAGCTACTAGGTAGGAAATTAGGTATCAATTTATTTCACTATAAATCATACTAGTTTAAAGTAGGAACATTAGTTTATTTTTCAAGTATCATGTGGTACGTTACTTCTTTCTAAATTCTTTTCCCTGACCACACAAAAGTTACCAAAGGTCATGTTTCAAAATAGTCCACTTTGACCCACTGATCTGCAATGTGCTAAGGTGCTCTCCGTGTGACCTTGTATGTAGGAAAGACTACTCCCTTACAACACCCCCCCCCCTCTCAACCCCAACCCTACACCCCCAATGTTCAACGAACCTCATCCTTTGTACGACAGACACTAAGGGGTGTGTACCTACCTAGTCATGGAGAATCACAGTGACTTATGGCTACAATCTTTACATAGAGTACCTACCTAGATATCTTCATTGCACAATTTTAAAATTTTAAATAGGTACCTGAATTTGATCGAAATTTTTCAAAATTTTAATAGGCAAAGTTCTGAGTTAGGTAACATATTAGGCAACTCTTTATTTATTTTTAACTTCTTATTGTAATAGGTATCCATGAATCATGATACCTACAGAGATCATCATGGATACCTATTAGAATAAAATAATAATCATTAAATAGTTTTTCATATATGTAAGACTTGTAAGTATCATGGTTACCAATTAAAATGTTAAACTATATATATTTTTCTTATATGATCGAAAAGACGAAACCAGTCGATAAATCGGATTCAAGAAAAAAAAATTCTGTTCAATGAAGACTGTGTCATTTATGACTAAATGTAGCTATTCAGATTCTAGGAAAGAATGTGGTGAGTGATTAGTCAGAGGCTACCTAACTGGTCAATAGTGTTAGACAGAGGCTACCTAACTGGTCAATAGTGTTAGACAGAGGCTACCTAACTGGTCAATAGTGTTAGACAGAGGCTACCTAACTGGCCAATAGTGTTAGACAGAGGCTACCTAACTGGCCAATAGTGTTAGACAGAGGCTACCTAACTGGTCAATAGTGTTAGACAGAGGCTACCTAACTGGTCAATAGTGTTAGACAGAGGCTACCTAACTGGTCAATAGTGTTAGACAGAGGCTACCTAACTGGTCAATAGTGTTAGACAGAGGCTACCTAACTGGTCAATAGTGTTAGACAGAGGCTACCTAACTAGTCAATAGTGTTAGACAGAGGCTACCTAACTGGTCAATAGTATCAGACAGAGGCTACCTAACTGGTCAATAGTATCAGACAGAGGCTACCTAACTGGTCAATAGTATCAGACAGAGGCTACCTAACTGGTCAATAGTATCATACAGAGGTTACCTAACTGATCAATAGTATCATACAGAGGCTACCTAACTGATCAATAGTATTAGACAGAGGCTACCTAACTGGCCAATAGTATTAGACAGAGGCTACCTAACTGGTCAATAGTATTAGACAGAGGCTACCTAACTGGTCAATAGTATTAGACAGAGGCTACCTAACTGGTCAATAGTATTAGTCAGAGGCTACCTAACTGGCCAATAGTATTAGACAGAGGCTACCTAACTGGCCAATAGTATTAGACAGAGGCTACCTAACTGGTCAATAGTATCAGACAGAGGCTACCTAACTGGTCAATAGTATTAGACAGAGACTACCTAACTGGTCAATAGTATTAGACAGAGACTACCTAACTGGTCCATTATATATGTCTGGAGACAATGAATCTAGACTGTGAACAATAAGAACATGAAGGATATTCAACTTTAGCATTACTACCATATATAATCATTTCTAGTAAAAATACTGTAGGAAATAAATAACTAATCGGGTACGTTTTTTTATTCATCAAAAATTACCTTATTTGAGATATACATATAATATTAGCTATGTATTAAAGATTTCTAGTAAGTAGGTAGCTATGTAAGTATTTTAAAACAAGAATAGACAAATATGTATCAATAAATATCCAGTACATAACTAGGTATTTATAGGTAGTATATAGGTATTATCATTGAATTAATCAACTATTGAGTAGCCTAAATAATTTTTGATATAAGCAATAATTATTCATCGAACATTTGCCGTCTAAATGTTCAGACGTAACGTATCTAGGCATACACGTCTTGCAAGACCAGTTTACAAAATTGACTAGAATTATAGCATAAACCTACCTAACTGGTTAGACGAGAAAAATGCTGGAGAAACTTGAATGCGAATATCTAGAAAATTAAGGGTATAGAATAGTGTCTGACTGGGGCAAAAAATATAATTAATAGACCAAGATTGGACGGTATTATGATCAAATGCTGAACCAGGACGGAAATCTTAATCTATTTTTAAATTATTGGGGTAAGTTGTGAATTATCGGTCGGTTCCATATTGTCGGTCATATAGGGGAAAAAGATATACCAATTAAAATAAAAACTAAATAAAGATTATTATATGACCGAAGATGTGAAACCGACAGATAATTCGTAACTTGCCTTATTCACATTGAATAAGGTATTGAAATAATATGGCTGGTCTTACAGAGACCTGATGTAAATTCTACCTCATTTCCCAGGAGCTTCTGATACAGGGAAAAATTTCCTGTAACCATTTCCGTCCACACTGGAGAGAAACATAACGAAATAAGCTATTCGGTTATTAGACACAATGCATTCAACTCGTCATTCTTCTTAAATCTCTTTTTATAAACTCTATTCAGGGCACGCATCAATAGAAATACAATGGGAAATCCATACATACAATAATACACATCCCCGTACCTAACCCACCCCTCTCTCCCTCCCCACCACCAAGTATATGTGCGAGTGCGCTGGTGCCACATCTACAAGCTCAGCATGACGAAGACAAAGCACCAGCGCGAGAAACGTGGCACTGTCGCACCGTTTTTATCATGTGTATGTGTCTGTACACAGTATGTGTACATATACACATACTGTGTATGTGTACACTAGGTGTGCTTCACTACGCTGTGTAGCTTTTTTTCTTGTGATGAAATATGTACTCACTTACGTGAGTATTAATCATGGAGACAGAAGAATACAGGGTTCAGTTATTAGAGAAATACATACACACACATACATACCTACACAGATGAGTTGGTGGGAGATACAGTACGACGCACAAGCCGATGGCGCAATATCATATCGGAAGGATGGTTAATTCATTTGGAATACTTTAGAGATAAATGATATGAAAGAACTAGGTTTGTATGTACTAGTAGTTACATATATAAGGTTGAGTTACGGATTATCGAATAGTTCCACATTTACGATCATATAAGATTTTGTTTATATTATTATAAATAGTTTATTTGATTGTTATTGAATAACAAGTTGAATTATTATTATTATATCTAAAAGTTTTACTACTCTATCAGAAACAAAGTCTTAATAGGTTTACGTAAAATACCAAAAAAAATGTATTTACAACTAAAATATCCTAAATATTAATTCGGTTTAATAATTACACATATTTCAATAGATTTAAAAAAGTGTTACCACCACCAACACAATTCAAATAATGACAGTTGAAAAATGTTAGGTCACATATAAATATAACCAGGGTAAACTATTATTAAATTAAATACGGATATAGTGTCAGACAGAAGAGACAACTGTCACACAGTGGTATATACTGTCAGTTATACGGTCATATACTGTCAGATATACAAAACAATTGTCACACATGTGTTAGATAGGTATATCCAGCAAAATAAAGCTAGGTACCACGCACAAATTATTTGTACCTAGTTTGAGCAAAAAAAATATATTTTAAGCCGTCAAATTAGGTAGCTAGGTCATCAAACTAATTCATGTCAAATAATTTGACCTCACAATATTTAAAATGTTAAAATAAACTTTTTTAGATGATCGACAAAGAGGAACTGTTCGATAATTCGTAACTTACCCTACCGTCATAAATAAATATACAGCGTGTTTATAAACTAGACATACAAAAACATATACTTTGTATTGCTAGTATATACCTAAATCTATTTATGATAACTGCCTATTAAATAAATAACAAAGTACAAAATATATATAATGGTCAGATAAAATAAAGATTAAATTTATGATTATCTTCAATATATAGCTAAGTATATATTTTTACAATAAATTCATAATCGATATGAGAGTCAGAACATGCAAGTATGTGAACAGTTATGAATTATCTTCTGTCATATAAAAAACTATGTAGTAATTATTATTCCAATTTCTATTTTAGTCGGTATCCATGATACCTGGAAGTATCAGAGATACCGATAAAAATTCAGATTAAACAAATTATTAGGTTGTTATATTGTTTTTTTTTTAATAATTCGTAACTAACCCTAACTAGGTAGGTATCCTAAATAAATAGGTAGTTAGTTTGATAATAAATAATACAAATAGAGGAAACTACTAACTTTATTAATATAAAGAAAGATTGCTGCTTGTAAATACAGTTGAACTAGCAATTATATGAATAATTTATAATTCATTATTTTTCATTTCAGCAATCAATACTTGTACCTATATTATCATAAACTATTAATCAAGATATCTGAATAAAAAAGTCACAAGTGTTCAATAATATGTATAGGTACCCATTGGTACCCAATCTATAAAAATATATAGCTGGTAAAAGTATAGATAGCATGTATTTATTATTATATATAAAAAACCCTATATTAAATGGAATGGCAAGTGTGCAGAACACTCAGCTGCCAATCTATATTTCACATATTGAACATTTTAAAAGGAAATGTTAAATAAATATTATCTTGTTACATATTTGACCAGACATTACTTAACTATTTACTGAAGAAACAGAAAAAATATTAAGTACCTAGGTACTAAGAAAAATTTCGGAAACCTAGGTTACCAGTAAATAATACCTAGCTGCGGTCAAGAACATAAGATATAAATTTAAAAAATTCTTGGGTAAATTCTTAGTAATAAGGGCGTTTTCATATAGGAAAAATTTAACATTTTAAGTTTATTCTTTAATAAAAATATTTAAAAAGAAAAACGAAAATAATCGTTACATGAAACCATATAATTTTTTTCGTGATCGGAAATGTGGAACAGACCGATAACTCAGAACTTAACCCGAGTTCATTGAATCCGTTCGTGAAACATCAATTAATGTGAGACAAAGCGAATTATTTGAAACAATGAAACAAAGAGCGATTCATATGTTAAAACATCAAAAAGAATAAAACACGAAAAAGATAGAAACAACATCTGGGCTATTCCGACATAAAAGCTAATTCAAGTTCCACTAATTTATTGAACAAAGATAAACTAGATAATGAAAAAAACTAACAAACTGATCCAGAAATTACAACTTAGATACAATTTGAATACGCTACAACATCAATTCAACTTTTTTTCAAACTTTTAAATTAACTAGCTACAGAATCTCAAGGGTAAGTCACGAATTATCGGACAGAACCACATTGACGAAAAGAAAAAGATATATAATAATTAAAAGTAGCTCAAATTTAACATTTTTTAAACAGTTATTTTCGTTGGTATCCATGATACCTACAGATATCATGGATACCAATAATTATTGCAATAACCAATTTTAAATGTTAAACAATATATTTTCTCTTATAAGATCGAAAAGGTGAATTGTCCAATAACTCGTAGTTTACCCTATGCCTAATTTATTAACTATATAAGTTTTAGCTAATTCAAGATCACACATTTTAAGGTGATCACAACATTTAGTATCAACATAATAGGTACTAGGCACTACAAGTAGGTACCATTGATACCTATTAATAGATTGAATTTGGCAAGAGTGCCCGAAAGACCTACCTAATGAATAAACGGAACAAAAGAATATACGGGGTAGAGAGATTTAATATTTATAGCCATGATGATGACATAGGTAAAATGTATGCGTGGTAGGTAGGTAAAAGCGGAGTTGTTGAACTGTTCCACATTTTCGATCCAAGAAATAAATTTCTTACATGATCGTAAATGGGGAACCCTACTAGACTACTAGTTAGTGAATAATCTAAAATAATAATAAAGCGCTAGATTCCTTTTTTTTATCCATTATTGCTGTTGAAGTTATATAACAGTTATCTAAATATAGCTACAGGGTATTAAATGAAATACAGATATCTGAAATCAATAGTTATTGTTCTATTCTCGGTGAAAGACATACATCGATGTCATGTTTATATAAATAATAGCTACATAGGTAGGTAGTTACATATATACAAAAAACAGTTCTACAATATCAAGATGAATGTAGGTTTCATTTACACTGTAGCTATAATCTATATTTATAGATATATGACATTTTATCAGACAGATTCTTAGAAATCATCGCTTACGGCTATTGCAAAGAAGTCTAGGCAAAACTAGAAAAAATAGTCACTGTGATAGGTACGTCATGCCACTGTAATACATTTTTATAACAATAATTCAAATCAACCATAGGTAGGTATGTACATAATGATACGGAATGCGAAGAGTATAGCTAATAAATCACGCAGATACATTGATAATCGATGAAAGTTATTTCGTACCTATAATTACAAATAGGGTAGGGACAATATGCTTTGAAAATCATAAACGAAATGAAATGGTATCGAACACTATAAATACCGCTGGTGTAGAACCATTCGATACTCTTCAATTCTCTCCGTCTATACTATTTTCAGGATCTATGATTGTAAAAGAACATTGTCACAAACCAAATAATTATTGAATAACAAATACTACTAATATTTATATAGAGCGTTACAAATGGATGAGTTCATATACGGTGAAACACGAATCAATACTGAGGAATGAATATAACCTTGAAGTCCAGAACTTAAGAAAGAGGGTCAATGTACCTCACATGGAAATGCTAAATGTCTATATAACAAACTAAAGCAGAGGTAATCAGGGACGTTCATAGGTAGGTATGTTTCCTACAACTCTACAGTTGCAAGGTACAATGTTCGTTCGACAGAGGCACTCAAAATGGCGGCAACTGAGCTAGGCGACGTCATCGCAGAGGTAACAACAACGTTGCAACGGGCCAACGGCTTTCACAGTGTATCATATAAAATTTTAGAAGTTAACTTTCGATTTATCGGACAGTTACACATTTTCGATCATATAATAATACGTGAAAATTACTCAAATTTTAATTTAATTGGTATCCATGATACCAGCAACCTACAGATATCATGTATACGAATGAAAATAATATTTTTATGTATTTTCCTTTACCTAGGTAGGTATAAGATCGTCCGATATTTTGAGAGTTATATAACAATTGGTTATATTTTTAATAAACTGGAGAAGTATGATATCAAGAACATCTGTCACCAGAAATATTTATATTTTAGGTAAGAAGAAACTTCAAAAAATATCAAACAAATCAAGAACCCTAATCAAAGAGAATAATTTATAAAGGGCTTCAGTAAAAATAACTTAACAAAACATTATGAATCTAACCAAACTAACCATTTGAAAGCTATTTCTTGCATTAGGTACCTACTTCAAGATCTAAGAACACTTACTTATTTAGTACGAACGAAGAACAATATTAACGAACAGTTTTCGTAATTTGAAAGACATGAATACTTTAATAAAGTCAGTCTAATCTACTTTAGTCACAGACTGTACCACAGAATACATACTTTAGTCACAGACTGTACCACAGAATACAAACTTTAGTCACAGACTGTACCACAGAACACATACTTTAGTCACAGACTGTACCAAAGAACACATACTTTATTCACAGACTGTACCACAGAACACATACTTTATTCACAGACTGTAGCACAGAACACATACTTTATTCACAGACTGTACAACAGAACACATACTTTAGTCACAGATTGTACCACAGAACACATACTTTAACTTTAGTCACAGACTGCACCACAGACTTTAGTTACTGACTGTACTGCAGTCTGAGTACAATGGCGCCATTTAAAAAAAGTAAAAAGTGCATTTAGCTGAGCTACGATATAACATTTGGAGGGCAATAAAAGCTGTACAGACGTCAATTCAAGTCATACTAAAGTGGATGCATAATAAAGATTTAGGTAGGTAGATACCGAGGGTATTGAGCACCTACCTAAAAACAAATTTTATATCTACTCAGAACTTGTTCAAATGTTGGCATCCATTTTATTGATACCAAACACGTTCTCCTATCCTATATCTGATAAATTTAACTAAAAGGCACAATAAATCGGGGAAAAACATAAACGAGTCGAAGTATCCAATAAATCGAAGTGCCAAACTCTGAATAGGTAGTTTGTATTTTTACTAGGTTTATATGATGAATCTAAACCGTATAGGAGGTAGCTAAATATAAAAAACGTCAATAGTTGTGACACACAACAAGTACACTGTTCCTTTTTATTCTCAAGTGGCTAGGTTGAAGAATGTCGATATGTATGAATGACGACGAGTGTACAGTTAGTTAATAGGTAGCTAGCAATAATAGGTAATCGATTGACTGACGTACGATATCGCAGTCTAGAACTTATCTAGGCCTTCTCATAATACATAAAGTACAAATATTTAATTTCTTGTGATTAGGGATAGGATCATAGGACAATATGCTTTTGAAATCATAGATCCTGAAAATATTATAGACGGAGAGAATTATAGAGTATCGAAAGGTTCTACACAATTTCATAAGCGGTAGCCTATATAGTATTCGATACCATTTTATTATCTATTATTATCTTTAAGATCTATGATTTTAAAGCATATTGTCACAACCCTAATATTCTAGATTTGCGTAGCTGTGATACGAAATTAACTAGGTAAAAAATGCATGCAGTATCATAGATACAGATAACTTGCCAACTAAGGCAATATTCGTTGCAAACGAGAATAACTTGGTCAAAAGTTTAAATAGTTAATGTGAATAGTTTCGTTATTACCCACACCAAAGATTAATTAGCTAATTAATAAATGTCAGTGAGTTGTTATCTATGAATTGATTCATACATTAGGTAGCTAGGTACCTTCAATATTGAATAAATTTTAAACAGATACCATCATATGAAACTAGGTATCAAGGTTAAGAATTTTTAGAATAAAAATTGTACATTAGGATTGTTCATGAACTACCTAGTTGTCATTTCAATAACAATTAGTTAAAACTAACTTTACTAACTACATTACACAGTAAATAATCATATTTATTACTACTAAACCATGAACAAACAGCAGAAACTTTCATTTCCAAGAACAAATTACAAATCATAAGCACTAGCTAGAAATTAACTAGGAATTATACAAATTAATACCATTTAAATAGCTAGTACTGGTCAGAAGCACGAACTCTACTTATAGAAAACATGTTTTACTTCTGATAAGTACATCTACAGACAAGGCACTCAGGAACTGATTAATCATATAATCTATATACTATAATTTTAGTTATTTATTGAATTTGATATAGCTAGTTACTTACTTACTTACTTACTCGTTTACTTAATACTAAATTAATCAAACATCATCATTTAGTCAACCTTCAAAATAAATAAATAGACTAAATAAATGAGTAAATAAATACTGAATATTTTCACATTTATATTCCAATTTGAAAGTCCATAATAACATATTATTGATAATTAGATACCAGTTAATCTGAATGAAACATAAATAGCATAGGGATAGTTCTGAATTATCAGAATAATAATTCCAATAATTACCTACCCATAATAATTAGCTATTATTCAACTTTTCATTTAATTGGTATCCATGATACCTAATTGCAGGTATCATAAAATTCATAAATACCAATTAAAATATCTGCAGGTATCCTGGATACCAATTAAAATAACCACTCAATAACTTGTCCTAGTAAATAATTCAATACTGCAGTTGTTTCATACAAATTGCATGGGTCATAAAAATATTTATACAAAATTAGAAACTAACCTAATTAGGTAGTTATTATGAAGATGTTGCAAATATGAGTTCACAGGGTAGTTTGATACTAAACTAATTAGCTATTTTGCTTGTAAACATGTTTGTCAGAATGGTGAATATGATACAGGTATATTTTATAATAGTTTTTTGAGAAAGAAAAGATTTAGTAATGGATTAAAATTTCTGTCCCTAGAATGAGTATATTAAAATGAAGTAATGCATTAAAAGTATATCTCAAAAACACTAATTTCTTGAATTTAACAAAAATCTCTGCAAGAGTTAGCTATAAAATTGGGAAAAATTTAATACATCTATTCTTTAATTAATATGATTCATCTACATAGATTGTGATTAAAAGTATTTATGGGTACCTGATTTTATTGTGGGTCAAAATTGAATAACTAAATGGTGATCAAAATTGGACTTTTAGAGTGAAAGTCCTTCATGTAAAAGGTGTATTGTAAAACCAGTAAGCATACTATATTATATAAAAATACTGAGAGTTTAAATGGAACTTATATAATTAAACAATCCCTTCAAAATATATTTTAATAGATAACTAGTAAAAGTAGCCTAGTTATAAATATAGGTTAGATTGACGTTTAATGTTTTCTAGACCAATGGAAGATGAAACTAAATATGGTGATATGGAGGACATAAATTCAATTACCAATCTAGAAAATACTACATTGTCATATCACAAATCTAATTTTAGTAAAATCTATGGATAAGAAATCTAAAGGATATGATATCCATGTATGATAGGAAATTAGTAATTTAGAAAAGTTTATGACTGATATTATTTGACTATATATTCTTTCCAGCTGTTAACTTTTTAGATATTAGGTCACATCATGCCATGTTGCAGAATGTGGAACTAGCACATTATGGTTGGTTCTCTTAACAAAATTGTAGATTTAAGGAGGTAATAAATGGCAGTGCTAATTTTTTTAAATATTTGAGGAATTTCACAAGGTAGCTAGCTACTGAAAAAAAGTGAATTGAATTCACTGATCAATCACTTTTCAACATTAAGCAAACAGTTGGCTAAATAGATAGGATAAATTTTTAATAGTTTACTAATACCTATCATATCATTTTTTTCAAATAGTGTTAAATGATCTCAGGAATTGTTCAACTCTATTTTAAATCAGTCAATATTATTCAGTTATACTAGGTAAGTAACACCATTTGTCAAAAAAATGCAAAGTTAATGTCATTAGTTTTACATAGTATTTCAAGCCAAAATAACAAAACAGCATATATGGTCTAACTAGCTAGAAATCAAACTAAATTGTTAGGTTCATTAATCATTCTATATAAACCAGTCTGTATTTAGTGTACAGAACTCTGCTGACTTTTCAAAAAATCTAGGAATAATTCAGCAAAGATTTTCCACTAAGTTGGTCAAATTACCCTTACCAAAATGAATGTGATAACATAGGAATAAATAGCTAAAAGTTAATTGACAAGCAAAACAATTCTCACATCACCATTTTTGGTTTTCTCCAGTGTCACTAATTTAACATTGTTTTACTATATTATGTTGGTTACTGAACTGCATAGGTACCCAGTTCATTTTTAACCACTTTTCTATTTTTCATGCTAGCCAACTGGCTACCATATTTCAGTAAAAGGCAGTATAAATCAATTAAATGGTTTAATTACAACCAATTCATTACCTTCTCTAATTTTGAATTAGGTTATTCCTATGTGCGGTTATTTTTAAAACAGACTTGAATACCTTTTGGGCAAAATTTACTATTCAACTCACTAGCTATCATTATCATAGGACCATTCTGCAGAATATGGGACATTTTTATTATGTTCTGTGTGAACAATCTACAATATTCTTTTATATTTACATGAAAGATATTTTAGAGAGAGCATACCAAAGCCCAAATTATAGAATTTCTGTGCAAATACATTACCAGTATCTGCAGTCTGGTCATAGGTACTATAAAAATTTTAACAATTTATTTGCTAATATTAACTAGGTAGGTATTCATATTTTCAAATCTTCACTAAATAAAACTGTTTTTTTTTTATTGTATTCATATTTTATTCATAATAATTATTAATTTAATTTATAATCAGAAGATCTGTCACAATTTTTCTTAATTGCAATTTTCACCGAAATGTTTAGAATAAATGATCTAGAGTAAATTTACAGTTATTGGAGATTTACACATTTTCAATCATGTAAGAAAAATTATATTATTTTTTCTTACAAGTTGGAAAATGTGCAACAGTCCGATAATTTGAAACTTTATCTACCTAAATAGGAACCTAGTTTGACTTAAAATTCATTATAAAATATCAGAGAATACCTAGTATTACTAATCCTCAATGTCAGAGAACATTTAGACATGATATAATGAATTTTGGTTTGAATAGTTATTTAGGTTATTTACTTCATCTGATTTATTAAAACAATTTTCTAGCCTCTAGTTAGGTAACGTGTCTACCTAGTAACCTAGGTAGTATATTTAAATACTCAGTTTGATAAGAATGAGAAATATTTAGGATATTCTCTATAAACAATTTTGAATAGTGTCAATAGCCTATAATTAGGTACATTAATTTTACTGTGAACAGGATTACCTAGAGATCTTTGAGAACATTTTACCATTTTCAGCAGACTGGATACCTAAATACCTACTACTTACTAGCTAGTAAATAGAGAAGGTTACGATTTATCGGTCGGTTTCACATCTTCGTTCATACAACAAAAAATATGTAGCAAATAATAATTATTTAACTTTAATTTTAATTGGTATCCATGATTCCTGCACAGCTGCAGGTGACTGAGGTGAGGTAGGTATCACTATCATGGATACAGGATACCAATTAATATTAAAGTAAAATTATTATTACTAGGTACATCTTTCTTTCTAATATAACTGAAGATGTGGAACTGACCGATAATTCATAACTTACCCTATACTAGGTTAAGGTACAGGTTATTACTCGGATAAGGATAGAATTTTTGAGCCTACCTTGAGGATTGCTGGTGAGCCACTTGGGGCCCAGGAATGGGCCCACCTCCTTGAGGATTTGGTCTACCCCCATAGGGAACTGAGGGAGCCCCAAGACCCACAATTTTCACCTGATCCATGTAAGATGGGCCTGTTAAGTGGTGGAAGTTGGGGGGAATCCAGTGTCTTTGAGTAGCTCTTTTGCCCGCTTCATGGGGCCGTTTTAGCTGCCCACTAATACTTCTAGCTACACTTTAAATCACTAAAACTGCACTTCTTCACGATGCACTTCTCTATCTACTGCACTTCGCAATAAAATGCACGCACTTTAGCACTCGATTTTCTTAAATCTCAGTAAAATTCACCAGAAAAGCTGAACGCAAACCACCTTGCCTGGTGTTGTCTCTATTATGAACAGTGAGGAGGGAGGAGAATGGGGAGGAGTGCGAGTGTGAGAGCTCATGTGCCACATCTAGCTTCTAAGGGAGGAGAGAGCTGGTGTGCCACATCAACAAACTGATGGAGGAGAGTGCTGATGTGCCACATCAATTTCCCGAGGGAGGAGAGTGCTGATGTGCCAAGTCTCTCACCAGCACCACAAGTGAAGTCATCAAAGAGGGAGGCCGGGGTTATGATGCGCACATGTGCCACATCTACACCCCCAATATATAGGGGAGTGTGATGCCACATCTAAAGCATCACGTCCATTATTAATTATTTTCTTCACAACTTCAAAGATTTCTCTTGGCTACATCGAAAACAATTCATAATTTAACGAAAACTTCAATTTGCGGTGACTCAATTGGAGGAAAAACACAATGTTTGTTTATCAAGGCTCAGAACAGCGACACTGAACTTATGTTTCGTGTTTGGTTCACTTACACGAACGACGTCGTATATCATTCTGTGTGCACTTTCCATAGGAACTATATGTTTTTTGTTATTAATTGATGTATGTATAACAAATGGTTAAACTGTAAAGATAGTAATTTATAGGCAACGGATAGGAGGTATATATGTTACTGGTTAAAATATAAACTACCTAGGTAACACTTGTTTTTTAGTTGACTAGGTTATTAACCTGCAAGATGATTATCAAAATGAATTATCAATAAACTTGACATATAAAACAGCTGTTAATATTTAGAAAATATTGTATCAATACTGTACCTAAATGTTGTATTAATTTAATTACCAGTTGAGAATATTAAAATTGAATCATTAAATATCGCTGCCGAATAAAAGCTGGTTTAGAATAATTTGGCATTCGATTAAAAAAGAACATAATGATTCTGGTTAATAGGTAAACTGGATTAGGTACTGAGTCTCTTAAGATATATAACTACATACATCAGAATAGAACAGAACTAATATATAGCCAGTATTCAGTTTGTTATTCAGATTTCTCAATACCTTTATTACAATAGAACATAATCAAATAATTATTAATATTAAAATAAGAGGATTAGATATATCTACAAAAAATAAATACATGTAACATTTCTGAAAAAAATTATATAAAGATTAATAAATATCACCGTTTGAATTTATATAGTTTAGTATTACATCTATTAATATTTACACAAATGTTGATTCAAGTAAACCTTTCGTGACGTAAACCCTGACAATTTTCCCAGCTGCATGTGTACGTAATGAAACAATAGAAAATCCCAACGTGGGGTCTGTGTGTATTTCACACGAAACAAAAAAAAGAAAGATACGAGTAGTCTACTATGCATCTGAGCCAATGCGGTTTAGAAATTTAAAGACCCAGCGAGAAATAACTCCTGTAGTTCAGTTAGGTATGCAGGCACGAGAAAAAGATAAAGCTATTACACATGACTAGGGTTGTGGCAATATGATTTTAAAATCATAGATCCAAAAAATGTTATGGACTGAGAGAATTGAAAAGTATTGAATCGTTCTAAACCAGCGGTATAGAGTATTTGATACCAATTCATTTCGTCTATGATATTTTTAGGATCTATGATTTAAAAAGCATATTGTCTCAACCGCATACATGTCAAATTCCTGTTCTTTATCTTTAACCTAATAAAGAAAATATAAATGCATAGAAAAAGAGTAAGCCAATTCCATCTGTAAGTTTAATTCCGAGTTATCAAGGTTTCTGTGACTGTTAAAGTCAGACGTTCTCTACCTACATATTCGTAGTAGGTAGGTAGGTACACACACTTCCAAACCTGTTTAGAAAGCGGGTAAAAATGTACACATACCACAATACCTAAATCCCTATGGCCTAATATAGTGTCTGCCTTAATTTAGCTTAGCCCTAAGATTATCTTTTGAATTCGGAATTCTACTAGAGTACATGTTTACTCAGAAAAGGAGGTTGTTGAGTATTTAATATGTAGGTGGAATTTATTGTTCATTTACAGTGTTAGAAACGAGCGAGCAGATTTAAAATATATTGGTTCATTTATTTTATAAATATTTATAGATACCTATTTATAATTTATTGGATATTAGGTATATTGAAAATTTATGATTTTTATATTTAAAATTTATTGAATTTTAGGTATGTAGGTATATTTAAAATTTATGATTTTTAGGTATTTATAAAATATATGATTTTAATTTATAAAATTTATGATTTTAATTTATAAAATTTATGATTTTAATTTATAAAATTTATGATTTTTTTTTTATAAAATTCATAATCTTATTTATAAAATTCATGATTTTAACTTATTAAATTCATAGTTTTCATTTCAAATTATTTATGAAATAGGTACTATTACTGTATTGAAACAAAAATTAAATGTTTAATTTGAGATATACCTATATTGGGTTTGGTATCGTTAAATAATTGATAGTAAAGTACCTACCTAATGTATTTGATAAAATATCATCTAGATATTTTAATTAACGAGTAACAAATACCGTTATAACCGCAAAGAAACTGGAAATAAAAAAATCTCAAAATTTTCCTTAGGATGCAGGTAAATTTTGTCTCTTTTTTTCTAACTTAAACACCGAGAATTAGGTTTTTTATTAGTGGTTATATTTTATTCCTTCCTTGGTAGCTAGGACCAATATAATTTCAGGTTCGGACGTGCCATTAGTCCGACGCCCCAATAGTCCGACAGTTATATGTTTCTGTGTTATTTTTCGTTTAATTTTTTGATTAAAATAGAAAATGTGATCAAATAGGTATACTCAATTAATAACTACTCTGAATAATAAAATAATTTTTCATTTCTTACATTTTTGAAATTTTATATTACTCTTTAATTTTATTTTATTTCTAATATTACTAATTAGTATTATGCAATCCCCATTCGATTTCATAATTTAAGTTACTTTTTTGCATCCGCTAGTTTGTTGTTCTGCACACTTCATGATTGTTTAATGACCTGACAGGAGGGTTCAGTGGAGGCACGCCCCCCGATATACATCTATTTTTATGTTAAATTAGTAATAAACTACAAAAGTGTCGGACTAATGGGGTGTCGGACTAATGAATAGTAACCATTTCATGTTTTATTTTTATTTTTTAATGTTGTAAAGAAAAGGAGACCAATTTTTCTGATAACAAAAATTTCAGTGCGGCAGTTATAAATCAAATATCTATATACTGTATACATATACTAAAGCTACTAAATTAACTATTAAACTAATTCAAAATATACACCTATGTATTTTAATACTGAAATAACTTATTGCTTCAAATTACCTAGCTAAATTTAATTTATCAATACAGTAAAATCAGAAACAAACCTAATGATCACTAGGTAGACTAGTTAAACTATAAATAGTTAAGTGTATCAAGTAACGTCAACTAGGTATATGTATTGTTTAGTTGTTACAATAGTTTCTTACAGTATAATATATAAGTAAAAAGTTAATAGAGTTGAAATATAAATAGGTAGCAGAGACCACAAAAAAGCTAACAGATGTGTGTGTGTATATCACATGTGACCATCTAGGTATGTCTATTTTTGTCTAGGACTTTCGTGCCGTCTACCAATATACATATAATAATGTGGAGCCCTATATATTGTAATGCCATTACATATGATAAGATACAAAGTGAACGATTGGATATCATGAATATGTAACGTTATGCTCAAGTACTTATATATCGAAAAGGTAACGTTCAATTCAATTTTGTAGCTACTGATCATGTGAATAATTTAATAAACGCAGGTACCTAATAAATGAGAATTATCTTTATGGATAGAAAAAAGCTTTTATATACACGCACATATAAATTTGATTACTATGCAATCGTTCTGATTTTTTTATAATGATATAGGTAACAAGCCCTCAGGAAAATATATTTTATCATATATTATGTTACTTTTTATATCGTTATCACAGTTAGGTATATTCTTAGCTGTCAATGGAAAACATACAAACATACTAGGTTTATATTTTACTTCATTAACTACTACATCCTTATTAGATTCATAAAATCACATGACAAAACTGTAGGTGTTGCAACAAAGCCCTATAAACTAGATACACATGCTGATAGCGCAGTATCATAGATACCTACATCGCTTAAACTAAGCGTATCCTGGATACAGTAAAGGTATCAATACAGCAGGCTGCAAATAGGTGTGCTAGGTATAAGTCATAGGTTCGTCTGTAGGTAATGGAGGTAGGCATGGGCCTCAGGGTATAGAACTGGTCCTAAGCGATGCCCTTTTTGGGCTATTTTGTGAGTGCCGTCAGCCCACGGGTACCATGGCAGGTACAAACTTCTGCATAAATAAATAGTAGGAGTACTATCCTTCTGAAAAATAAGTGATCCGTCATCTTTAGACACTACGAACAAATGCTACCAAGCTAATTTGATTATTTTTGCATGCCTTTATCGCGGATAGTACTTGCAATCCGCACGAAGTGAAGTAAAATATTAACAGTAATACATGCAAAGACTAATGGAACATTGAAACACTATAGTGTAAATAGTAAAAATAGAAGCAGACAACAGGAGAAAATGAATAAGGTTATACTTGCAAGTACTGGATTAAAATAAACATTGTATTGATAGTATATGTGTTAGTTGAATGATAAAGGTAAGTTTCTAAACCAGTTAATCGTCTAAAATTATGAATATAGGTTTACTTTTTTAAACAATTTTCATTTTTATAAACATGAGTAGGTATCGATGTTAGTGACCAGTTAAAAAAATATTTTTGTATAATTCTTAAATTAGATCAACTTACACGACAAAACTGGTTATAAATATATTGGATGTATGAATATTATTTAGGTAGACCTCATTTGCAAAACCTGTAAATAATCCTATTGAAAATCCTATAATATAGAAACCTATCTGTAATGTATATACAGGTAGTAAGTTAGCTATCTAGGTAGGTCGGTAAATCACGATACGTATTCAAATCCACGTAGTATAGGGTATGTTACGAATTATCGGTTTTATGTATCATAGATACCTATTAAAATAAACAATTACGATAGGTTTTAAAATCCACGTAGAGTACGTTACAGATTATCGGTTTTATGTATCATAGATACCTATTAAGATAAACAATTACGATAGGTTTTCAAATCTATGTAGGTTGGGTATGTTAAAGGTCCTCTCCAGGCTCCGGGAAAAAAATGAGTTTATAACATGATATTATAGAAATAAGGTCTACGATCATTATTCCGCACACCGAATACAAATCGGTTCAGTATATATTTTATTATTTGCTTTTAAAGTTTTTCAATACTATGTGAGCAACAATTGAGCGAATCACTAACCTGACGCCGAGAAAGAAGAATGTACACTCTTTGTTTTGATTGTAAATTTAGATTTTTAAACAAATAATGCGTTTTTGGCCCTAGTTTTAGAAATTAATTGTTTCATTAAGTATATAAACGTTTATTAAAACGTTTACTAAAAGTTTATCCGATTTTATACCTTTACACGAATATTAAATAGATTTATTAAACCTTATACCTAGTTGACAATCAATACAAATGGTGTACATTCTTCTTCTTCTGACTGAAAATTAGAAAGTCAGAAGTAAAATAGGTTTTGTAGAGTTTTGATTATAAAAATCTATAAAAGCATATAAAATTAAAAATATGCTATCAAATTTGATGCGGTTTGCAGTAAAATTATAAAAAACATTAGCCTCATTGATTTAATCAATAAAAAAATTTGATTGGAGAGGACCTTTAAGAATCATTGGATACCAATTTAAATTATCAGTCAAGTAATAATAATTTTTTTTTCTTATATGACTGAAGATGTGGTACTGTCCGATAATTCATAACTTATCCTATACCTAATTACGTATGTACCATCATTAATCCTACCTAGAAACCAGTATTGCTATCGCATAACCGGTAATATGCTTTACTGCAGACAACTCTGTGATGTATATTGTTATAACCTGATTAACAATAAACTACTTTCAATTAAAAAAAAATCATGACTTGACGATAAAATATAATAAACGAATACCTAGGTTCATATGCTTATTAGAGTCTATGGTAAGTTCCGAGACCGAGTTATCAGACAGTTATATGTTTGCGATCATAAACAATTTTTAATTGGTATCATGATACCTAAATGTATCATGGATACCAATTAAACAAACGAGTTAAATAATTTACATTTTAAACCTCTCATAAAGAATGATTTAAAAATGTTGAACCGTCTGATAACTTGAAACTTAAATATCGTAACTAAGATTGTACCTACCTAGTTACTCAACATAAGTGGGCACCATAACAGGTTTTCTGAGACACAATGTTCAAGAAGCAATTTATGATATATAAAATAATACCTATCGGCAATATAGGCTCACACATCTTGTTTACATATCTGAAAAAAATGTCTGTAAAAACTAGACACTACTTTCTCAAGTGTTCCCTTTCACTCCATTATTAATATATATCTTATAGACTAGATATATCGTATATCAGGCATTTCCTCATGTTGAACGTCTCAGATAGTTCGGAAATGCAAGACGCTAAGATACGTTAGTTGCGCAACCCTTTCCGGTGGAGTGACGACAAAACGCTCGTAGCTACAAAAAGAAGTCTTTTTTAAATGTAATTATTAATGCTATTTTTAATGTTTTACTTTTTAATGTAATCATGTAAGGTAATGTAATCACAGTTTTCTAATATCCTACTATTTTCAAATCTTACAAATTTGACGTCGAGTACTCAGACCAATTTTAAAATACCTACAAGTATTACAATAATAATTATTAGGTAAGTTTCTTTTTGGAAATGTCAAATTAGTAAACTGCCAAAATAATAAAATATTATTACGGATACACTTTTCTTTGACTGTACCTAGTTTGATAAAGTTTTGTATTATATATAATATATTTAATACATTCCCCGTGTATTGGGCCACATGTGTACCAACAACAAAATAGGCACCATTTCGTATAGGTCTAACTGTAAGATGTGATTTTTTAAATGTTGACTAAAAACTCAGATATTCGAAATGTAGTTTTAGAATATTGAAGAATTGATTAACAAAATAAAGGTTAAATCCTTTTAATTTTAGCGTTCCTGTGTTATCAATATTTTAAAACCAGATTTACTATATTTAGATTATTTATCATTAGGTTTGTGACAATATGCTTTTAAACTCATAGATCTTAAGAATATCACAGACGAAATGAAATGGTATCGAATACTATATACCGCTGGTGTAGAGCCATTCAATACTCTTTAATTCTCTCCGTCTATAATATTTTCAGGATCTATAACTTTAAAAACATATTATCACAACCCTACTAAATATTCAAAGAAAGTAAAATGAATTACATTTGGATATTATACCATCCATTTGTAGCAAGAGAATTCCAACATGAAATCATATAATTTCCGCCATCAGTGATCATTATTAGTTGCTACCCCCAACTACATATCTTGAAGATAACCTCGTTAGTAGGTAATTGGCTCTCTTGTTTACTTCAAATGACCTAACTAAAGGTTAGCCATGTGATTTGTTTGAATAAATTACATCATTACAGTCTAGTATATTGATGAAATCGAAATTTTGATCCAGGACGCGCCATTAGTCCAACGCCCCGATAGTCCGACGCCCCAATAGTCCGACGCCCCAATAGTCCGACAGTTACTTCTTTCTGTAATATTTTTCGTTTATTTTTTGATTAAAATAAAAAATATGATTAAATTGGTATACTCAATTAATAACTAATGTAAATAATAAAATAATTTTTCATTTTTGAAATTTTATATTACTCTTTTTATTTTACTTTACCTCTAATATTAATTAGTATGATGCAATCCCTCAACTGATTTCACAATTTAATGTAGTTTGTTGTATCTTCTAGTTTGTTGTACTCCACAGCTCATGATTGTTCAACGACCTGGCAGGGGGGTTCGGGGGGCGGCACGCCTCCCGATATACATATATTTTATGTTAAATCAGTAATAAAATACGAAAGTCTGACTACTGGGGTGTCGGAGTACTGGGGCGTCTGATTAATGGGGCGTCGGACTACTGAATAGTAACCATTTTGATCAACAGGATTTCAAAAGCAGAAAAATAAATTAGGTAGCTAACTAATTAACTACAAAGTTTTGAATTAAATATTATTTTAAAAATGAAGCGAAAATGATATGAGGTTGCCTGTAGACGATGAGGCCTGCAGACACTGTAGATGATGAGGCCTGTAGACAATGTAGATGATGAGGCCTGTAGACACTGTAGATGATGAGGCCTGTAGACACTGTAGACAATGTAGATGATGAGGCCTGTAGACACTGTAGACAATGTAGATGATGAGGCCTGTAGACACTGTAGATGATGAGGCCTGTAGATACTGTAGACGATGAGGCCTGTAGACACTGTAGATGATGAGGCCTGTAGACACTTTAGATGGTGAGGCCTGTAAACACTGTAGATGATGAGGCCTGTAGACACTGTAGATGATGAGGCCTGTAGACACTGTAGATGATGAGGCCTGTAGACACTGTAGATGATGAGGCCTGTAGACACTGTAGATGATGAGGCTTGTAGACACTGTAGGTGATGAGGCCTGTAGACACTGTAGATGATGAGGCCTGTAGACACTGTAGATGATGAGGCCTGTAGACACTGTAAATGATGAGGCCTGTAGACACTGTAGACAATGTAGATGACGAGGCCTGTAGATACTGTAGATGATGAGGCCTGTAGACACTGTAGATGATGAGGCCTGTAGACACTGTAGATGATGAGGCCTGTAGACACTTTAGATGGTGAGGCCTGTAAACATTGTAGATGATGAGGCCTGTAGACACTGTAGATGATGAGGCCTGTAGACACTGTAGATGATGAGGCCTGTAGACACTGTAGATGATGAGGCCTGTAGACACTGTAGATGATGAGGCTTGTAGACACTGTAGGTGATGAGGCCTGTAGACACTGTAGATGATGAGGCCTATAGACACTGTAGATGATGAGGCCTGTAGACACTGTAGATGATGAGGCCTGTAGACACTGTAGATGATGAGGCCTGTAGACACTGTAGATGATGAGGCCTGTAGACACTGTAGATGATGAGGCCTGTAGACACTGTAGATGATGAGGCCTGTAGACACTGTAGATGATGAGGCCTGTAGACACTGTAGATGATGAGGCCTGTAGACACTGTAGATGATGAGGCCTGTATACACTGTAGATGATGAGGCCTGTAGACACTGTAGATGATGAGGCCTGTAGACACTGTAGATGATGAGGCCTGTAGACACTGTAGATGATGAGGCCTGTATACACTGTAGATGATGAGGCCTGTAGACACTGTAGATGATGAGGCCTGTAGACACTGTAGATGATGAGGCTTGTAGACACTGTAGATGATGAGGCCTGTAGACACTGTAGATGATGAGGCCTGTAGACACTGTAGATGATGAGGCCTGTAGACACTGTAGATGATGAGGCTTGTAGACACTGTAGATGATGAGGCCTGTAGACACTGTAGATGATGAGGCCTGTAGACACTGTAGATGATGAGGCCTGTAGACACTGTAGATGATGAGGCCTGTAGACACTGTAGATGATGAGGCCTGTAGACACTGTAGATGATGAGGCCTGTAGACACTGTAGATGATGAGGCATGTAGACACTGTAGATGGTGAGGCCTGTAGACACTGTAGATGATGAGGCCTGTAGACACTGTAGATGATGAGGCCTGTAGACACTGTAGATGATGAGGCCTGTAGACACTGTAAATGATGAGGCCTGTAGACACTGTAAATGATGAGGCCTGTAGATGATGAGGCCTGTAGACACTGTAGATGATGAGGCCTGTAGACACTGTAGATGATGAGGCCTGTAGACACTGTAGATGATGAGGCCTGTAGACACTGTAGATGGTGAGGCCTTTAGACACTGTAGATGATGAGGCCTGTAGACACTGTAGATGGTGAGGCCTGTAGACACTGTAGATGATGAGGCCTGTAGACACTGTAGATGGTGAGGCCTGTAGACACTGTAGATGATGAGGCCTGTAGACACTGTAGATGATGAGGCCTGTAGACACTGTAGATGATGAGGCCTGTAGACAGAGGTCTGTGCACTCTATATCATTCTTATCATGGTGCACCATAAACATAATGCAGGATACACAGTAAAACATCATCTACGAACACTCTTCCGCCCTGTTTCCTCCCTTCACAGCTGCATTGCCTCCTCCCTCCCCCCTCCTTGTGTGACGCACACACGCACACCCCTCTCCCACTGTGCACCTACATGTGCGCACGAACCCGCACATCCATCTTAGTTCAATCAATATTTTATTTTGGAATGGTGTAATGACCTCTAAGGGCTGGTGTAGGATGTGTTTCTTTCAAAAGGAAAGGTAGGTACTCACTCCTACCATGGTCATTATTTCCAAAAGGAAGAATAGGGTAAGTTACGAACTGTCGGTCGGTCCACATCTTCGGTCATATAAGATACACGATACGGTAATAATTCTTTCAATTGGTATCCATGATACCTGCAGGTATCGTGGATACCAATTAAAATAATAATTGTGATATCGTTTTTTCTTATATGACCGAACGACGATTCGTAACCTTCCACTACCTATCTTTAGACATTCGGTACCTAATTGTGTACGCTGTGTATAAAAATAGTCAAGTTTTGACTGTACAATTAATATATTCTATTTTTTCATTCGTTATTTCAGACAGAAGTTTGGGTGGAAGTATTTAGCCCCGGAACTTTAAACAGGGAAAGTCATCAACTGGTATAATCCTCAGGTTTTAGAGACCCTTAGGTCCTCTAAAAAAGAGGGTTTGCAAGAGATTGCCCCTTGAAAGGCAGTCCCAGGATATTTATACAACCTGCCTATAATATATTCTGCAATGTCGACCTCTCCACGTCAAAATTAGACAGGAAAAATATTGAATAGCATATATTTCCCGCCATTTTATGCTCTGCGTTAATTACTCTGAAATTTAGTTATGTAAAATAATCCTAATTTTGAATTCATATTTTTCTTAGAAAATGTGAAAGAAATGGTACCTGTAAGTTGTAGCTAACACGTTCTTTAAAATAGAAATGACAATATTATTGAGATATGACGGAGTAGACTGCATTTTTCAACACCTAGTTACCAAATAAAGTAAACATTTATTCTACAGCTAACCAGCTGTCTCTAATGAACTTAGCTTATCATCACCCTAACATTCCTGTAACCAATTTTAAATATACACCTACATGCAAGAACGCACGTCTGTCAATATATTCATAATGTCTGTGTAATAAATTGAGTTAAGTGCATACTTTCAGGATGCAGTTCATTATTTTCATCAGCCTAATGCATGTGGATAATTTGGTAAGCTCGGGACTGTTAGGTACGTTTTAACATATACTTAACTATCAAGTAATACGTGCGGGGAGTTTTTGTTCGACGTCTAAAACCAGGAAATTATTGTACAGGGTACAGTAAAAGTTATCTACCTTCGATTTTAATAGCTGTTTAATCTCATGATAAAAAGTTGTCGATGTACGTTTGTCTGTCATAAAGTTCACCAAACATCCCTTCCTACAAACCACATGTGCGTAGTTGTACAAACTCACCCACACGCTTTATCTCATGTCTGTTTGTGTGCGTCCGTCTGTTAGCTTGCTGGTCTCGTCGCTCCGAGTGTTCGTGTTGTTCAGTGTGCTGAGTGGTGCGTTTGAGCTAGCTCTGTCCTGTGTTCGATCATATCTGTGTTCGATTGCTTCTACTATTTTTGAAATGAAGGAAGATCCGCACTTCAACATAGCAATAATAGAGGTAAGCTGCATAGACAACTGCTCGACAACGAGTTTGTCTAGGTGTTCGATGAGTGGTCCTGTCCGCACGATGATGGGTTGGGGGGTTGAGTGGGGTAGGGTTAACCGTTCTCTTCGCGTTGGGTGGGGGAGAGGGGGAGCTGGGAGGTTTATGTCGTATACCTATATATCTCAAAGTTATTGCTTAAGGTCGCTTGCGGAATTTATTTACATAGGTATAGCAAAGAAAAGGAGAGAGAAATCACATGATGTAGCTAGCTGTGTATGATGAGGGAAGTATTTGGTTGTTCGATATAAATAATTATACCTGTGTGCTCTTAATTGGTGTGATATAACAGGTGTCTTTCGTAATACAGCTGCGGGCAATACTTGAGACAGAGAATACGATTACACATTTCCCGTCAGTATAAATTTAGAAGCCAAGGTCTTCTTTGTTAACCTCGTTATTGAATGAAGGTAAAGGAACTCAGTTTGGTGAGAATTCATTGAAATGAAAGGGTGGATCATATCATAACGAGTAGTTGGTGGATAGATGGATATATTCTTTATGTATTTTTTATTTACTGAATTGAAAAATCATGACCGTTTATTTTGTAGAAATATCAAGAAAACTCGTGTTTTCATTAAATATATGTATGCATTGATTTTTTGTAAAAAGCTGTAGTATAGTGTTTTGTACCGCTAGTTTGCTGTACTGCACACTTTATGATTGTTTGTGATCTGGCAGGGGGGTTTGGGGGTTGGCACGCCCCTTATATATATACATATTATACATATATCGGATATATACATATATTACTTCAATAATGATCTATGTATGTGGGATAATGGGGGAGCACGCCGAACCCCCCTGCAAGGTCATTAAACAATCACGAAGTGTGCACTACAAAAAACTAGCGGATACCACAAACTACATAACGGTTATTATGTTGAGATTTTTCAAATTGAGGGGATATTTCAAACCTTGCTTTTCATCAGTAGTAGGTAGGAATAAATAAGTTCAAGCCCTCAGAGCTCAAAGTATTAATTTCTACAAAAAAAAACGGTTATGAGATTCTGATTTTTTGAACTAAGAAGATTTGGGGGTACGGTCATGAGCCACCCCCGGTCATGATCCCCCCTAGGTCATAAGCCCCCCCCCCCCCTCCCTGTGTTTTCAATCCTTATTTACCTAGTTAAACAAATGAAGAACTACTTAGATAGAAATAACTGAGAGTTGCTAATGTAGCTTGTTGTATCCGCTAGTTTGTTGTACTGCACACTTTATGATTGTTTATTGACCTGGCAGGGGGGTTCGGGGGGCGGCACGCCCCCCGATATACATATATTTTATGTCTATTCAGTAATGAACTACAAAAGTGTCAATAAGGATTAAATAGTATAGGTAAATAAGGATTTAAAAACAGGGGGGCTCGTGACCAGAGGGGCTCATGACCGGGGGGGCTCTTGACCGGGGGGGCTCATGACCGGGGGGCTCTTGACCGGGGGGCTCTTGACCGGGGGGCTCATGACCAGGGGGGTTCTTGACCGGGGGGGGGCTTATGACCTACACCCCTCGTGACCGAGGGGGCTTATGACCTAGGGGGGCTCATGACCGAATGGGGGCTTATGACCTACACCCGAAGATTTGGTGGCATGCTTCAAACAGGGAAGACCGAAATGGTATCGAATAATATATTCAACTGGTTCAGAACAATTCAATTCTATAATAATTTCGTGAACTATGATATTAAAAGCATATTGTCACAACCCGCCAGTGACAAATAAGTCTGCTCTCTTTCACCTTATCTTTTGATATTAATAACTTACCTTCACGAGATGATTAACATCCGTACCTACCTATATGTCATGATAACAGATGTTACAGATGATAGCAGTTGGTAATTTATGTTCTCTCTTATCTTTTATTGAGCTGCGTAACTGATAACGTTGATAAGGTATATGACCACGTGATACTTTATTACTCTTCTTATCATCACGCCATATAGATGAGGGTCAACATTAGTCATGCATGACGGATCAGTGCTAGAGTTGTGACAATATGCTTTTAAAATCATAGATCGTAAGAATATCACAGACGAAATGAAATGGTATCGAATAATATATACAGCTGATGTAGAACCATTCATTACTCTTCAATTCTCTCCGTCTATATTATTCTCTATGATTTTTGAAGCATATATGTAACACTATAATGGACTGAAAAAATTCTGTACTCTCAAGTTTTTTTAATCTAGGTAATCGTGCAGTGAATATTTCCAAATTGGAATACTATTTTTTTTTTAATTTTCTAAGATTAGAATATAATAATATACATATTCCTAGTAAATCTGTGAATTATAAATGAAATAAAGGTAGCTTATTCACTATTAGATAGTTATATTGTTTCTCAGTTTAACATATGGACCATTCTATGGTAATTACGTTTGCCAAGTCACGTGGCTTCAGATTGCGTGCATATAGGTAGGTAGGTATTTTGCACTCTGGCCCCTACAGAAAAGTTAGGTAGTAGGAATCAAAGTAAATAAATAGAGAAGCTTACTAAGTTCCGAATTCATCGACGGTGAACTGAAACGTGATAAAAACACAATTTTATTCAAGTTAATATCCATAAAAATGCATATTTAACTGAATGAAAAGCACATTTCTTATTTAAAAACAAATGAATACAACAACTCTTGTGTGACGTCACGCAGATTATTTTCGGATGTTTCAATATTGTACTTTATTTAATATGGTAGGAATAATACGTCCGAAATATCAAATTCTAAATCATGTTACAGAAGAATTAAGTATTTAGAACATGTTCATTTTAGTAGATTGATAACCTTTCTCACGTATATAGTAAATAGGTTCATTTAACTATTTTTAGAGTTGGACGTTTAGTTAGATAGATGTTGTTGGCTCATTTTGTAGCTTTCATACCCGAGAAGAATATGGCTAAATCTTGAATAATTTTAGTGTGTAATTATTCTGGAAGTTTTATCTCGCACATCTTTCATTTACCTTGTAAAAATATAATCTGTATTCATTTTATCATTCTTAGTATATAGAGAAAATTGTCTCATGAATTACAAATTGGTAATAAACTCCCTCAACCATCTATATACCTACACTGCTATTAGAGATTGAATTTGCATATTCTCATATTCATGAAATTTTTATTCCATATAATTTCTGTATAGTATGACTGGCAAGAAGAAGACGTTCTTACACATTATATGCGATATTTTAGTGCATTGAATATTTTAAATAGAATACTTTTAATTTTAACTCTTGCTATTTCTTTTTTTGTAAATGTTAGACGGGCTACCGAGAGCGGGAGATAATTTTTAAAATGATAGTAAACGGCGTATAGTTGATGAAGATATATTAAAGTTTTCAGTCTGATATGTTGGTAATTTTCCTTTGATACTATTTTTTCAGAATGTCCAAAAGTTTCCCATCCTGTACAAGCCGGACACACCAGGTTACAACAACAAACTACTGCAAGAGAGGGCATGGGATGCCATTGCTCAGGCTGTCGGTGATTCAGGTAAGTTTTTACTCGGAACATTGTGAACAGCAACACGACTGTATATTATTTCAAAGGTGTCCTTTTAATGATAATGTCTTTCCAGCCCAGAATTGCAAAACAAGATGGCAAGGTTTGAGGTCATGTTTATGCAGACATTTACGAAAAACCCACGAAGATCCATTTATAACTCCCTACTACCTAGTTAAGCACATGGAATTTGTAATTCCGTACACAAAGACAAAGGCGCTTATAGATCGAGAAAGAACTAGTCTAGGACTTCTCAACAAATATGAAACTAATGGTGATTACACGGAAGATGGAAGCACTAGCAACACTGAATCCGAAAGTTTCCATCCGCTCATAACATTCAAAGAGGAAAAACAAGCACCAAGTGAAACAGACGAACGGGAACCTATGTCTATGCTTGGTCAACTGGATGAGAATAACCAGGAAGAATCTCCTACTGAAATGTTGAATATTCCTGTAGATCCACATGCATATAGCAAGAGGTCTGTGCAGACTACCCCTAGAAGAACTTACAAAAGAGTTAGGTACTCCCCACCGGACCTAAAAGATTACGAAGATCAGTCTTTAGTGAATGCACCACTGGAAATAGTTCTTTCAGACCATAACGACTCGGATTTAAACTTTCTCAAAAGTCTATTGCCTGATATTAAGAAGATGTCTGACTCTGAGAAATGTGACTTTAAGGTACGGGTAATGCAAGCTGTCAGTGATATTTTGTATAAGCCATGTTAGTTTCTTTGTTAAAAGTATACCTACTCTTGAAATTGTGATATTTTTCAGTACCTATCTTATTGATAATACTGCATTTGATTAAAATTTGTTATGATGATTAGTGATAATATGATTTCCTATATAAGCTTTATGTTTAGTAATATTTTTTGATCATATTAATTCTAGGTACTTTGTGATACTAGTAGTAATGATGCCATTACTATTAGATAAATATATTATATAACGACATTATATATATACATACATCATGAATAACGTTTATCATTCAACCAGAGCTGGCTCTTAACATAGGTAGGATATATTGAATAAGTCTTAAGTGAAGTCTTACGATCTATAGAAACCTATAAAGTGTTCAAAAGAATATCTAATTTTACTTTCATCTGAATTGCGTCATCCTACTAAAGGATACACGGTACCTACTTTTGGAAATCATTTGCAAAGTTTGAAACATGTAAAATTATGAAATATAATATAATAAATTGGGAGTTTATTGTTTTTTGCTATTTTTCTGTTAAGAACCAAACCAATAAAACTTGTTGAGAACATTTTCAAAGGATAATACAAACAGCTATGTTTCTATTGATGTTCCAAAACAATTTTCTTACAAATCTTTTTAAAAAAATTTCCATCTGAACAAAAAGTGTCAACATGGGTCCAGTAGAACTCCTGTATACTGAACAAGGAAGTAGCCTCTATAGTGAACATGCATCCTTTAGTCTGCCTAGAATGGTTATTCATTTTCTAAAACTGATTCTATTCATGGCAGACTAAAGGAAATTTGTTCACTATATGGGGTACTCAGGACTCTTCATTCACTATAGAGGAGTTCTAAAGTATCCTTCAATTTCTTTGATAACAGGCTTCCCCGAAATATTTTGAACTCTTCAAGTTAATCGATAGGAAAGCGTATGGAGTTGTCATGGCAAAACTGAATTCACTCACTCTGGTGTATTTAGAAGTGTTTTGCAATGAAGCTATTGAAGGGTGAATAGCTAGCCTAAGGTAGGATGAATGGGTTAGTATTGCTCCATAATATGCTATTGAGAGTATAAATAGATATTGGGGACAAACAGAGAAGGATTGGTGTAGTGTTGACGATTGCGTAAACGCGGTTTGGATTCAATGGATTTAAAGTATCTCTATTTAGAAACGTTTGAAAACATGATATTAGTTTAGAAAGAAGCTTTAAATAGTTCTTATTGGATTCTCTGAATCTAATTGATAAACATTTGAAATTATTATTTAATAGTGGAATGAGTGTTTTGAAAGAAATAATATGAAACTGTACAATTTTGCTAAAAAAAATTGTGTAAAATTTAGTATAACGTGGAAAAGGTTACGTGGCTTTTCTGAATTTGAAAATTAAAAGATATTGTAAAAAAGTTGCAATATATCTTTTCATCAAGGAATCGAAACCTAAAAATATATGCCTTTTCTGAATTTAAAAAAATATATGTATTTGCATGCGGCATGAAGAAGTGTTTTATTGCTAAAAAACGTATCAAAACCAAAAAACTTCAAACACTAATATTTATTTGAAAATTTGTTTGTGGCATTCATTCTTCTTCATTTTCCTCTGATAATTCTTGATTAAAAAAATTAATCGAGTTTAAAGTCGTCAATTTGATATTAATTAGCTGACAAATTAGTATTTCAAGCAGGTTTCATAGGTCGTCTTCAAGTTTTTTTCTGGAAATTCTTGTTGAAAAATGGCATTACATGTTCTATAAAAGAGTAAGCAAGTTCAGAAGCTCTACCTTAATAAGCACTAGTAGCTACTTCACCTGTTAAAGCCTCTGCAGTATTGATCAAAAGGGAGTCGTACGTGTACACTACGGTTCGGAATGACTCAAGCACCACATGAGTCATGCTAGAAGACTCTGAGTCATCCAGTATGATGTAAGCAAGGATTGGAACTACTGGACAAATTCCTGGAAACGAGCGGTACTACAACTGCAGGTAGGTATCTTAACAGTGAGTTAATCTAATCTAAATAAAAGAAATATACCTAGAAATTAGCTATGCTATGCAACTGTAGGTGAAGATATATATTAAAAGTAAGTAAATTTAATATAAATGTAAGAGTTATAGTTTATTGCACTTACGTATTAGAGGGAAAACAGGGAAAAACTTCAAAATATTCTTTTTTTTTTCATAGAGGGTATATTTGAACTACATGTGGTTAAAGTTAACGTACAGTGTTTCTTAAACTTTGGTTCGTTTCTTCAGACGTTATCCACTTTAATAATTTATTTATGTAAGGATAGAAAATACTGTTAATGTAATAAATATTACCAAGTGGCTATACTTCAATGAAATAAAGACTGAAAATATTGTAGTAATGTAAGTAGTGTAACCAATTAAGAGAAAAAACACTAAAATTAATCCGTTACCCTATAAAATATTTAGAGTACCTTGCTGAGGGTAATTACCCCAAACACTGATCCATCATATCGTCAGTTTTGGTTGTAAGTCGTACTCTACGTAAAACTTGTGCGCCATCTTGTTTTATCACTAAACCATTAAATGACATTAAAATGCCATAGATCAGACATCTAATCAATAAGAAGCATGCCATTTGACGTCAGATGAATGAAGGTAATGAGAATGTGGAAACGCATTAGAGAAAAAAACAAGATTGTATACACGAAGGAGCAACATATAGGGTGATGCACGTATATTGCGGTAGGTCTGTTACTTAAAATTGTTCTTTAATTCTAACATCTTTTGAGAGTTGAAAAAAGATAACATTTGAATATTTAAGATTCATTAAAATGTATCATATCACAAGGAAAAGTGAAAACAAATTAGTTAAATTAAGAAAATAGAATATTTCTATCAGTATATTTTAACCGTTCTAATACTTCCAAAAGAAATTCGGATTTTATATTTCCTCTGTGAAAAAATATCAAACTCCTGTTCGTTGAATGTTTCACCAGGTGGAAATGCACGAAGGTGGAATTAGAGAAAAAGCACATGCCTGTTATCATCCAGAAATAAAAAGAGGGAGCAACTTTGTGTTAACATTTCATCAGACATGTTAAAGCTGACCTGCCGATTCGAATCTCGCTCCGCCGACTCTGGTTTCAGATCTGGCGAACATGCACAGCTCTGGATATTTCGAACTCTGTATTTCAACTGTTTGGAGCTTCCAACTCTAGTTGCTGAATTTCTCACTAAAAAATGAATTGAACAAGACAGGTACCTAGAAATAAATACCTATTACATTAGGGATTTTAAGTGTGTTATGTAAAAATGACTTCTATTTGTTCAATGAGGATTTGAATTGTGAATTATTATTTTTGAATTGTGAGATGATTCACTATATTATAAATATCATCGTGTAACTACTACATGGCTTTTACATTCATAAGCATTGTACTATATACAATTTTCTTCATGGAGCCACTTTCCTCTCTGACTGTTTCTTCTAGTCCCTCGTACTTAATTTCCTTTTCTCGTCAACAACATGGCCTTTGGTTCCAAAACAGACTTTAAAAACACTAATTTTCCATGACTTAACAAGATCGCTCATAATTTTGTATAACATTACATATGTTGTTATAGAGTCTAGGACCGCTATCCTAACCTTGGGTCAAGGATTTCTTGGGGGATGTTTTACAGGGGATTTCTCCTCCGGGGGATTTTTTTTCGGATACCGTTGTTATGGAAATATTCTTTCATTTTATAGTTTTAGATACTTTTTTTTATGGATAATAACATCCTAGGATGTTTTCAGCTCATAATGAAAATTTAAGGGGGATATTCTATCTAATCAGTAAAATTTGGAAATTAAATTTTTTGCTAATTTAGGTTTATTGACGATTTTCACAATCTATCATATTCACAAATAAATTTTAAAATTACACTTAGTTTGGTCATAAAGTATTATGATTGATAAAGGCTTCGTACGTTATCAAATATTTAAAATGAGATTTTTTTGGTATAAATTATTCCTAATAAGGTTTAAAAATATTATTTCCGGTTTATGGGTAACGATCAAATTTTTTAGTTGGTCCCCGTAGGTGAAATATAAATTGGCTCTATCTTCTAATATATGTCGCTATTATCTTTTACGGGCTTGTTATCTTTTCAGTGAAATTCCGCCGTTTTAGGGAAATCACCGGAAATTACGAGATAGTTTAGCCTCTTCGGGTACGGTAGAGGTACGGTAGAGACACGGCGAAGACATGGTAAATATACGGTAAAGACACTGTAGAAACACTGTGAAGACACGGTAAAGACACGGTAAAGACACTGTAGAGACACTGTGAAGACACGGTAAAGACACTGTGAAGACACGGTAAAGACACTGTGGAGACACGGTAAAGACACGGAAGATACACGGTGAACACACGGTAAAGACACTGTAAAGTCACGGTAAAGACACGGCGAAGGCACGGTATTATTATGGCCAGGAGAGCGATTTGGTAGGCCTAAATTTTTCTCTTTTTCACAAATAGCTCCATAAAAAGAGTCGAATGCGATCTTTTTTACTCGGAAAATTGGCACTGAAATTTAAAAATAGGAATTTCTAAAAATGTAGGTATTTTAGAAATACTTATTATAATTAGGTAGTTGTGTAGAAAATTGTATCGATACAAATTTAGAAAATAGATTAATTAATCAAATGAAATGAGTTTAATAAAATTTTATTTTTATAAAGAATATATGATATAAAATAGTGTAAAACAAACATTATTCCTCGATAGATACACTCCATTCGATTGAATAATTATTGCTATGTTTCTATTTCACATTTAATTCATAAAATGATAAAACACACGATAAAATATTTTTCTTGTTATACATACATAAATTAATTATATTACTGTTACTAATGAATACAAAAAACCTTTATATTGCACATGAATGTAAATTAAATATGAATATACAATATTAATATATTGGATTAATTATATTACCAATTCTCATGTTTTTATAGATTTATCTTGTAATTTTAGTTATACAAGGAAAATTAAAAAAATCCAGCATTGTTCTAGAGGACTCGAAATATGCATAACCTGTTGATAAAATAATATATAATATTAATATAAAAATACATCAATAAATAAAATTAATAGATTAATAAAATATATATCAATAAGTAAAAGAAATTTACTAATAAATGAAAGAAATATTAATAAATAAAAGTGTCGAAGAAAACATAACTCCATCATAAGTTTGGCAGCACCCAGGTAACAAAAAATTATCCCCGGGCTATTCCCTGCGATTATTCCCTCGATATCCACATCGTTATCGAGAGGATGTCCTATTTTGACGTTTTAGCGATATGGGGATATCCCCAAATGTTATCGAGGGAATAATGATGGGATTTAAATATATTATCCTTGGAATATTCCCTCGATTACAAGGGAAGGGCAAGGAATACCGAAATCATTATTCCCTCTATAACAAGGGAATAAAATTGAGATAATCATGATAATGAGGGGATAAGATAATCATGATAATGAGGGGATATTCCAACAATATCGAGGAGATCAAATGGGAATATTCCCTTGATATCTAGAATAGTGGAAGGATATAAAAATAAGAATACCAAAATTAATATTTCCTAGCATATACAGCATTTTTACGTGTACGTTTGACTTTACATGAATTAGTTGAATGATAAATATTGATACATACAAATACAATGGAAATAAATGGAGAAAGAAATAAAGTGATGTTTGTGGGTCTCGAACCAGCACCTTGTTGACTTCTGAGCTTGCGACGCTAACCACTCGACCATCCTGTACACAGTAGAAGTAGGATTTTTAATGAACTTAATGCAATATGATAACTCAAGTTTATCTTTAGGTTATCATCGATAAATATAGTTTCATATTTCATAGATAATTTCTTTTTTTCTTTTATAATCGTTTCTTTTGTAATTTATAGTGGATCAACTATTTTTCACTTATTCCTGGAATATTCCCTCAATATTGATAGGGAATCAACTAATTTTCACTAGTTCTTGGAATATTCCCTCGATATCGATGAGAGATTAACTAGTTTTCATAAATTCATGGAATATTCCCTCAATATCAATAGGGATCAACTAATTTTCACTAATTCCTGGAATATTCCCTCGATAACAATAGGGATCGACTAATTTCAACTAATTCGTGGAATATTCCCTCGATATCGATAGGGATCAACTAATTTTCACTAATTCCTAGAATATTCCCTCGATATCCTTAGGGGATCAACTAATCTTCACTAATTCCTGGAATATTCCCTCGATATCGATAGGGATCAACTAATTTTCACTAATTCCTGGAATATTCCCTCGATATCAATAGGGATCAATTAATTTTTACTAATCCCTGGAATATTCCCTCGATATCATTTTACGATAGCGGATAATGAGGGAATATATAGATATCGAGGGAATATTCCGGGAATATCTCAAAGTTACCTGGGTAGTGTTATAATATTAATAAATAAAAGATATTAATAAATAAAAGATATTAATAAATAAAAGATATTAACAAATAAAAGATATTAACAAATAAAAGATATTAATAAATAAAAGATATTAACAAATAAAAGATATTAACAAATAAAAGATATTAACAAATAAAAGATATTAATAAATAAAAGATATTAACAAATAAAAAATATTAATAAAAAAAAGATATTAAAAATAAAAGATATTAACAAATAAAAGATATTAACAAATAAAAAAATATTAGTAAATAAAAGATATTAAAAAATAAGATATATTGATAAATAAAAGATATTAATAAATAAAAGATATTAATAAATAAATGATATTAATAAATAAAAGATATCGATAACTAAAATAAATAAATTAAATAAATGAAAATAATGTCGAAGTAGCACCACTCATGACGTTTGGCAAAGAGTTAGAATATTAATAACCTCTGAAATGTCAAAAGAAGATGACACCTTTTCTGTACGACATTTCGTCTGACATTTCCACGTCTGACGACAGAAGAAGATGTTTAAATGTCAGGTAAATTCTGAGTTATCGGACAGTTACACAATTTCGAACACACATACGAAAAAAAATATCACATAACTTTTATTTTAATTGGTATCCAAGTTAAACTATAGGTATTATGGATACCTGATAAAAATAAAGTAGAACCATCCAATAACTCAGAACTAACCCTTTAATGGAAAAAAGGGATTCAAGGCAGTAAGCAGGCAGATCTAGAGCCATACTGCTAAATCACTGCCTCGATATAAATTATGTGAGAAACTGTAAAGAAGAAAATTAATTAAATCAATTATTTTAAAAGCATTAAAATACTGAAAAAAGTTGAAATTAGTATACATTTAATGGGCACATTTGGACGCATATACCGGCTTTGTTCCATCGAAACTTTAGACGACGAAACTTTCAACAGAAAACTTTTTATCGGTAATATACTACGTAATCTTTTTTAGGTCCGTGCAATAATAGATGTAGCGATAGCAGGAAAGGATCGGGTAACTGTTCTATTGTAGTACGTAAAAGGTAGAGGAAACGGTGTGACTAATTAGGGAAACGATGTAAATAACGATATACTGAAGTGATGTACTGTCAGAGAAAAGAGTCACTGTGATGATGTACTATCAGAGAAAAGAGTCACTGTGATGATGTACTATCAGAGAAAAGAGTCACAGTGATGATGTACTATCAGAGAAAAGAGTCACTGTGATGATGTACTATCAGAGAAAAGAGTCACAGTGATGATGTACTATCAGAGAAAAGAGTCACTGTGATGATGTACTATCAGAGAAAAAAGTCACTGTGATGATGTACTATCAGAGAAAAGAGTCACAGTGATGATGTACTATCAGAGAAAAGAGTCACTGTGATGATGTACTATCAGAGAAAAGAGTCACTGTGATGATGTACTATCAGAGAAAAGAGTCACTGTGATGATGTACTATCAGAGAAAAGAGTCACTGTGATGATGTACTATCAGAGAAAAGAGTCACAGTGATGATGTACTATCAGAGAAAAGAGTCACTGTGATGATGTACTATCAGAGAAAAGAGTCACTGTGATGATGTACTATCAGAGAAAAGAGTCACTGTGATGATGTTCTATCAGAGAAAAGAGTCACATGTACTATCAGAGAAAAGAGTCACTGTGATGATGTACTATCAGAGAAAAGAGTCACTGTGATGATGTACTATCAGAGAAAAGAGTCACAGTGATGATGTACTATCAGAGAAAAGAGTCACTGTGATGATGTACTATCAGAGAAAAGAGTCACTGTGATGATGTACTATCAGAGAAAAGAGTCACTGTGATGATGTACTATCAGAGAAAAGAGTCACATGTACTATCAGAGAAAAGAGTCACTGTGATGATGTACTATCAGAGAAAAGAGTCACTGTGATGATGTACTATCAGAGAAAAGAGTCACAGTGATGATGTACTATCAGAGAAAAGAGTCACTGTGATGATGTACTATCAGAGAAAAGAGTCACTGTGATGATGTACTATCAGAGAAAAGAGTCACTGTGATGATGTACTATCAGAGAAAAGAGTCACTGTGATGATGTACTATCAGAGAAAAGAGTCACAGTGATGATGTACTATCAGAGAAAAGAGTCACTGTGATGATGTACTATCAGAGAAAAGAGTCACTGTGATGATGTACTATCAGAGAAAAGAGTCACTGTGATGATGTTCTATCAGAGAAAAGAGTCACATGTACTATCAGAGAAAAGAGTCACTGTGATGATGTACTATCAGAGAAAAGAGTCACTGTGATGATGTACTATCAGAGAAAAGAGTCACAGTGATGATGTACTATCAGAGAAAAGAGTCACTGTGATGATGTACTATCAGAGAAAAGAGTCACTGTGATGATGTACTATCAGAGAAAAGAGTCACTGTGATGATGTACTATCAGAGAAAAGAGTCACATGTACTATCAGAGAAAAGAGTCACTGTGATGATGTACTATCAGAGAAAAGAGTCACTGTGATGATGTACTATCAGAGAAAAGAGTCACAGTGATGATGTACTATCAGAGAAAAGAGTCACTGTGATGATGTACTATCAGAGAAAAGAGTCACTGTGATGATGTACTATCAGAGAAAAGAGTCACTGTGATGATGTACTATCAGAGAAAAGAGTCACTGTGATGATGTACTGTCAGAGAAAAGAGTCACTGTCTTTTAGCTAATTTCACAAAATCACAGTTTTCTAATTTTCGATTAGAAACTTATATACACCCAGACCAATTTTAAAATATCTACAAATATTACAATTAGTAAAATTTCTTTAATTGTAAAATTAGGAAACTGTCCTAAAATATTACAGGTACACTTTTAATTTGAAGGAATTAAAACAAATGTTAAACTAATATTAAATCTCCGGGAAAATAATACAAAAAATATTATAATTCAAACTTTATAAAAGCAAAAAAAAAAATAACATTAGTAATTTTGGTTCCTAGTTCACGTCTCTATTTCATTTAGGGACGTGAACTAGGAACCGATCCAAATGGGGTACGGTCAATAGCCACCCTCCCCCAGTCAAGAGCCCCCCCCCCCCTCCGGTCATAAGCCCCCCCCCCTTCCCTTTTTTTAAATCCTTATTTACCTAGTTAAACAAATGAAGAACTACTTAGATAGAAATAACTGAGAGTTGCTAATGTAGTTTGTTGTATCCGCTAGTTTGTTGTACTGCACACTTCATGATTGTTTAATGACCTGGCAGGGGGGCTCGGGGGGCGACACGCCCCCCGATATACACATATTTTATGCTCAATCAGCAATGAACTACAAAAGTGTCAATAAGGATTAAATAATATAGATAAATAAGGATTAAAAAACAGGGGGGCTCCTGACCAGGGGGGGGGGGGAGCTCTTGACCGGGTGGCTTATGATCCAATACCCCCTCCCTGGTTCACATCCCTAAATAAAATATATGTTGTGAACTAGGGAGGGGTAAACGTCTTATTTTACAGGTAATTTCTTATTTAACTTATATAGTTACAAATAATAGAATTTGTAGTAATTTGCTGAATTTCAGTTTCAAATACTCCTTGTTGTTATTATTTGTGTATGTAGTCAAGATACTACATTTTCTGTCAATTTATATTTTTAGTGCAACATATTTAAAAAAAAATTATTTTCTTGTTCCTAATGGAAAAATATCGTCTTTTTAAACAAATAAAAATAAATATAAAAATATCCCCTTCCTAGTTCACGTCCTTAAATGAATTAGGGACGTGAACTAGTAATGTAACGTTTTTTTTAAAGTGTAGAATAGGTTCCGAATTATCGGTCAGTACTACATCTTCTGTCATTTAAGAAAAAAAAATATAAAAATTATTATTATTACACAGTGCTATCTAATAATAATTTTATATTGTTTTTTCTTATATGACCGAAGATGTGGAACTGACCAATAATCCGCAACTTACCCTACATCCATGCCACGTGTTCCTAGTAAAAACGTACCATAAGAACCACAAAAAAATACCCACAAATAACCACAAGATAATGTGGTGCAATAGAGTCTGACGTCACTGGAACATCAGGTAAAATAACTAGGGTAAGTTTCGAGTTATCGGACGGTTCCACATTTTCGATCATGTAAGAAAAAAATTCTAATTTAATATTTTAACGCTTCCCATATGAAAATAAAAGAAATCTCATTGGGAATTGCATTACAAATGTTAACTTCTTTACCATAAAAAAATTAATTCTAATTTTTAAATTCAGAAGCATGATTTTTTCAGAAAGGAGAAATTTCATTTTATTAATTCAATATCTATTGTAAAATATATATAGTTGATTAAACAGAAAAAATCACCTGAAAATCAACCTTCATGAAAAGTATCAGATTTTCCCCATTCCTGTTCACATTTTCCCCATTCCTGTTCACATTTTCCCATTCCTGTTCACATTTTCCCCATTCCTGTTCACATTTTCCCATTCCTGTTCACATTTTCCCCATTCCACTTCACATTTTCCCCATTTCCAGTTCACATTTTCCCCATTCCACTTCACACATTTTCCCCATTCCACTTCACACATTTTCCCCATTCCACTTCACATTTTCCCCATTCCACTTCACATTTTCCCCTCTAACTCACAAATACGATATACAGGCGTATCCTAAAAAGAGTATCACACTATAATTTTTCACTCTGTAATATAATGTGACTGTACAAACCATAAATAAACCATAATCAACCATAAATAAACCATAATCAACCATATAACCACCGGATGTTTTCATTATCATATACACATGTAATATACACACTAAATGTGTGTGTACACATGTATGTGTATTATCACATTCTTCGTTACCTAGAAACAAAATAGTTCTTTTTTATGTGTTTACCATTAGGATGACTTTGCTAATTTTTATCACGGTAATGTTCAATAAATAAATATATTGTATTGATATAATAATATTTATCTTATACTTTATGATATTTATATTAAAGAATATTAAAATTAGATGTTATTATATATATATATTATAATGTTATCATTGAAATTGTTACATAATTATTATGCTCGTATATGCAGTAAAGCTACTCTGAGATTATATTCCTGAAGCCGTACTATAATAATCATTTAAAACTGTATTTAACCTTTTTTTAAACATTTTTTAATATAAATAATTCTATTATTTAATTTAATTCAATTTAAAAATTAGATTTTTATAAAAAAAATATTAGTTGCTATAATAAGCGATTTTTTTATATTCATTTACTTTTCAAAATATAAAAGATTGTTATATAAGTCAGAAGGTTTATCTTAAATAAACAATTCAGTTTAATGAAATCAATCACAAACATTCCTGAATATTTACGATGCATTACCGTAATAAATTAATAGTAACACATAAACTGGGTTACCGTCATAAATAAATATATTATTTAATTCTCACACCTGAATCATAGATCACATTTTACCTATTATTACACATACATATTTTGAACATGCGGGCCACGAACCGTGCCGCAACACACCACAGCGTCAATATGCAAGAGTGCCAAACTTCCATTGCTAGCACACCCTCTTGCGAGTTCTTGGCACCGTCGCATTTCGCTTCAAAAGTATGAGCGTTTGGCACATCAGCAATCTAACCCCTTCCCCTCTCCCCCTCCTTTGCAACAAAATAGGGCCTTATTATAGGTTGCAACATCAGTCCAATTAGAATACAAATTATTCAATATCTAAATAAAAATATGTACATCGTTCATTATATTTTTAATTTTAATTAACATTTATAAATTAATTGTACTTACTACAAAGAACTGAATTGATCTGACTAATAATTCGGTAAACTGACCTTACAGCAATCTGCTGAATTATGGACGCCTCCCCCCTCCCCCCCATAATCATAATTATATATAGACATATATACAGCAGGTACATTAATACTTAGGTATGTGTACTCAACCACAAACATATATAATACCAATTATAGATAAGTTTATTCGACTTAAATGTATGGAATTGTACTATAAGATTTAATTTATATTTACCTACTTAGATAATAGCTATCGGAAAAGATAATAATAGGTCACATCTGGCTTGAGACTCTATGTTTATCTTTAATAAATTAATACCTATTCTTTTAATAGAATTAATACCTATTTATTTACATACCTATTATAAGATGCATATTATACATTATTGAGTAAAGCAAACGTGTGAATTTAATTCTATTCACCAGATTGAATAAACAGGGTCAATAACCTATTATTCTTTGCAGGAGAAGTTGGCCTCTTGGATTATTGGCCTCCCTACTAAAAATGGCCTCTTGGATCATTGGCCTCCCTACTAAAAATGGCCTCTTGGATTATTGGCCTCCCTACTAAAAATGGCCTCTTGGATCATTGGCCTCCCTACTAAAAATGGCCTCTTGGATTATTGGCCTCCCTACTAAAAATGGCCTCTTGGATCATTGGCCTCCCTACTAAAAATGGCCTCTTGGATTATTGGCCTCCCTACTAAAAATGGCCTCTTGGATCATTGGCCTCCCTACTAAAAATGGCCTCTTGGATTATTGGCCTCCCTACTAAAAATGGCCTCTTGGATTATTGGCCACCCTACTAATAAATGGCCTCTTGGATTATTGGCCTCCCTACTAAAAATGGCCTCTTGGATCATTGGCCTCCCTACTAAAAAATGGCCTCTTGGATTATTACCAAAAATAACAGGAAAATTCTCTCAACAATAGCATTTTTTTTACAAATAATTACTTTAAAACAATCACTACTGTTTTTTTCTTAGAAGACCAAATTTTCCTGTGCTATTCTCTTAGGAAACCAAATTTTCCTGTGTTTTCCTTAAGAGACCAAATTTTCCTGTGCTATTCTCTTAGGAAACCAAAGTATCCTGAGTTTTCTCTTAGGAGACCAAATTTTTCTGTGTTTTTCTCTTAAGAGACCAAATTTTCCTGTGTGATTTTTCTTACGGGACCAAATTTTGATTTATTTTTCTCTTGAGACTAACTTTTTCCTGTTTTTTTTTTCTCAGTAAACCAAATTTTCCTGTATTTTTCTCTTACGAGACCCAATTTTCATGTGTTTTTTCTTAGGAGACCAAATTCTTCCCGTATTTTTCTCTTAGGACACGAATTTTTCCCAGTGTTTTTCTTCTAGGAAATCAATTTTTCCTATATTTTTTTTTCTTATAAAATCAATTTATCTCGTGTTTTCACATTGGGAGACTGATTTTTCTTGTGTTTTTCTCTTATGAGACCAATTTTTCTTGTGTTTTTATATTAGGAGACCAATTTTTTTTATTTTTTTTCAAAAGGTCATTTTAATTCACAGCATTTAACCATACATTTTTAAATGAAGTGCGCTATTCAACTTATTTATTTGTTCTCTCTATTTAATATATAGCACAATAAAATGAAAATTACATCAAAATATCAGCATGATATTAGTTATTTATTTATTTTGAATTTTATTATC
>CANNZV010001591.1:124738-267643 GCA_947561585.1 Caprella mutica | reverse complement strand
GTCTTGACATTTTTGAATGACTAAATTTTTGTAAAAAATAACACTACCACGTCATAATGTAGTGTCTCTACTATAGTTCAAACCCTATCACCTACTTAGGAACTTATTTTCAAGAATTATATTAATGTTTGAAAATTGCTTCCAAACTTACGCCCCACCCTGTAGAATTAATATTTGTCTTCGGATTTCTTCAATAAGGAATGATGAAATCATAGATAACTAACTTTATTTTGTAATTCATAATATATACAAATTAACAAATGAATAAAAAAAAACTGTATAGAATAAGTAGTTAATAGCTGTATTATGTAAAGCTAGTATCAAGCTACAGAATTGGATATATTATAGAATACATGCAACTATATATATATATAGTTGATTTTTTTTACAAACTTAAAATTCTGATATTTGCATTAATTAAAGCAAGCAAATAAGTGATATCATGCAAATACACTGCATTGAATAGGCATTTTAGCTGACTAGTTAGATATAGACTCAAAGTAAACCAATACAAGAACCTTGAAATCGTATTCCAAGTGACGTCACCTTCTTTTTCTTTGTCGGTATTCAGTCGAGTGAGAGTATCCTTCCAACTATTTAATTCATGACCTCTCCCACGAGGTCATTCTCCAGAATAGTGAAAACCTCAGAGAAACAAAACAAAAAACAGAAACAACAGAACCGCCGTAACTAATGCAGGTGGAACAGATTAAAAATCCTTTATTTGCAAGTATTATACGAAATTTACCATAAAATTAATTTCAATCAATTCCACCTGCAAAAGTTATGGCGGAAACCGCTAAACTAAAACCAAACACTGCAATATTACCATAGTTACTAAATATTATCTGTACCAGGTGAAATAAAAACGAGACATGTCTCACACTTATATTTGATTGTCATAATTCTGAGTCGTACTAAGAGCGGGGTGTTCCTATATTGTAAAGTGCGTCATCGTGATATGTTTATTAAACGTGTCTCTTTTCATTTAGTAGCATTTCTCTCTGTCTACTCTGGAAAAATAAATAAATATTATATTTGAGAGTCCATGATACCTGCAGGAATAATGGACAACAATTAATTAATAATTAAATAAAGCATTTTATTTAGATATATAGTCCGAAGATGTGGAACCGTTCGATAATTCAGAATTTAACCTAGTTCACTTCAATAACTTTTTCTCGGATACAGATATTATCTCTCTCTATTTACATCATCTTTATAGTGACATCATCAGAATTCTCGTAAAAGATTGGGCATAAGAATTAATTGATAAAGTAGGAATTGTATATAAATAGATACGATAAAGTTTATCAGTTCCACGAATTTTATGCATCTTATTGATATAAAGTGATATAACGCATAAATAGGTAAACTTTAAGATATATTGGTGTGAGAATAGAAATAACTGTAACTGTTGTGATCAGGCTTGCCAACTTTTCATTATAGTGACATATGGTCCGGAAAAAGAAAATGAAGAGCTGAAAGTAAAAGAAACATACGAACTCTACTGGTTATCATTTAACAAAAGAAGTTTATGAACATTTTGGAGTTAAATGCAAAATAAAAAGAAATCCATAGGACAGGGAGAGATTTATTTATTTCAGTAGGGGTTTAACGTCTGCTTCGGAACCAAAGGCCATATCGCTGACGTCAAAAGGAAATTAAATACAAGGGACTGGAAGAACAGTCAGAAAGGAAAGTGGCTCCATGAACAAAGTCCCCTACCAGCGTCGGTGACAATGCTCATGGATGCAGAAAAGCTACTCCGTGAATGCAGTCACTTACCAAGGAATGTGACGAAAAAGGACACAAGCACCGGAGGCTGCACTGACGGATGGAAGAGGAAAATGAAGAGGTGATAGTAAATGAAGCCTACGAGTCTACCTAACACAAAATCTAAGACCTCGTAGTTGAAGAGCATAACCCTAGCGCTATCCTCTAGAACTGCAAGTAGCGTAAAAAAATGATAAACATGGTAAAAATGAAAAAAGACAATCTATAATCAAAATTACAACAGTTCGGGGCCAAAGGGACGCCACTCCCCTTCTCTTCCATTCACCATAGACAGTTTCAGGATAGAGCCCCTGGGGGCGACATGGAGAGAAAGAACAAATTTCAATATATAACTTTTACTCGTAAGTTACACAGTGCACGGGTACAATTATCAATTAACATTTAACAATTGTAATAACGATATATTTATAAAATATTGAACAAACATCTACATATACTAACTAAGCAAACGTTGATCAACAACGTAATTGATATGTAATTATCTGCCATAATTAACTTATTCAACTGCATAGTCTACACTAGTTTCAACCTAAGCAATAATTCATCACTCATTATTAAATATAAATTATATACTATGGGTTTAATGTTTACCTCGCAACCACAGGACATTTTATCGCAGACATCAAAAGGAAATTTAATACAATGGACTTTGAAGAAATAGTCAGACACGAAAGTGGCTTCATGAACAAAGTTTTAGGATAGTGATTCTGATACAATTTGATAGATTATCAATTCATGTTAGTTATGTTAATTTGTTGCATCTTAAATGGCCACCAGTGGGTCCCATGTAACGCCTATGAAAAATGGAAGGGAACGTCAAGAATCTTTTTCCTCTAATATAAATTTATAGAGATACAGAAAACAGTCATATAGGGTGACAAAAAGATTCCCCAAATCATTTAGAATTATATTCAGAACCAAAGTAACATATCAAATTTCAAATTAGTTGCCTTTTGCTTATATGAAGTACAAAAACGCCGCACTATTTATTCGTCAAACTTGGGCCAAGCAGAACAAATGGCTTCCTTTAAAGCGTCCACATTGGAGTAAGAATGAGTTGAAACTTGGTTTTCCAAAATGGACGATGCTGCGAAGTCCATACTATCAATTTCTGGAAATGAATATGGCCACAATGTTTTGTCTCAAAATCCCATGAAATCTTTTTTTTGCACCACCTTTGAGTCACGTTCACAGTGTGGGATGGCACTCCGTTTTGAGTGAAGATGTAATTGGTGCCAAATGATTCGATGGGCCAAAAGTTCAGAACAGAACTTGTTCTGCAAGATATTCATTTAAACATGATTGTTGAATTTGTTCCTTCATCCATGACGATCAAAGGAGATATGGTCTCACCCTTTGCAACAACAGCCCAGACCTTGACGAAAGAAGGCTTCTGGCGTTTGGAATTATTCTTAACGTTTAGAGCCAAGTCCACAGAGCAACGGGCATTACTCTACCATTCTGACTATTGGTGGCATCTTCTCGTCAGACCAAATCGAAACCTTGGATCGCTTGAACTCTTGCAAAATCATCTTTCTTCTGTTTCATGATGATTTCTCAAGCAATAATCTTACTTGATTGAGGCCTCCGAAATTAACTTTCTAGACAGATTTTTATGTGGAGTAAACTTTAGATTCTCTTTAATTAGTCTCTGTATTGAATTTTTAGAGATACCCATCTGTTTAGCAATTATTCTGTCACTTATTTGCAGACTCCGACCAATCGCTTTTTGACAGCAGTAATTACACTTTTGGTGCGAATTGATTTCTTTCTTCCAGGAATTAATTAATTAACGGTTGTGTCTTACTGCTAAAATTGTTTCAGTCGTTGTAAACCACATCGGCACACTTTGAGCTGTTTGGTGATAATCTTGGTGCTAACGCCAGCGCTATTGGGGCAAAAATCTGGTCGTACTTAACTTTGTCAGACATAACTTATAAAATAACTGAAATAACTGCTTGAACATTTATGTGAGCATTGTTAGGTATATGGTGATAAAAGACTAAAAACACAACATATCATTAGGTTAATGATAATTCTAAAATTAAACTTTTACTCTGACCCTTGAATACGCAACGTGCTAAAAATTTAGAACTAAGAAACTGTTCATAATATTAATAATGAGAATTAACTAATTCCATTCAACACAATATATTTAACATTAGCTACATTAATATATTCAATGTAGTGTTTATGTCCAATGAATATAACTCTAAACAATAAAGTGCTATATTATACAATAATATCCTATATTAAATTACTTTAAACTATATATGTAACTACAGGACGGAATATTTGAGAGTAATGGTACATTTCACCAACTAATTTTAGATTTAGACATCAGGTACGTTTGGCAGTGTCGAATATTAAATATTTGTAGTAAAATTAGAATTTCACTTTGAGATAATTTTTAGGAACGAAAATCTCTACTAGTCTTGATATTCAAACTATTTCTAAACTCTGTAGCATCTAATTCAGAAGTGGGAAGACAACTGTTGAGAGCGGAACTGAAATACAAGAGAGAAAAGTTAGTGACTTCAGAACAGGTGGTCAAAAAACTCAAATATCATCAAAATGCGAACAGTAAAATAGTCCACCTAAATAATAATTATTACCCATAGTTTTAGGAATGTCAAAAAAGAAATCCTATAATAAAGAATAATAATTCGATCAAAACACATGCTTAGCTGAAAAAAAGTGGCCAAAATTCGAAAATCTAAACCCACAGTGTAATTAATCTATAAATTGGAGTACTTTATTATATCTTAATTGCATTAGAAGGTGTGAATTACTAAGCATTTCTAACCATAGCAACTCACCTTCACTGATGTCCCTGTACTTTACCATCATGAGGTAATCTACCAATGAGATTGCCTCCTAAGAAACTAGACACGACAGTTCTACTGGTACTACCATCACCATTACCACTGTCAGGAGCATCACTGGGAGAGGTGGGCAGTCGAGATTGGTACCCCTGGGATGTTTTAGAGTCCTCAGGAGACTGAGGGACATCAAAAGTGTCCTGCCGTTTGAGAGTAGGATGGCTAGTCTCAGAATAGCGCACACCATCGTATGTTCTGTTTAGCATCCCTCTGTTTGAATGTGTCTCTACTTCACACACACGCTGTAGCCTCGAAGACAGATCTTCTGAAGAGCTACTAGAAGAGCTAGATTTAGGACTAGAAGTTACGGCACCAAGGATTTTATCCACCTCCGCACTTATCTGAGATATAGGAGGCGCCTTTTTGTAACCAAGGGAGGAGCCAAATACACCTCCTCGATACTCCTCCTCTACACTTACGGTATTAGGAGGTAGACTGGTGTCATAGCACTGGAGATTAGCCCCTTGACTCTGTCTAGAGGAGTGATAAGGGGTTTGATAAGCGCTACTTTGTTTGGTAGTTAGACTAGAAGTGTGAGAATAAGCTGGCAAAGCATCTGCAGCAGAGGATTGTAAAGGTAGGCTGCTTTTACTACCACTTTTGGAAGGAATACTATACGACTTCTCCACTTGAGTCTTCATTGAAGTGGATGAAGAGGTTGAAACAGTAGCGGGGAATAAAATATCTAATGTGGAAGGAAACAGTTTGATTTTGTTAGTTTCTCTATCCAACATACTAGTGGTTGACTGTAGCTTATTTTCAGAGAGTATTGGAGTTGAATCCATGCGACTAGGCGATTCAAAGCGATAAGGCGAGGCAGCTTCATAGCTATCTACATACAATTTAGGGAAAGGAGAAGTAGTTCTAGTGGTGCCCAGTACCCTTCTCAGTTCCTGATTGGCTCGTTCCTTGTCGTACTGCTCATTGGTTAGTTCCCTCTTGATACGCTCTATCTCAGTCTCTTTGTGGGCATTGGCTGAACGCAACTTACGACTCTCCAGTATCTCCTTCTCCAAATCACTCTGCACTTCAGTAAGCTGGAACACAGACGAGAACGAAAGGAAAACTGGTGAAACTATGAAACATTAATGCTTTGTTGTTATTTATATCTTTAAGATATTTAGAAAGAATACAGAAACTAAGCATAAAGTTAATAGAGATAACGAACAGTTTCACATAAGAGGAAAATGAATACAACTAGATTATGTGCACTCGGTAGAGCGCATACCTTCGCCTCCGCTTTGACCCGTTCTCTCCCAAAATTGGAGAAACTGCTAACTGGATAATAACCAATCGTCCCACCAAGTTTCATGCAATATGGTACACTACTTTTTGAGTTATCGAGTTATAAATGACCTTGACCTTTGACCGGATCGCTTCCAAAATTCTACCAGATCATTCTTGGACATTGACCAATTGTCCCATCAAATTTCAGACAATTTGATTGAATACTTTTGGAGTTATTGAGTTATAAATGGCATTGACCTTGATCTTTGACCTTTGACCTGATCGCTCCCAAAATCTAACAAAATGGTTCCTGTATATTGACCAATCGTCCCACCAAATTTATTGCAATATGGTTCAATACTTTTGAGTTTAAATGATTATGACCTTGACCTTTGACCGGGTCGCTCCCAAAATTCTAGCAGCAGGTCACTGGACATGGACCAATCGTTTCACGAAATTTCAGGCAATTTGGTTGAACACTTTTTCAGTTAAGCGAATAACAAGATGATAAATAAATAAATAAATTCCGATGAAAATATGACCTTCCCGCATTCTGCGAAGGTAATTAACTCGTTATTTTAATTTGTATCCATAATAGCTGCAGGTATTATGGATACAAATTAAATATTTTTTATTATATGATCGAGGATGTGGAACCAATCGATAACTCGTTCACTTACACTATTTTATATTTAAATTTCAGTAAAAGAAACTGTATGTATTTTTCTAAAGCTCATGCAAATGCTATAGTATTTGCAATGAATTAATTTAACAATGATATAATGAACTATGCGGAGCAATTACTATTGAGTGGTAGAAGAAAACACGTTTATAGTAATAGCGCGACAATCAAATCAATTAAATTTACGCTTTTAATGTAAGATCAATTCCCAAAGGTACAAGAATAGGCATTAGCTTAGAGAGTCTACAGACCGCTTTGGGGGAGACCCTTGAACATTCAATTCTTAGAGAACTTTACTTAATAACAAAATGGTAAATGTCGAATGAAGTACGATTGATCAGATACCAGTTCTCTTAACTAATACTACGGGCAAAGTACCATAGAGCCGGTCAGTCTGATCACGTTAGAGCAGTTGCTAGGATCTGGCAAACGTTTGATAAAAAAATATTTGGATCCTCATTGTTAATCTATAGCTACCTCATTAAAGCGAAAGATGAAATCATTAAATCCATTAAACAACCAAACGTCAACGTTAAACTTTTACACTACCTATTGCTTTGTCGAATTATAGAATCAGGCTTGTGAAATAATAACGAGCTTTCTATATTCGTGTGGACAAAGTTATGAGATTTCTTACAGCGTGCCTGGCGTAATGAAAACTGGAAATAACTATTGTGAAAAGCCACCTTTCTCAATTCTCTTTAATTTCATAGTATCTAAAACAGAGGAGTTGAATAATCCCAACTATATGCATGCCTTAACAGTCAGGGCAATGCAATTTAATCAAAACGACAATCGTACATTTAAGAAGGACTTCATGAACGTTAGAAATGGAAAGAACTTCAAGATAAAAGTAGTGCTCTCTTCCACCATGCGATAGTACTATCGCTTCAAACTATTCCCTCACCCTCCTCTGCAACTGCTGTTTCTCAATGGCGATCTGTTTACTGTGTGCCTCTACACTCCACTCGTGCCTCTTCTTCTCATTGAGGATGGCCTCAGTCCTCGCATGCTCACTCTGCAGGCTGGACAGTAGCGACTGCAGGCTCTCTATGCTGTGCTGCAGGCGTAACCTCTCCGTAGATAACTGGGGGAAATACAACGATAAAGTGTCTTGTCGATATTAGTCCTTACAGGCGAAATAGTGAAAAGAAAAGTCATGTGTATCATTTGGGTGATTGGGTCACAATTAAAACTTAGAAATTATTTGCTTATATCATTTGGTATTCTATAATTTCTGAAATTTTAAATCTCACGGTCTATTTTTACTATCCGGATCAATAAACTTAACGCACTTATTCATCACAATTGTTAGTTAGTGACGTCATAACCCCTTCTCTACAGTTTATCACCCCCTCCCTCTCACCTTTTCGAGCGCATCCTCCGTTCTGTTGAGTTCCCCCTGCAGTTCCCCCACTTTACTCTCCAGTTTTTTGTTTGTGTCCCTGCACGACAGTAACTCTTTGTCACACTCGAACTTCTTATCCTCCAACTCCTTGTAACGGGCCTCCAGCTCCGACAGTTGGGGACCGAGGCTCTGCACCTGCAGAAGGGAGAGGATGAAGTATGAGGAATGATTATTGTGTTCTAGATTAATTAATAACTAATTTACCATCAACTGTTTGTTTTAAAAACAATACTGCATAAATGAAATAAGCTGTGAGAGCAGTGCTCGGTATGTCCAAAAAGAGAATGTTTCTTCCGTCTAGAATTTTAAAAGTATAATAGCAGCGTAGCTATAAGGTTTTTGAGATATTGTCTCTACCGCTTAAGTTTCTATGTATCAGTGTTATAGGCATAATGTTCTTTACAAATAGTGTTTTTTAGCCTCCTCCTTGCATAGAGGTATGAGTTGAATTAAATTACAATTCATATAAGAGCTTTGAAACTCTCTACATAGATGGCTGTATTGTAGTTTATTGTATTCCCTAGTTTGTTGTACTGCGAACTTCATGATTATTTAATGCCCTAGCAGGGGGGTTCGGTGGGCGGCACTTCCCCGAAACTCTTATTGGTCAATCTCCAAAACCAATCAATGAGCTAATAACCTGAACACTAACATCCTAAAAAAATATTCGCAAGGACTACTACTTTTAAAACTAAATTCTTAGTGGTAGTAACCTTCTAATTTCTAACCTTAGAGGTGCCACCCGAGTTCTCTCTTACCTGTGAGAGCAGTTGGTCCCTCTCCTGGCGAAAAGTGTCCGCCACACCCTCCAGGTGGCTGAGTTTCTCCCCCTTGCTCTTGTTGTCCCCCTCCAAGGAAGCACTCATGTTCTTAAGACTTTCCAGTGTTCCATTGAGCTCCAGAAACTGCTGACGAAGAGCAGACTCTTCATTGGCCTGAAGGGAAGAGAGGAAAATGAAAAGCTGTGAAGGGGTGATGATAGCACTTGGATTACCCTCCACTTGACTCACACCTCTGCCTCCACTTGACTCACACCTCTGCCTCCACTTGACTCACACCTCTGCCTCCACCTGACTCACACCTCTGCCTCCACCTGACTCACACCTCTGCATCCACCTGACTCACACCTCTGCCTCCACCTGACTCACACCTCTGCATCCACCTGACTCACACCTCTGCCTCCACTTGAATCACACCTCTGCCTCCACTTGAATCACACCTCTGCCTCCACTAGACTCACACCTCTGCCTCCACTAGACTCACACCTCTGCCTCCACTTGAATCACACCTCTGCCTCCACTTGACTCACACCTCTGCCTCCACTTGACTCACACCTCTGCCTCCACTTGACTCACACCTCTGCATCCACCTGACTCACACCTCTGCCTCCACTTGACTCACACCTCTGCCTCCACTTGACTCACACCTCTGCCTCCACTTGACTCACACCTCTGCCTCCACTTGACTCACACCTCTGCCTCCACTTGACTCACACCTCTGCCTCCACTTGACTCACACCTCTGCCTCCACTTGACTCACACCTCTGCCTCCACCTGACTCACACCTCTGCCTCCACCTGACTCACACCTCTGCCTCCACCTGACTCACACCTCTGCCTCCACCTGACTCACACCTCTGCCTCCACCTGACTCACACCTCTGCCTCCACTTGACTCACACCTCTGCCTCCACTTGACTCACACCTCTGCCTCCACTTGACTCACACCTCTGCCTCCACTTGACTCACACCTCTGCCTCCACTTGACTCACACCTCTGCCTCCACTTGACTCACACCTCTGCCTCCACTTGACTCACACCTCTGCCTCCACTTGACTCACACCTCTGCCTCCACTTGACTCACACCTCTGCCTCCACTTGACTCACACCTCTGCCTCCACTTGACTCACACCTCTGCCTCCACTTGACTCACACCTCTGCCTCCACTTGACTCACACCTCTGCCTCCACTTGACTCACACCTCTGCCTCCACTTGACTCACACCTCTGCCTCCACTTGACTCACACCTCTGCCTCCACTTGACTCACATCTCTGCATCCACCTGACTCACACCTCTGCCTCCACTTGACTCACACCTCTGCCTCCACTTGACTCACACCTCTGCCTCCACCTGACTCACACCTCTGCCTCCACCTGACTCACACCTCTGACTCCACTTGACTCACACCTCTGCCTCCACCTGACTCACACCTCTGCCTCCACCTGACTCACACCTCTGCCTCCACTTGACTCACACCTCTGCCTCCACTTGACTCACACCTCTGCCTCCACTTGACTCACACCTCTGCCTCCACTTGAATCACACCTCTGCCTCCACTTGACTCACACCTCTGCCTCCACTTGAATCACACCTCTGCCTCCACTTGAATCACACCTCTGCCTCCACTAGACTCACACCTCTGCCTCCACTTGAATCACACCTCTGCCTCCACTTGACTCACACCTCTGCCTCCACTTGACTCACACCTCTGCCTCCACTTGACTCACACCTCTGCCTCCACTTGACTCGCACCTCTGCATCCACCTGACTCACACCTCTGCCTCCACTTGACTCACACCTCTGCCTCCACTTGACTCACACCTCTGCCTCCACCTGACTCACACCTCTGCATCCACCTGACTCACACCTCTGCCTCCACTTGACTCACACCTCTGCCTCCACTTGACTCACACCTCTGCATCCACCTGACTCACACCTCTGCCTCCACCTGACTCACACCTCTGCATCCACTTGACTCACACCTCTGCATCCACCTGACTCACACCTCTGCCTCCACTTGACTCACACCTCTGCCTCCACTTGAATCACACCTCTGCCTCCACTTGAATCACACCTCTGCCTCCACTAGACTCACACCTCTGCCTCCACTTGAATCACACCTCTGCCTCCACTTGAATCACACCTCTGCCTCCACTTGAATCACACCTCTGCCTCCACTTGACTCACACCTCTGCCTCCACTTGACTCACACCTCTGCCTCCACTTGACTCACACCTCTGCCTCCACTTGACTCACACCTCTGCATCCACCTGACTCACACCTCTGCCTCCACTTGACTCACACCTCTGCCTCCACTTGACTCACACTTCTGCCTCCACTTGAATCACACCTCTGCCTCCACTTGAATCACACCTCTGCCTCCACTAGACTCACACCTCTGCCTCCACTTGACTCACACCTCTGCATCCACCTGACTCACACCTCTGCATCCACTTGACTCACACCTCTGACTCCACTTGACTCACACCTCTGCCTCCACCTGACTCACACCTCTGCATCCACTTGAATCACACCTCTGCCTCCACTAGACTCACACCTCTGCCTCCACTTGACTCACACCTCTGCATCCACCTGACTCACACCTCTGCATCCACTTGACTCACACCTCTGACTCCACTTGACTCACATCTCTGCCTCCACTTGAATCACACTTCCACTTGACTCACTTTTGCCGCCATGGCGTGGGTAAGTTCCTCCAAGGTGTCACAGTACTGTTGTGTCTTCAGTTTAAAGTTATCCCTCTCCTCCTTCACTTTACTCAGCTCTCCCTCCCTCTCACTCACTGTCTGTTGAGAGTTAGACAGCTCCTGGAGGAGACGTCTGAAACAGGAGGGAGCAGTTGAATCTTTTCGTACTTCATAACAATAAATACAATATTTAGACACATTCGAGAAATTATGCAAATTGACAAGATGAAACCAGAGAAATTAGAGTTTATAGAAATGCATAAGTAGTCAGAAGTACCTACCGCTAGAGGGCGTTGGCACAGATTTGGTGAGAGGTATTATGAACACTAACATGAACAATATCAGGAGGCGCGGAATTCAATCGTACATTTCTACCGCTAAAACAATCCAGTCTTTTATTAGCTATTCACGTCGGTAAGAGAAGAAATTTACATGGCCTTCAGACAGGTTGCTTTGTTTCTGCCCACCCTTGGACTGGTGGCCGGAAATTTCAGTCTCGGAATATTCGGTCTTGAAATTTTGGTCTAAAAATTTCGTTTGTTGTACTGCACATTTCATGATTGCTTAATAACCTGACAGGGGGTTCGGGGCCTACACGCCTCCTATACATTTAATCATAAGTTTTTTATGCCTGGGACTGAATATTCCGAAACCGAAATTTCCGCTCGAATCTCATGTTAAATGTATGTTAAAACATGTCAAAATTACTAATGTTACGTATCATTTCACAACGGGTAATGATGTTATCCGCTTTAAATGAATACACTAAACATTTTAGTACTCATCATTTTAGATTTTTCTATTACTGTTCCTAAATAACACCATTATAAACTGAGACTGAATTTTCCAAGACCGAAATTTCCTAGAGCCCCTTGGACTACATCAACAACCACCACAAACATGAATGTAAGAAAAACCTAATAGACGGGGAGTCCAGGGGGCGTCAGTCTAGCTGAAAAGGTTACCAATTTCTAATAGCATCTCATTATCTAGCACCAATGACTGACCAACCATCTGTACGTCTGCCGGGTCTCACCTGGTGGGTGTGGTCATGGGCGTGTTTTCATGGTAGTTAAATTGTCATAATCTAGGATGAGTTAAGTTATTCCGACCGTTATGTAATTTCGTACGTTCATTACTTATAATATAAATATAATGGAATTAATAAAATAATTGATAAATTAACCAGTGGGCGGTGTACAGGAGTCAGGAATACGTAACTTATCCTGGATCTATTTATTTAATTTTCTCAATTCAATTAACATAATAAAATAAGCATTAAAACTTTATTATAATTCACCAAACAGGTTTTCATACTTAGTAACTGAATATGATCACTAGAACAATAACGGGTTAAAGACATTCAAAATAAGTAATTCATTTAGTGGGGGTTTAACGTCTGCTTTGGGACAAAAGGACATATCGCTGTCTACAAAGAAGAAATAGATACACTGGACTTTGAAGAAACAGTCGGATAGAAAAGTGGTTCTACGAATAAAATTTGTGACATAGCTATTGGATGCAGAAAAGCTACTTAGTGAATGCAGTCACTTATTAAGGAATATGAGAGAAAAGAGACACAAGCACCGGTGGCTGCACTCACGGATGGAAGAGGAAAATGAAGAGGTGATAGTAAATGAAGCCTACGAGTCTACCTAACAAAATTTTTTACCTCGTAGTTGAAGAGCATAACCCTATCAAGAAAATTGGACGAAAAGAGACCAGAAGAACAGAGTTGATAATATAAGGTAAGGTAAGTTACGAACTATCGGTCAGTTTCACATTTTCGCTCATAAGAAAAAACGGTATAATAATTATTATTTAATTTTTATTTTAAATAGTATCCATGATACCTGCAGGGATCATTGATACCATTTACAGGTGAATAATAATCATTATACCGTGCTTCCTTAAAAGAACGAAATGTGAAACTGACCGATAATTTGTAACTTACTCCACATCATTTTCCTCCTTATCCACAGAAGGGGGGGGGGGGGGTACCTTATCTCAGCCAGGGCACTGTCCCTCTCCCTGGTTACTTCCTGCAACTGCTCCTGCAGCAGACACACCTTCTGCTTCAGGTTTGCCAGACTAGTTTGCTCGGAGTGAAGACACTCTGCACCAGACCTGAAATGAAGTAGAATGTCAAGAGCTATTGTTATTTAAGGTATGCTTAGCAACATATATCAGTTACAGTGTACTGCTAGAGAAATAACTAGCTAATGAACTAAAGGCTAAATAAAAGAATATGAAGGCATTAACCATTTGGGGCACAGTTAATACCAGAGGCTAATCAGACATCGTATGGAAATTTCACTAGGTTGTTATTTAATTAGCACCTATCGATGAGATTTTACCCAATAAGTTTTTTTTACATCAGAGACAAAAAGGAAGGTACAAATACACCAAGAAATAACATACAATGTGAAGAATTTAATCGATCTAAATGAGAGTTGAACACATTTTCGATTATGTATGAAAGAATATATATCTAACAGTTATTGTTTAACTCATTATTTTGATTATTATAGTTTTTTCTGATATGATCGAAAAAGCGGATTTTATTAAATTAATATCAAATTGGAACTAAATAACAAATTAATAAAATAATATTTTTATTACCTTCGCAGAATGCAGAAGATAATGTTTTATGCGGCATTTATTCATTTGAGTATCAATTAGTTCCATATTACAAATATATATTATAACAGTTTTCCGTTACAGCTGTGCATATAATAGAGTGAGCCGTGAGCTAGGTGATGGTAAAGTACACACAAATAAATACCAACACCTACACTAATGCTACGTAAAAATAATCTTTGTCAAAACTCTTCTCGTAGTGTAATGTAGAGAAAGTTATGGTGGGCCATGGAAGATTAAGTGTGAGCCCCCTTAATCTCCTACGGCCCACCATCCCCCGTTAATCTCCTATAGCCCACCATAACTCCCCCTTAATCTCCCATGGCCCCACCATAACTCCCCCTATTCTCCCATGGTCCCACCATAACTCCCCCTTAATCACCCATGGCCCACCATAACTCCCCCTATTCTCCCATGGCCCCACCATAACTCCCCCTATTCTCCCATGGTCCCACCATAACTCCTCCTTAATCACCCATGGCCCCACCATAACACCCCCCTAATCTCCCATGGCCCCACCATAACTCCCCCTACTCTCCCATGGCCCCACCATAACTCCCTCTATTCTCCCATAACTCCCCCTTAATCTCCCATGGCCCCACCATAACTCCCCCTTAATCACCCATGGCCCCACCATAACACCCCCCTAATCTCCCATGGCCCCACCATAACACCCCCCTAATCTCCCATGGCCCCACCATAACACCCCCCTAATCACCCATGGCCCCACCATAACTCCCCCTACTCTCCCATAGCCCCACCATAACTCCCCCTACTCTCCCATGGCCCCACCATAACTCTCCCTATTCTCCCATGGCCCCACCATAACTCCCCCTTAATCACCCATGGCCCCACCATAACTCCCCCCTAATCTCCCATGGCCCCACCATAACACCCCCCTAATCTCCCATGGCCCCACCATAACACCCCCCTAATCACCCATGGCCCCACCATAACTCCCCCTACTCTCCCATAGCCCCACCATAACTCCCCCTACTCTCCCATGGCCCCACCATAACTCTCCCTATTCTCCCATGGCCCCACCATAAATCCCCCATGGCCCCACCATAACTCCCCCTTAATCTCCCATGGCCCCACCATAACTCCCCCTTAATCTCCCATGGCCCCACCATAACACCCCCCTAATCTCCCATGGCCCCACCATAACTCCCCCTTAATCACCCATGGCCCCACCATAACTCCCCCTACTCTCCCATAGCCCCACCATAACTCCCCCTACTCTCCCATGGCCCCACCATAACTCTCCCTATTCTCCCATGGCCCCACCATAAATCCCCCTTAATCTCCCATGGCCCCACCATAACTCCCCCTTAATCTCCCATGGCCCTACCATAACTCCCCCTTAATCTCCCATGGCCCCACCATAACACCCCCCTAATCTCCCATGGCCCACCATAACTCTCCCTTAATCTCCCATGGCCCCACCATAACACCCCCTTAATCTCCCATGGCCCACCATATCTCGCTCTGAGTAAATATCTGCTCCAGTGCAGGGGGTTAATGGAGTGGTGGCATATGTTCACTTTCACTCTTACTTATTAAAGACCAACTTACTTTGTTGTAACGGACCTACCAAAACAAACAACAACAACTGAAAGGGAAGGTGATTGAGAGGGAAAGGGAGCGCAGTCAAGAGGCAGGCCAACTGTAAACCTGCTGTCAATTTTCAACCAGAGAACGGAGTGAAAAAATAAAGTGAATTTTGAAAGAAAAATTAGGGTCTGGGGTAAATATTTTAAAAATAGATTAGAATGAATGGTTGTAAAATTAATTGAAATATACAGTTCTATTTATTGGGAGAAGTATCTGTAAGTAATATATGTAAATAAAACTATCAAATATTTATTATTATCATTTAAACTTTTGAAGGTCCACTCCAGTTATTTTCTTATTTATTATTTTGGTAAATTCTTCCTATGGAGGATAATTGTATTAAATAATGCAAAGACCACACAGTCAATTGATGCTATAACTGTCCGTGTGATGGCGCTGTCTCTTTGCATTGGCTATCACTCACAATCATTCACAAATAAAGAGTGGGTAACTGAGTTACGTTTTCAATACCTGGGGTAAGTTATGAGTTATAAGACAGCTCCACATTTTCGATCACATAAGAAAAAAGTATATAACTAAAACACGACTTAAAATGTTAAAGATTTTTTTCTCATCTGATCGAAAATGTGGAACTGTCCGCTAACTCGTAACTTACCCCAGCTCAGTCACGGACGGTAGAACATTAGGACTCCTAGAAAGGTGACAAGGTGTACTAATTAGCAGGTAATTGGGGGTGAAAGTGAATCACAGGGACACATTAGAGGGGGGGGGGGGGGGGGGTTATACACCTTATTATATTACATAGTAATAGCATACTTTAATTATTTAGTTAAAAATAGTAATAAACTAATAATGAAAACTGAACTTCAAGAGTTTCTTTAATTTGTTATTGACATGATTGTTATTTTTTAAATGTAATATTACAATTGTTTAATTATTTTTAAATTTGACTGTAACATCTAACTAATTTTGAAATTAATGAATATTATTTATTATAATATTATACATCACTATTTACTTAATATCTAATAAACAATATTATTTTTTATGTATTTAAAATAGTGAAGGTGAACATCAACAGACTCGCACAATCAAGTATTTCAAGTTTTCTTATTAATAATAATTTAATTCATAAACTAATAAATATTTTCTAAATAACAAACGAAATTTTAAAGTAACTGATAAATATTTTTAAAAAACATAGTCAATAATTTAATTTTCAAAAATATATTTAAAAAAACAAATACCGGTTATAGCTAAATCAATTTTAATGATAAGGTACATCCTCTCTATTATTCGTACTGAAAATACAGGTTATTCAATAATATAAATTAAAAACTAATAAATATTTCTCAAAAATAATGAATCTACTATAAAACAATACCCCACATAAAACTACAACAGTTATCAGTTGCATGTTATAATTATATAAAATACACCATCACAATAAAATTGATTAGGAGCATAGCATATATTTATTATGATATAATCATAACAATTGCCATTTCCGTATTACTCAGCTATTTTAAGGATAAAAAAAAGATAAATATAGTAATTAGCAAGTTAGAATGTAAACAAATTAACTGGTCATGGTTGAGGCAAAGAAATAATAGAAATGATAAATTATTATTGCCACATTAACAATGCATTGAGAAACATTTATTAATGATCATAAATAAATAAAAATGTGTATTCTGAAAAATAATTTATATATTATCTAATAAATTATTATAATAATTTATTATTATATTAGGCCTCACTTTTATGAACCAAATCAACGACTCAAGACATATTTCAAATAATACTAATAAGAGCAAGACAAGACTCAAAGTTATAATATAATAGTAACTCCTTAAAAATTTCATTTTCTACGAGCTAGAATAGAAGAAAATGGTCTAGATGGCTCGATTTAACGTATAATACAATGTTTGTTGCCAGAATCAGCTGAAGAAAGCTCTGTGATGAAAGTTCAAGGTAGTGAATAATTAAAAGTTTTTTCTGTTACAAACTTATAAAGACTAATTTCTGAACAAGTTGCTTTTAATAACCTCATCTGAATAATAATATTGTAGTTACCGTGAAATAAATATCACAAAAAATGGTCTCCGTTTTGTATATCTAATAACCTACCTACAGTGGTCACTTCGAGAAATGCCTCGTAATAATTTCAGCTTCCATAAAACTGGGGCCTGCTTGAAATAGGGGTTCAATGTCTGCTTTGGAATCGAAGGCCATATCGCTGATAAATATAAGATACTCTGAAGAAGCAGTCAGAAAGGAAAGTGGTCCTATGAACAAAGTCACCTACCACCAGTCCTAAAATGTTCACAGATGGTAAAGGAAAATGAAGAGGTGATAGTAGATGAAGCCTACAAGCCTACCTAATATAAAAATCTAAGAGGAAAATAAAAAGGTGATGGCAAATATAAATAATATAAAACCTTGAAATTGGAGAGCATAATCGTAGTTTATCCTTCAAACTAAATATTTTCCATATCTCCCTGCTGAAGATGTGCTCTATTTTTTATAACTCCTTTCCTTAAAAGGACATGAATTCTGATAACGAGTCATGTACGTGAGACCTTACAGCGACCAACTGGTCCTTACAACGACCAACTGGTTGTAGCAGCATAATAAATGCCCTAGCTAAGTATTCCTACCCATTATAATATGTAACTGAACATCTTCAGTTATTTTAGAAGGTTATCAAGTGTTGATTAGAGAAGTTAAGGAGAATTAATGCATTGTGAACAGGATTAAGCAATGACCATGAAGATGTACACTAAGTTAATAATTTGAATAATAAGGCATTGTCACCTTGACCCAAATTGAGTATTAATAATGTAATATAGGATAAGGTAATTTGAATGAAATTAAAAAGATAGACAAAGATAGAGGGAACATAGAAATAATATTTCATACTATTAATGCCATTGTTGACTTATTTTTAGTAACATGAGAGTATAGAATTTAATGTTATAATAATTAGATATAAGGAATAGTGTAACATCTTGTCACATTGAACGAACCTACATTTTCCATTTCCCTTCTCATTTTCTCTTGCTATGCAATTTTTGATGAGTAATAATAAATTCACAAGAAACAAACTAAATTTTTGAATTTGAACTGTTTTAAATTGCAAGGGACTGTAAAAATTGGAGATATCTCTAGATCACTTCGTTAGAAACTGTTTGGGGTTATAAAATTGTCTTTGTTTTTCTTCTAGCGTCAAAACTCATTGATTTATATTCATTTTTAGGTGGGAAATTCACATCCCGTGCTCGAAGAAAAAACCTTCATCAGCAAAAAAATTGCTAAGTTTCTCTAAATTAGATGAGACGATCCCCTTAAATGATCGAAACTGTGGATTGTTCGATAAATAGGCACTTACCCTATTACAGAAGCAGAAGAGTCATATATTCACAACACAAGGCCAATGTCAATTCAAGGACAACTTAAAAAAACATTTTCTATTTTTCTATTAATTGTAAGTTATCTTTGACAATGCCAGTTGATTAAATTAGAACCAGTTCTAGAACATACAATAGAACTAGTTCTAAAGTAGACCTTGAGTGCTAACCGGAATGATTCTAAGGTGAGAACGGACTTATGGTCTGTAAGGTGAAATTAATTTATTAACGTGATACTAAAAAACCTTTACGTGATAAATAGTTAACTTTTTTTACACTGTAACCAAAACAAGTGATCGGTAATCATTTTTTCTTACTAAATTGTTAATGTTACGGTTTGTAATAAAAGTAAACTGGTAAAATTCATATCCTTTCAATATCTGTTTTAACTGAACCAATGTCATGTTAAAATTTAGGAAACTTTTTATAGTTTTAGTAAATATAGTTCTTAATTTTTAGTGTTTATAGTATTTTAATATTATATTTCACAATTTTTGATTTTCAAAGTACCTCCTCAGATGCATCTTATTTGTATTTTCAATTTAAATTTTATTTTTTTCAGTTTACCCTGTATATATCAAAAAAATGAAAGCTTAAATAGATAAATAAAGAATAAAATAAACTGTCAAAATATATTAAATGGCTACCAAAATATTATTATAATTTGAAAGGAGATCGCTAACCTTCACACCATTTTAAAATATTAACAATAAAAACTAATGAATTATGATAAATACTTTAGGGATTGAAGGGGGAAAGGAATTGAAGGGAAAGGAATTGAAGGGAAAGGGATTGAAGGGAAGGGGATTAAAGGGAAGGGGATTGAAAGGAAAGGGATTGAAGGGAAGGGGATTGAAGGGAAAGGGATTGAAGGGAAGGGGATTGAAGGGAAGGGGATTGAAGGGAAGGGATTGAAGGGAAGGGGATTGAAGGGAAGGGGATTAAAGGGAAAGGGATTGAAGGGAAGGGATTGAAGGGAAGGGGATTAAAGGGAAAGGGATTGAAGGGAAGCGGATTGAAGGGAAGCGGATTGAAGGGAAAGGGATTGAAGGGAAGGGGATTGAAGGGAAAGGGATTGAAGGGAAAGGGATTGAAGGGAAGGGGATTGAAGGGAAGGGGATTGAAGGGAAGGGGATTGAAGGGAAAGGGATTGAAGGGAAGGGGATTGAAGGGAAGGGGATTGAAGGGAAGGGGATTGAAGGGAAGGGGATTGAAGGGAAGGGGATTGAAGGGAAGGGATTGAAGGGAAGGGGATTAAAGGGAAAGGGATTGAAGGGAAGCGGATTGAAGGGAAAGGGATTAATGGTAAGGGGATTAATGGTAAGGGGATTAATGGTAAGGGGATTAATGGTAAGGGGATTAATGGTAAGGGGATTAATGGTAAGGGGATTAAAGGTAAGGGGATTACAGGGAAAGGGATTAAAGAGAAGGGGATTAAAGGTAGGGGATTAATAGAAGGTTGCTCACTAGCTCTCAGTCTCATCTCACAAAGACTCATTACTTCATCAGCAACAAAGAGAGAGAAGGAAAGAAAAGGGCAGAGAGAGAGAATAGTAAGTAACTGTGTATAGAGAGAAAAAGGGAGTAACGTGGTAATATATTGCTATATTGTTTTTATATGCTAATGTTGCAATAGAAGTTTCAATGGGTATTGGAATATATACTAATACAGATATTGGAACATGTAATGTATAGGGTACGTCCAAAGTTATCGGACTGTTCCACATTTCCGATCATATAAGAAAAATTATATAATAATTATAATTTAACTTGTAATACATTTTTAATACGATCAGAATCAATGGCAATAATGCTTATGATACCTAACTGGTAAGACTGTACCTAACTGGTAAGACTGTACCTAACTGTTAAGACTGTACCTAACTGGTAAGACTGTACCTAACTGTTAAGACTGTACCTAACTGGTATGACTGTACCTAACTGGTAAGACTGTACCTAACTGGTAAGACTGTACCTAACTGTTAAGACTGTACCTAACTGGTATGACTGTACCTAACTGGTAAGACTGTACCTAACTGGTATGACTGTACCTAACTGGTAAGACTGTACCTAACTGGTAAGACTGTACCTAACTGTTAAGACTGTACCTAACTGGTATGACTGTACCTAACTGGTAAGACTGTACCTAACTGGTATGACTGTACCTAACTGGTAAGACTGTACCTAACTGGTAAGACTGTACCTAACTGGTAAGACTGTACCTAACTGGTAAGACTGTACCTAGCTGGTAAGACTGTACCTAACTGGTAAGACTGTACCTAACTGGCATGACTGTACCTAACTGGTAAGACTGTACCTAACTGGTAAGACTGAACCTAACTGGTAAGACTGTACCTAACTGCATGACTGTACCTAACTGGTAAGACTGTACCTAACTAGTAAGACTGTACCTAACTGGCAAGACTGTACCTAACTGGTAAGACTGTACCTAACTGGTAAGACTGTACCTAACTAGTAAGACTGTACCTAACTGGCAAGACTGTACCTAACTGGCACGACTGTACCTAACTGGCATGATGGTACCTAACTGGTACCTCTGCACGTGGTTTAAAATGTTAACCAGTGGCCATTAGTTCTCACGAGGGTAGCCTGCTTAGCTCAGTCTGGTGCTGGCAGTGAAGGGGAGAGGAGTGTGCATTGCATAGCTCTGCTGTGAGAACATCTAGTGACAGTGAACTTCAAAACACATACACTTAGTGATTAGTTAAATAAACTGATGTATAGAAATACCTTTTCACTATATATTAAACTAATAGTACATATATAATAGTTTATATATTTTATTATAACAGGATAGTATCGAAATCAGAGCTTAACCTTTAAGTCGGCGTTTTTAATTTAATTTAGTAACTGGATATATTTTGGTGATACATTTATGTAACACGTTAGAAAAGATGCTTTGAATTAATCTATTAATATTCAATATATGACAGCATGGGCTATAATTACTAATATATTTCAAGTGATAGTTAAAATTATTTAAACGATACACTTTTAGTTAATAGGTATTTCTTAACAGCATTATAGAAAATTAATAAATTAAAAATATTAGTAATTGAAAATATAAAAATATATCTAGGGTTATTGGACGGATCCACATTTTATGATGATGGTAATATGTATATAATTATAAATTTTTAACTTATATTTTAATTGGTATCCATGATAGCTGAAGGTACTCTACCTAAGCTTGGGACAAAAAACTATACAAATAATATTTCCTCATATCCAACCTTACATACTTTATTTAGCTGTAACAGTGAAAGGGAAAGTGTCCATTTATTGTGTCCTAATTGGTACACCGTATGTCCACTCACCATAGGACATGATTAGGACTTCAACAGAATAGCAATTGACTAATTCCTTTTAGTGCATTTACAAAGGTACCGATACCACAGTTATTATAATGTAAACACACTAAGTGTTCGTGGCTTGAATAATTAATTATACGGTTCAGAATAGTTAATTATTTTAGCAGGGGTCTAACGTCTGCTTCGGAACCAAAGGCCATTAAATACAAGGGACTGGATAAAGCAGTCAGAAAGGAAAATAGCTGAACAAAGTCACCTACCCTCAGTCGATGAAAAGATCATTGATGCAAAAAAGCTTCTCCGTGAATAGCTTTATTAAAGATAAAACTTTTTTGAACAATGATTAAAAAATAAAGGTTACAGTTACGTATATTGTTGGGAGATGAATTAAATTGAAAAACCTCAATTTTAAACAAAATATGGAAATTTCAATATTAACTAAACAAAATTAATTTTGAATTTATTTAAAAAGTCCTTCACAGCTCTTATTTTAGTTATTAAGACAAAGCACAAAGTGATATCAGCAACCACTAATGGTCACTACATTACGACACAGTTATCTTTCAATGTTCACCTTCAATACAGTTATGCAGTTTACTCAATGAAGAGGAAAAAAAGTAGTGATCTATATGAGAGAAACAGCGATAATATCAAACAGCTTATGAATCTTAAATCATCTCATTTATATTACGAATTTAATGAGATTAAAGGAAGATTATTTCAACTGTAATTTAAACGTATGGGACCTGATATTCGATATTATTTGCACATTTTAATAATTTCTATTACCTGTAAATAAATATTGTAAGAATGTTCTTCACCGTGAGAGTTCATCCCTAGTGGAATATTATTTGTATTGACTGTAAATAGATATTGTAAGAATGTTCTTCACCGTAAGAGTTCATCCCTAGTGGAATATTATTTGTATTGACAGTAAATAGATATTGTATGAATGTTCTTCACCGTAAGAGTTCATCCCAAGTGGAATATTATTTGTATAGACTGTAAATAGATATTGTATGAATGTTCTTCACCGTAAGAGTTCATCCCTAGTGGAATATTATTTGTATTGACAGTAAATAGATATTGTATGAATGTTCTTCACCGTAAGAGTTCATCCCAAGTGGAATATTATTTGTATTGACAGTAAATAGATATTGTATGAATGTTCTTCACCGTAAGAGTTCATCCCAAGTGGAATATTATTTGTATTGACTGTAAATAGATATTGTATGAATGTTCTTCACCGTAAGAGTTCATCCCAAGTGGAATATTATTTGTATTGACTGTAAATAGATATTGAATGAATGATTTTCACCGTAAGAGTTCATCCCTAGTGGAATATTATTTGTATTGACTGTAAATAGATATTGTATGAATGTTCTTCACCGTAAGAGTTCATCCTTAGTGGAATATTATTTGTATTGACTGTAAATAGATATTGTATGAATGTTCTTCACCGTAAGAGTTCATGCCTAGTGGAATATTATTTGTATTGACTGTAAATAGATATTGTATGAATGTTCTTCACCGTAAGAGTTCATCCCTAGTGGAATATTATTTGTATTGACAGTAAATAGATATTGTATGAATGATCTTCACCGTAAGAGTTCATCCCTAGTGGAATATTATTTGTATTGACTGTAAATAGATATTGTATGAATGTTCTTCACCGTAAGAGTTCATGCCTAGTGGAATATTATTTGTATTGACAGTAAATAGATATTGTATGAATGTTCTTCACCGTAAGAGTTCATCCCTAGTGGAATATTATTTGTATTGACTGTAAATAGATATTGTATGAATGATCTTCACCGTAAGAGTTCATGCCTAGTGGAATATTATTTGTATTGACTGTAAATAGATATTGTATAAATGTTCTTCACCGTAAGAGTTCATGCCTAGTGGAATATTATTTGTATTGACTGTAAATAGATATTGTATGAATTTTCTTCACCGTAAGAGTTCATCCCTAGTGGAATATTATTTGTATTGACTGTAAATAGATATTGTATGAATGTTCTTCACCGTAAGAGTTCATCCCTAGTGGAATATTATTTGTATTGACAGTAAATAGATATTGTATGAATGATCTTCACCGTAAGAGTTCATCCCTAGTGGAATATTATTTGTATTGACTGTAAATAGATATTGTATGAATGTTCTTCACCGTAAGAGTTCATGCCTAGTGGAATATTATTTGTATTGACAGTAAATAGATATTGTATGAATGTTCTTCACCGTAAGAGTTCATCCCTAGTGGAATATTATTTGTATTGACTGTAAATAGATATTGTATGAATGATCTTCACCGTAAGAGTTCATGCCTAGTGGAATATTATTTGTATTGACTGTAAATAGATATTGTATAAATGTTCTTCACCGTAAGAGTTCATGCCTAGTGGAATATTATTTGTATTGACTGTAAATAGATATTGTATGAATTTTCTTCACCGTAAGAGTTCATCCCTAGTGGAATATTATTTGTATTGACTGTAAATAGATATTGTATGAATGTTCTTCACCGTAAGAGTTCATCCCTAGTGGAATATTATTTGTATTGACTGTAAATAGATATTGTATGGATGATCTTCACCGTAAGAGTTCATCCCTAGTGGAATATTATTTGTATTGACTGTAAATAGATATTGTATGAATGTTCTTCACCGTAAGAGTTCATCCCTAGTGGAATATTATTTGTATTGACTGTAAATAGATATTGTATGGATGATCTTCACCGTAAGAGTTCATCCCTAGTGTAATATGATTTGTATTGACTGTAAATAGATATTGTATGAATGTTCTTCACCGTAAGAGTTCATCACTAGTGTAATATTATTTGTATTGACTGTAAATAGATATTGTATGAATGTTCTTCACCGTAAGAGTTCATCCCTAGTGGAATATTATTTGTATTGACTGTAAATAGATATTGTATGAATGTTCTTCACCGTAAGAGTTCATCCCTAGTGGAATATTATTTGTATTGACTGTAAATAGATATTGTATGGATGATCTTCACCGTAAGAGTTCATCCCTAGTGTAATATGATTTGTATTGACTGTAAATAGATATTGTATGAATGTTCTTCACCGTAAGAGTTCATCCCAAGTGGAATGTTATTTGTATTGACTGTAAATAGATATTGAATGAATGATTTTCACCCTAAGAGTTCATCCCTAGTGGAATATTATTTGTATTGACTGTAAATAGATATTGTATGAATGTTCTTCACCGTAAGAGTTCATCCCTAGTGGAATATTATTTGTATTGACTGTAAATAGATATTGTATGAATGTTCTTCACCGTAAGAGTTCATCCCTAGTGGAATATTATTTGTATTGACAGTAAATAGATATTGTATGAATGATCTTCACCGTAAGAGTTCATCCCTAGTGGAATATTATTTGTATTGACTGTAAATAGATATTGTATGAATGTTCTTCACCGTAAGAGTTCATGCCTAGTGGAATATTATTTGTATTGACAGTAAATAGATATTGTATGAATGTTCTTCACCGTAAGAGTTCATCCCTAGTGGAATATTATTTGTATTGACTGTAAATAGATATTGTATGAATGATCTTCACCGTAAGAGTTCATGCCTAGTGGAATATTATTTGTATTGACTGTAAATAGATATTGTATAAATGTTCTTCACCGTAAGAGTTCATGCCTAGTGGAATATTATTTGTATTGACTGTAAATAGATATTGTATGAATTTTCTTCACCGTAAGAGTTCATCCCTAGTGGAATATTATTTGTATTGACTGTAAATAGATATTGTATGAATGTTCTTCACCGTAAGAGTTCATCCCTAGTGGAATATTATTTGTATTGACTGTAAATAGATATTGTATGGATGATCTTCACCGTAAGAGTTCATCCCTAGTGGAATATTATTTGTATTGACTGTAAATAGATATTGTATGAATGTTCTTCACCGTAAGAGTTCATCCCTAGTGGAATATTATTTGTATTGACTGTAAATAGATATTGTATGGATGATCTTCACCGTAAGAGTTCATCCCTAGTGTAATATGATTTGTATTGACTGTAAATAGATATTGTATGAATGTTCTTCACCGTAAGAGTTCATTACTAGTGTAATATTATTTGTATTGACTGTAAATAGATATTGTATGAATGTTCTTCACCGTAAGAGTTCATCCCTAGTGGAATATTATTTGTATTGACTGTAAATAGATATTGTATGAATGTTCTTCACCGTAAAAGTTCATCCCTAGTGGAATATTATTTATATTGACTGTAAATAAATATTGTTTGAATGTTCTTCACCGTAAGAGTTCATCCCTAGTGGAATATTATTTGTATTGACTGTAAATAGATATTGTATGGATGATCTTCACCGTAAGAGTTCATCCCTAGTGGAATATTATTTGTATTGACTGTAAATAGATATTGTATGAATGTTCTTCACCGTAAGAGTTCATCCCTAGTGGAATATTATTTGTATTGACTGTAAATAGATATTGTATGAATGTTCTTCACCGTAAGAGTTCATCCCTAGTGGAATATTATTTGTATTGACTGTAAATAGATATTGTATGAATGTTCTTCACCGTAAGAGTTCATCCCTAGTGGAATATTATTTGTATTGACTGTAAATAGATATTGTATGAATGATCTTCACCGTAAGAGTTCATCCCTAGTGGAATATTATTTGTATTGACTGTAAATAGATATTGTATGAATGTTCTTCACCGTAAGAGTTCATGCCTAGTGGAATATTATTTGTATTGACAGTAAATAGATATTGTATGAATGTTCTTCACCGTAAGAGTTCATCCCTAGTGGAATATTATTTGTATTGACTGTAAATAGATATTGTATGAATGATCTTCACCGTAAGAGTTCATGCCTAGTGGAATATTATTTGTATTGACTGTAAATAGATATTGTATAAATGTTCTTCACCGTAAGAGTTCATGCCTAGTGGAATATTATTTGTATTGACTGTAAATAGATATTGTATGAATGTTCTTCACCGTAAGAGTTCATCCCTAGTGGAATATTATTTGTATTGACTGTAAATAGATATTGTATGAATGTTCTTCACCGTAAGAGTTCATCCCTAGTGGAATATTATTTGTATTGACTGTAAATAGATATTGTATGGATGATCTTCACCGTAAGAGTTCATCCCTAGTGGAATATTATTTGTATTGACTGTAAATAGATCTTGTATGAATGTTCTTCACCGTAAGAGTTCATCCCTAGTGGAATATTATTTGTATTGACTGTAAATAGATATTGTATGGATGATCTTCACCGTAAGAGTTCATCCCTAGTGGAATATTATTTGTATTGACTGTAAATAGATATTGTATGAATGTTCTTCACCGTAAAAGTTCATCCCTAGTGGAATATTATTTGTATTGACTGTAAATAGATATTGTATGAATGTTCTTCACCGTAAGAGTTCATCCCTAGTGGAATATTATTTGTATCTTCTTGCAGAGACAAATTACTTTGCTATATATTACTTTTATTCTTTCTAGAATTTGTATGATGTTCTGTATTTTTTTCTGGAACTCACATTTCAAAGATAAACTCTTATTTGGCGATAGATTAGTTAATGAAATGGTTATTACCAACTCTATATCTTAATATAAATGAAAAATAATATCACAAATAAAAGTTACCTATCAATACTAGTCAGTAAATAAGTAAATGAATATTAACTTGATAAAGATTTTGAAAAATATATTAACGTTTTACTAAATGTGTTTGACGTTTGGCTCCATTAACAAAGTCAGTGACAATTTCATGGATGCAGAAAAGCTACTCCGTGAATGCAGTCCCTTCCCAAAGGGTCATCACTGAGTTTTAATTATCTCGCATTAGTGAGAAGAGGTCAAGTCAAAGTTCAAGTCATTCAAATGTCAATAACGCCCCGTTTGACACAGTTCCAAATAGTACTAGTAATATCCAAGTACTTGTAGTTGTGAAATATAAACAGAAGAATGAAGTCAGACTAGCAACATTTAAATAACACAGAGCACTGTAAGGTACTGCGTTAACGTGGCTGCAACGATTGTACCATAGACAGAAATATAAAAGTAACATTTGTTACATCAATTTAATGTAGCTAACATGAGTGTTACATCACTGTGTGTTACAGTAGCTACACCACGTGTGTTACAGTAGCTACATCACGTATTACAGTAGCTACACCACGAGTGTTACAGTAGCTACACCACGAGTGTTACAGTAGCTACACCACGTGTGTTACAGTAGCTACACCACGTGTGTTACAGTAGCTACACCACGTGTTACAGTAGCTACACCACGTGTGTTACAGTAGCTACACCACGTGTGTTACAGTAGCTACACCACGTGTTACAGTAGCTACACCACGTGTGTTACAGTAGCTACACCACGTGTTACAGTAGCTACACCACGAGTGTTACAGTAGCTACACCACGTGTGTTACAGTAGCTACACCACGTGTGTTACAGTAGCTACACCACGTGTTACAGTAGCTACACCACGTGTGTTACAGTAGCTACACCACGTGTGTTACAGTAGCTACACCACGTGTGTTACAGTAGCTACACCACGTGTTACAGTAGCTACACCACGTGTGTTACAGTAGCTACACCACGTGTTACAGTAGCTACACCACGTGTGTTACAGTAGCTACACCACGTGTGTTACAGTAGCTACACCACGTGTGTCACAGTAGCTACACCACGTGTTACAGTAGCTACACCACGAGTGTTACAGTAGATACAGCACGTGTGTCACAGTAGCTACACCACGAGTGTTACAGTAGCTACACCACGTGTGTTACAGTAGCTACACCACGTGTTACAGTAGCTACACGCTCTACAGTTTCCCCCCTCATTTCATTTTCTCACCAAGTCAAGGTAAATAGCCAGTAATTGATATGTAATTAAGTCATTGCTCAACAGTTCAGTCAGAGGTTTCAGATGAGAATTGAGAGGGGGGGGGGGGGGGGGGATATGAAACCTTGAAAAAGAAAATAACCTTGCGGAGAAACTGAAATTATTTCATTTTAAGAAACCTTAATTATTTTTAATTGAAAAACAGGATCTGAAAATTAAAAAGTGGCAACAGATGGAACAGTTAAGTAATTAATGGAGACTATTTACAATGCAATATCTTCAAATCATGAGGTAGAAAATTATATCAAAACAGTATACACCACATATTTTTAAAATGATTTTCCACTATGAAATATCATAGTATCACACTATCATTTATTCTCTCTCATAATCTCCCTCTTTTTTAATCACAGCTCCCCTCTCTTTTAATCACTCCTTCCCTCTCTTTTAATCACTTTTCCCCTCTCTTTTAATCACTCCTCCCCTCTCTTTTAATCACTTCTCTCATCTCTTTTAATCACTTCTCTCATCTCTTTTAATCACTTCTCTCATCTCTTTTAATCACTTCTCTCATCTCTTTTAATCACTTCTCCCCTCTCTTTTAATCACTTCTCCCCTCTCTTTTAATCACTACTCCCCTCTCTTTTAATCACTCCTCCTCTCTTTTTTAATCACTCCTTCCCTCCCTTTTAATCACTTCTCCCCTCTCTTTTAATCACTTCTCCCCTCTCTTTTAATCACTCCTCCCCTCTCTTTTAATCACTTCTCTCATCTCTTTTAATCACTTCTCTCATCTCTTTTAATCACTTCTCTCATCTCTTTTAATCACTTCTCCCCTCTCTTTTAATCACTTCTCCCCTCTCTTTTAATCACTACTCCCCTCTCTTTTAATCACTACTCCCCTCTCTTTTAATCACTCCTCCTCTCTTTTTTAATCACTCCTTCCCTCCCTTTTAATCACTTCTCCCCTCTCTTTTAATCACTTCTCCCCTCTCTTTTAATCACTTCTCCCCTCTCTTTTAATCAGTCCCCTGTTTTAATCCTCTCTGCCCCTGGTGGTAGGAGCCAGTGCCAGTTTTTGCTCCTGTCCATTATAGTGGGCAAGTACCACCCAATTTATAAGAGAAAACACCTCCATAGTTTGACAACTTTTTATACTTTGGCATGAAAGGAAAAGTTAGGCAGTTATTGAAACAAAAGTGAAGAGAGAGTTACGGTGGGCCATAGAAGATTGAGAGTTATGGTGGGGCCATAAAAGATAACGATAGTTATGGTGGGGCCATAGAAGATTGAGAGTTATGGTGGGGCCATAAAAGATAACGATAGTTATGGTGGGGCTATAGAAGATTGAGAGTTATGGTGGGGCCATAGAAGATTGAGAGTTATGGTGGGGCCATAAAAGATAACGATAGTTACGATGGGCCATAGAAGATTGAGAGTTATGGTGGGGCCATAAAAGATAACGATAGTTATGGTGGGGCCATAGAAGATTTAGAGTTATGGTGGGGCCATAGAAGATTGAGAGTTATGGTGGGGCCATAAAAGATAACGATAGTTATGGTGGGGCTATAGAAGATTGAGAGTTATGGTGGGGCCATAAAAGAAAACGATAGTTATGATGGGGCCATAAAAGAAAACGATAGTTATGATGGGGCCATAGAAGATTGAGAGTTATGGTGGGGCCACAGAAGATAACGATAGTTATGGTGGGGCCACAGAAGATAACGATAGTTATGGTGGGGCCATAGAAGATTGAGAGTTATGGTGGGGCCATAGAAGATTGAGAGTTATGGTGGGGCCATAGAAGATTAAGAGTTATGGTGGGGCCATAGAAGATTAAGAGTTATGGTGGGGCCATAGAAGAAAAGATTAATTCAATAAATCAGTAAGGAATATTGAAAACATATTTAAGAATATATTATTTCAAGGTTAACATTTTAACAAGGTTCAAAACTTTTGAGAATGGGAACACTCACAGTACAGGTAAAGTGCGTGTTACAACAGGTCATGAACCAGTCTGACCTTTGGAAATTACTGACCGACCTAAAATGACCTTAACACGCACTTTCCGAGTACTGTGACGTTACCCTTTCCAAAATCGTTCATATTACACCAAATAGATATTTTCTACATTAATTCCACCTAGTTACACCAGTCAGTCATACATAGTGAAAACTGGACACAAATAAAAAACTATGTATTATTATAGAGTTATTATTATATGACCGAAGATGTGAAACTGACCGATAATTCATAAGTTACTCTACATCTTTTTCTATAATAGTGATATCACAATAGTATGTTCTGGTGCCCAAAGGACTAGCAACAAAAACAGTAACATTATTTCACTCTCACTAGTTACTAGTTGGAAAACTTTCGCCCAAATCATCACTGTGGTTGGCAGCAGTTTCTACGTCAAAACATGCCCTGAAGTAAAAGTAGTTAGGAACAAATAACTGCAAGTCATTGTAAGTAAAACAGAATATGCTACGTAGCACCTATTAATAAAATACACTCTGAGATAAAAAAAAAATCAATAAAGTAAAAAAATACATAATAAACAGTGAAATGTTGAATTATATATTTTCTCTTATATGATTGAAAATGTTTAACCATAGAATAATTAAGAACATAGAACCACCGTAGAAGAACCACCACGCGTAACAATATGGTACCTACATTATATATTTGCATAAACCTAACTATAGTTATAATTTATAAGCTGATTTAAATCACAATATACAGATTTTTGACTTTCTTTGTTAATTTTCAAACAAAATTATGTTCAGGCTAATTACAAAATCATCAGAAAACTGAAATTCTAAATTATTGTCAATTCCAAAATAGCTGAATATTACCTTTCTTCAAAAAAATATCCTTTTCAATTAATAATTTTTTTTTCCAATGATATATTTTCCAAAAAAAAAAAAAAAGGTTTTCAAAAAATAAATACATTTTACAAAAAAATAATACTTACAATTTTTTTTTATTGAAACATTTTTTAAAATATAATCAATTTTTTCAAAAAATAATACATTAAAAAAATAATATATAAAATTCACAAACAAATAATACATTCCTATAAACAGTACATTTTCACGACATTGAAAGGAAGTAAAAGGTTACACCAGTAAATCAGTTGCACTTCATTTCAATGAAAGTAACTCGATGCCCGCAGAGAAAAGACATCATTCATATTCATCTGCATTAACAATTCACTTTTACATTTTTGTAAGAAGGTATTCACGCATACGAACACTTACTGTGTAATATATTCTAACCCATGGTTGAAACTAGAGTGTCTAACCCTATTCTAGAGTTCAACCGAAAGTGAAACCACCCACACTAAGGTTGAGAGGAGCAGTGATACGTAAGCATGTAGGTAACACTGGAGATTATTATCCATTTCATTTACCTCCACCTGTAAATATACTTCACTCTCCCATTCCTCCTCCACCTGTAAATATACTTCACTCCCCCATTCCTCCTCCACCTGTAAATATACTTCACTCTCCCATTCCTCCTCCACCTGTAAATATACTTCACTCTCCCATTCCTCCTCCACCTGTAAATATACTTCACTCTCCCATTCCTCCTCCACCTGTAAATATACTTCACTCTCCCATTCCTCCTCCACCTGTAAATATACTTCACTCTCCCATTCCTCCTCCATCTGTAAATATACTTCATTCCCCCATTCCTCCTCCACCTGTAAATATACTTCACTCCCCCATTCCTTCTCCACCTGTAAATATACTTCACTCCCCCATTCCTCCTCCACCTGTAAATATACTTCATTCCCCCATTCCTCCTCCACCTGTAAATATACTTCACTCCCCCATTCCTTCTCCACCTGTAAATATACTTCACTCCCCCATTCCTCCTCCACCTGTAAATATACTTCACTCCCCCATTCCTCCTCCACCTGTAAATATACTTCACTCTCCCATTCCTCCTCCACCTGTAAATATACTTCACTCCCCCATTCCTCCTCCACCTGTAAATATACTTCACTCCCCCATTCCTCCTCCACCTGTAAATATACTTCACTCCCCCATTCCTCCTCCACCTGTAAATATACTTCACTCCCCCATTCCTCCTCCAATAAATCTATTTCAGCAGTGAGAGTGATGCATTATGTAAGTCATGTTGTCATGCTCAGTGAGCATGTCATTATGACATGTTACGTCATTACCCTCATGTACAGGAACTGAAGCTACGCACGCAAGTAAGGGAGGGGGGGGGGGGGGGCACTCACACCACCACACTGAACCACCAGGCAGGTAGAATTGTGGATATAGATTTCAAAGAAAATATATCTGGCTCGATTGACTGGGATATTAATTATCTTATAACAATAATAATTTAATAGATATGTATCTAATAGGTATATAAAAATACTTGTAAATAAAGCTTCAACAAAATATAATATAATTTTAGTGGGGGTTTAACGTCTGCTTCGGAACCAAGGGCCATATCGCTGACGTCAAAAGGAAATTAAATACAAGGGACTAGAAGAAACAGTCAGATAGGAAAGTGGCTCCATGAACAAAATCACTTACCACCGTCGGTGACAATGCTCATGGATGCAGAAAAGCTACTCCGTGAATGCAGTCACTTATCAAGGAATGTGATGAAACGGAACACAAGCACCGGTGGCTGCACTCACGGATGGAAGAGGAAAATGAAGAGGTAATAGTAAATGAAGTCTACGAGCCTACCTAACACAAAATCTAAGACCTCGTTGATGAAGAGCATAACCCTAGCGCTATCCTCTAAAACTGCAAGTAGCGTTAAAAAAATGATAAACATGGTAAAAATGAAAAGACAATCCATAATCCAAATTACAACAGTTCGGGGCCCAAGGGAAACCACCCCCCTTCTCTTCCATTCACCACAGACAGCTTCAGGATAGAACTCCTGGGGGCTCAACAATATTTAATACAAATTGAACGATCTAATTTTCTCTTCCGTATAAAAGATTTTTATTTTTTTGAATAACGCGAAATAAAAATTTCAAAATATTTATCAAGAGAAGAGATATTTGAAAAAATATATGAATGTAAGTTTCAAAATAGCAATAATTTTTATATAAGAAAAGAAAAGAGGTTTCATATGAAAATATAATTTTTATGAATAAATAAAAAAATAATTCTTCTCAGTGGCTTCATAGTCTCTACAAATAAAATGTAAAGCCTGAGTGATGACATCACTATTACATCATTATGAAACCTACATTTACTATTGAAATACTTTCAGTATTTCTAACATATCTAAATAATAACACACTATATACCATAACTAGCTACATGTTGAAGGTGTCAATTACCATATGTGAATTATATAGCGGAATGTCAATAAATTTCAAAACTGTCGATACACAAAACAAAATGTAAAACTATTAACAAGTTGTACAATAAACTAATACATACTCCTGACTAAAAACCTGTTATGGGTTAAATTGGAGGGTTTACCCCCTCCCCCCTTACCTCGAAAGCCCCCTAAAAAATAGAACATACCCAAGTCAAATAATGACCAGGTTAGTAGAATGTGAAAGACATTGGAAAGATGCATAGCAATGCATGTGTCACAGGGGGCAGTAGAGGGTGCAACCGAATGGTTCACCTTGACCTGAGACAGGGGCTTGACCCTAGAAGGGGGCTGAGAGAGAACCTTTTGGGGGTCATTGGGGCATTGCCTAAAAAATACTAACAAAAACTACATAAAAAGTTACTCGTACTACTTACTGAAGATATAAACATTCTAAGAATTAGTTTACCACATGTGCTTAAAGTATAGCTACACTGAACTAACCAGGAATATTCTTCAGATCACCAGAGTACTTTCACACTCCTTGGTAATGAAGTTATTAGCCTCTGGTAGATAGTGAACAGACTGCTAATTGTAATAAAGGGAAAAAGGTAATGTAAGACTAGGGTTGAATATCACACTATGATTGTAACACTAGGGTTTAATATCACACTATGGTTGTAACACTAGGGTTGAATATCACACTATGATTGTACTACTAGGGTTGAATATCACACTATGGTTGTAACACTAGGGTTGAATATCACACTATGATTGTACTACTAGGGTTGAATATCACACTATGGTTGTAACACTAGGGTTGAATATCACACTATGATTGTACTACTAGGGTTGAATATCACACTATGGTTGTAACGCTAGGGTTGAATATCACAGTATGGTTGTACTACTAGGGTTTAATATCACACTATGGTTGTACTACTAGGGTTGAATATCACAGTATGGTTGTACTACTAGGGTTGAATATCACACTATGGTTGTACTACTAGGGTTTATCACACTATGGTTGTAACACTAGGGTTGAATATCACAGTATGGTTGTACTACTAGGGTTGAATATCACAGTATGGTTGTACTACTAGGGTTGAATATCACAGTATGGTTGTACTACTAGGATTGAATATCACAGTATGGTTGTACTACTAGGGTTGAATATCACAGTATGGTTGTACTACTAGGATTGAATATCACAGTATGGTTGTACTACTAGGGTTGAATATCACAGTATGGTTGTACTACTAGGGTTGAATACCACAGTATGGTTGTACTACTAGGGTTTAATATCACAGTATGGTTGTACTACTAGGGTTGAATATCACAGTATGGTTGTACTACTAGGGTTGAATATCACACCAGGGTGTCATGTGACAAGTTTTATTGCACTTAGTTATTTCTGACCTTGTCCCCAAACACAGTGATATTTTATCTGCTAATTTGACCCACTTAACAGCAAATAGGTCAGTGCTTAGTGTACATAGGCCGCTTCTATGTAGCTATTATATATTCCATAAGCAATACATGTATATTTTACAAATGGCATTTATAACAAATACATAGCTAAGTAATAGAAAGCTTTCATCTAATGTATTTAGAGGGTCATAGATATATTGAATAATTCATACTACTTATATTATCCAGTTATAATTAATGTACACGCAATTTTAAAATATACTAATTATCAAATAGAAAAAATTCGTTGATATTATCATTATTTTTCCCTATTATTATAGGTAAATTCCAAGTTATAGGACGGTTCCACATATCCGATCAAAGAAAAAATATATAATTAAAGTTGAATGATAGAATATATATTATCGAAAAAGGGAACCATCCAATAACTCGGAAGCTACCCCAGGTGGTTTGAAACCTTTAAAGTTAATAATCAGTGTAATTTCCCCCAGAAATCCCTCTAGCCTTTGAGTAAAAAGTGTTAGATTATTTCAGACAATCGCAGAAAGAGAAAGTGATGATTATACGACGATGAGAAGACGCTCTGCGACGACGACACATCTTTAAACCAGACGAAACGACGACAACTCTACCCACTAGGATAATAGATAAAATGCTTGGTGCTGTGCTAGGTGTTAGTGTGCTCTTTGGCTTGGCTAGCAGCTCCATCATACCCCCAGCATGGGCAAACCTCACCACCAACCCCTGTGCTGTCAGATCTTGGCAACTTATTTACTGGCCCCTCAACAATGACTGCTACAGGATATTCTCTAAGGTGAGCTACATTTGTTAGGGAATTAATTTACTATAACAATTGATATAGCTATTAAAAAAAATTATTTCATTATTAAGAAAAAATTAATTCATTATTAAGAAAAAATTAATTCATTATTAAGAAAAAAATTAATTCATTATTAAGAAAAAATTAATTCATTATTAAGAAAAAATTAATTCATTATTAAGAAAAAAATATTTCATTATTAAGAAAAAATTAATTCATTATTAAGAAAAAATTAATTCATTATTAAGAAAAAATTAATTCATTATTAAGAAAAAATTAATTCATTATTAAGAAAAAATTAATTCATTATTAAGAAAAAATTATTTCATTATTAAGAAAAAATTATTTCATTATTAAGAAAAAAATTAATTCATTATTAAGAAAAAAATTAATTCATTATTAAGAAAAAATTAATTCATTATTAAGAAAAAAATTAATTCATTATTAAGAAAAAATTAATTCATTATTAAGAAAAAAATTAATTCATTATTAAGAAAAAAATTGATTCATTATTAAGAAAAAAATTAATTCATTATTAAGAAAAAAATTAATTCATTATTAAGAAAAAATTATTTCATTATTAAGAAAAAATTAATTCATTATTAAGAAAAAAATTAATTCATTATTAAGAAAAAATTAATTCATTATTAAGAAAAAATTAATTCATTATTAAGAAAAAAATTAATTCATTATTAAGAAAAAATTAATTCATAATTAAGAAAAAATCAATTCATTATAAAGAAAATTAACTCAAGAAACTTAACTTAGGAAAATTAAAAATTAATGCATAGTATATGAACTTTTTTTCTAATTTTATTCTTTTAATTTATTTTCTTTTCTCAAATGTTACCTCCACTCTATTTTTTATGACTCTATTCATTGGAGCTAAGGTTACTGGTTATAAAACTGTAAACCATTTCAAATTTGATTCTATATAGTTTTTGTTATGTAATTTTAAGTTATTCGGGTTTTTTTTAAGCTGACCAAGCAAAGTGAAAGACAAAAATACTTCTAAAAAATAAAAAAACGTAATAAATCTAATAGACATATCATAAATGGCTACCAATACCGGTACCTAAACACCATCACCATAAAAAACATTAGGTACCTGAAAGTGACCCTCAGTAATTACCATTAAATTACGTGATAAAGCTTGTGTTCCTTGTTATTCTATTGAATCGAATAGAAAGTCGGACAGTGAAGGTTGAGTCTGACTATTTCTTATATAACTAATTACCAAGCGAATAGTTGATCAATTTCTTTTCTGTTACTGCTTATATAACCTTAGCCCTAGAAATTTGAAGCATTTTAGGAGAAATTTAAAAAAAATTGATACACATCATCTATTTTAAAATTTAAAATAGTTAAAGATTTACAACAAAATCTTAAACTAGTTACGATAGCACATTATTTGCACTAGTTCAACTGCTTACACAACAGTACACTTTTATTACACACATCAGTTAGGTAACACTTAGCACAGCATGTACTTGAACAGTGTAGTAACACGCACTGTATGTAGGGTAACTTACTAGTTATTGGACGGTTCCAAATTTTCGGTCATATAAGAAAAAAATAGGAATAATTATTATTAAACATATATTAATTGGTATCCTAGATACCTGCAGGTATCATGGATACCAGATACTGTAGAATTAAAATGTTACATTTTCTTAAATGATCGAAAATGTGGAGCTGTCTAATAACTAGTAAGTTACCCTACATTGCTAGTAATCATTACAAACAATGCAAGCAGATATTTCTTTGACTGATGGTACCACAGCTAATAAAACCTTACAAATACCTGCATAGCAACAGTAATTATAATGAGGTGCTAAAAGTACCCTGTAAAATGATCGAGGTCACTGTAACTGATATTAGTGTATTAATGGCGAGAAACTTTAAAGATATATTGGGGATAAAGGGAATAAAAATATTTATAAAATAGCTACATAATAATTTGATACCCTCAACTAGTTCCTCATTAACTAATACCCAATTAACTAATACCCAATTACCTAATACCTTGCAGGGCCCATGCAAGAAAGGAGAGGAGATTTATTTCGACACCGACACCAACACCCCCTCCTGTCGGTGTGAGAGGGGGAGAGTATACCACCCTCATGGTGAGGGGGGCTGCTACCCCGCCTATACCAGGGGACCGTGCAAACACAGGTAAAAATAACTAATGAACCATTATATGGGGTGAGTTACGAATTATTGGTAGATTTCACATCTTCCCTCATAAAAGAAAAACAGATAATTTTAAATTTTCATAGATAGCTACCCATTAAAACGAAATAACAATTATTTTATAGTTTTTTTAATATATGACAAAGCGATGTGAAACCGACCGATAATTTGTAACTTACCCTAACCATAAAATAGATACTTTAAAAAAATATTTAAATATTTAAAAAAATACTGATTATAATCAGAAACATTTGCCAAGAGAGTAAAGCAGAGCAAATTAATTACTACAGTTCCAGTCATTCCCATTGTCTTCGTAATAATAAAGTGATCTTAGAGTGACACCATGGAGACGCGTGTTCGGGTTAAGATGTGGACTGACTTGGTCACACTAAATTAGACACTGTGCTTTGTGCTAAGAATGGGGAAATAACATAAAGGAGAGACAGATAAAGGAAGAATAAAGAGGAACTGGAGTAAATGTGATGATAGTATAAGGGATTACCACACTATATGCCAAGTCATTCTAACATTATACCATTTAGAACGAGTAAAAATAAGAATGGAAATTAGTAAATAATATAACATTTTAATTTTCTTCATCATGAATAGAAGCTCAAATATACAATAGAGTAGAAAATCACTGGAATGATGACATACTATGTTAAATTATCTGAAACTATGGAAACATTTTTCCCTAAGAGGAAATTTAACAGTTCATTTTTGTAATATTAAATTCCTTGAAATAGTTTCACTTTCTATTATTACTTTGATGTCCCGTACACACTATCAAACAGATTGGCAACAAATTCACCAAACACTAATGTCCCGTACACACTATCTAACAGTTTGGCAACAAATTCACCAAACACTAATGTCTCGTTCACAAGAAATTTCTCCTAACCATGATTATATGTCAGAAGACTTGTAAATAATCACCATCATTTTTTAGTGTTTACACAACTAAAATGGAGCATTTTTAACCAGTTTGACAAAGTGTTTGATGGTGTATGATATAGAGTGTTTTATTTCAATTTATTTATTGCAGTTCCACACAAGCTTAATACTTAAGCATACATGATACTAGCTATGAATAATAGTTACGAATGATTAAAATACATTAATAAAAACCTATGGACTAGGTAACTTACCCTGGTAAAAAATCTAATCGATATATTTATTAATACAATAGCTATTCATTAAAAAGTGTACATTGTACTAATTATTAATGTACCGATTGCTATTTACTTTACTAATTCAATTAGATATGTACCAAGGAAGTGAAATAATATGTTATTCACTAATCATTAGCAGTGACATCACCATTATTGTTTGAAATGCAATTCAATGGTAATTGCTACCTACCATTTCTTAGCTACTTCCTGTAATCAACCAGCACTATAATATCAAGAAATTAGTAGTTAGTTATAATGATATGGGGATTCTTTAGGGAATATAGTAGAACTGTGTACCAACGGCGTCAGAAATGATCGTAGTCTTTTAAAACCAGTTTTATTCAAATTCAGTTCATACTGAAAATTCAAAATTAGTATTATAACGAAAATTTAAATTTCGTTTATACTGAAAATTCAAATTTCGGTCAATCGAAAATTCAAATTCGGTTTACAATTCAAATTTGCGTTAGCTATACTGAAAATTCAAATTTAATATTAAACAAAAATCTAAATTCAGTTCAGTAAAATATCAGTTTACTTCACTAAAACCTAAAACTATGTAATGCAAAATAAACTTATTAACGAGCAGTTTAGTTTTGTACACAGAAAAAAATGTGTTAACTATCAATATGATTACAAGGTGTATATGACACACCAATCAATAAAGCCTGTCTGTTGCAGAGAGTTCCTAGACATCAGCAATGATATAGAGGAAGAGGCGATATGCACCCAATTCAGACCCTGTGAACCTGGATATGTATTCTGGCCTCCAGATGGTGAATGTTACAGACAGCACGTGAGAGGCCCCTGTCAGGATGGGGAACTTATCCATTTGGACCCGCAAACTGGTGAGTTATTCAATTTAAACCCAGGTAAAACGTGAATTATTATCATTTATATTGATATTGTATGAATGTTCTTCACCGTAAGAGTTCATTCCTAGTGGAATATTATTTGTATCTTCTTGCGAAGATGAAGTACTTTGCAATTCATGAATTTTATATAATAATTATCAAAATAATAATAATAAATAGATAAATATTAATGAAATGAAATTCTTACTCGATTAAAGATTTAACTAGAATTTTTAAATTTGTTTTCAACCAGGGTGGCCGAAATGTGGATGCAATGCAGACCTGATGCACATGCAGTACTGGACACACACGGACACATGTCATGAACTCATGACCAAAGGACCATGCATTTTAGGACACGTCTTCAACTACAACTCTGAAACAAGATCAACAGAGTGTGGCTGCGACGCTAGTATGACCACAAACTACCACGAGGATACAGAACAGTGTTATTCCCTGGACACACAGGGTCCATGTCCACTAGGACACGTGTTCTCACTTACAGCAGGTGCTGCAGAAGCCAAGTGCAGGTGTTTGGAAGGACACCTTCTACATCTAGCATCAGGAACCTGTCAAAGAGCATACTCCAGAGCGATATGTGAACCCAAACACTTCTTCAAACCAGACGTGACAAGTGGTCCAGGCCTGGGTACATGTACCCCCATCCCTTGCTCTAGCTCGGGGCAACTGTACCACTTTGAGACAGACAGATGTTACCCTGTGGGGTCTGTTGGTCCGTGCCAGGAAGGTAAACTGTGGGTGTACGAAAGAGCCACTTCTTTGAAAGGGAAGTGCCACTGTGACTCCAGACTCATGGGTTACTGGCCACCGCACGACGCTTGCTATCCTTTGGGGCAACAGGGCCCCTGTCCTGACAAACACGTTGTGACATTCAGTACTAAGAGGGGGCTGGCTTGCACCTGTGACAGGAGACGTGGCTACTCTAGATGGAGGGGAAGATGCCTGAGGGTTACAACGGAAGATCTTATCAGGGACATCATGATGGGAGAAGGAGCTAAAGTACCCAGACAGAGAGTTGGTAGAGGCAGATTTAGGACACGTCCTTCAGATCAAACAGAAATAGAAACACTGGAAGGAGAAAAAACAAACCCTGACGTCAGAACCCGATACGAGACTCATAACTCCAATACAGAAAATCCTGAGATCGAAACTAACCAAAAGAGAGAAGGAGAAACTATCAACGACGATGAGAAAAGTCTTCAGGAGCTCTCCTTCAGGAGGATGGAGAAAAAGCAACCAGTAGAGCCTAGTAGTGACTCTGGAGTAGGCAAGGTGTTAGAACCTAGTGATAAGAGGCTAGATGATATCAGTAGGAGAATAGCTAGACTGACACACAGGGGTTTGATAACTAGAAGAACCAGACGGAGGGACCTACTACCAACATGATGTAACCAGTTAGCTACCTAGTGAATGATTTCAACATTAGAACTAGTTTAAACATAGGGTTGCTTGCAGCATGGTAACAAACATACATTTTTATGCTTGTTATAAACATAGCCACGTGTTCCTGCTTGTTACAAACATATGCAGGCATATTACAACGTGTTTAAACAAGTTCTAGCATGTTTAAAGGAATTTAAAATCCTAATATTTCTAATAAAGTAAATAGACTGTGATATTATATTTAGTGATAATGTATGAAATGAATGAGAACACTGAAAGATAGATAATTAATAAAATATAAACCCTACTCAGAAAATGAAGTCGCCTAACACTTCACTGTGTTACTTCATTTAAAAAGTCTACCTAATAAAATAATACATAAAACAATATTTGATAAATTCTAAATTTAGACTTACTTTTTCAATATTGCTTAGACATAAAAATAAATTATGTGCGAATATGCAGGGAAGTTCTCTTCCTTTCTATCCTAATAAAAGTTCCTAACTGCTATGTCATTTAAATTTCAAAATTCAAATTTTCTATAGCTACATAAGATATCCTGGCAACATGGATTGATTCTTGGGATAATAAGGGAATATACAAGCAGGAAAGATGGTTTCCTGGGATATTCCCTTAATAACCAAGAAATAACTCCTTTTTGCCAGGGTAGTCACATCAGGCAGTGGAGGGTTAAGAGAAATAATAATAATATATTAATTTAAAAAAAACCATAACTCTAAAACTTCCTTTATTTCTCATTGAGATGAAGTTATAAACTGAACAATGGTAAGGGTAAGTTCTGTGTTACTGGACGGCTACACATTTTCGACCATGTGAGAAAAATATTTAATAATTATTATAAACCACTAAAGATAAATAATAACTCAGATATATTTTTTAAAACATAATCGAAAATGTGAAACTGTCCGATAACTCTAATTTTACCCTACATTTGAAAGGGCATTTTATACCACACTTTCTTTACTGAAATTTTAAACTATAACATTTTCAGATACACTGTAGCAAGAGAGGAAGTTATGGTGGGGCCATAGAAGATTAAGTAGATTTCCATCATAAAATTCAGTGGCCCCACCATAAGTTTCTATCTGGGTAGCTATACCTATATGTATGAATAGGTAAAACCAATTTACCATTTTGATTAAGATAACTTCTAAATTATTGTATTGAATTTAGCTTAGTGGTTTCAACTGATTATCAATGTGAATGGTGAAACTTTACATTATGTACTTGCGAATAAATAAATAATAGATAATAAGCTATTTTTATTTAACCTTTTCAGTCTGGTAAAATTGAGTCAAGTCCAGACAACCTTGAGTCAAGTCCAGACAACCTTGAGTCAAGTCCAGACAACCTTGAGTCAAGTCCAGACAACCTTGAGTCAAGCCCAGACAACCTTGAGTCAAGCCCAGACAACCTTGAGTCAAGCCAAGACAAGGTCCTTGAGTCAAGCCCAGACAAGGTCCTTGAGTCAAGCCCAGACAACCTTGAGTCAAGCCAAGACAACCTTGAGTCAAGCCCAGACAACCTTGAGTCAAGCCCAGACAACCTTGAGTCAAGCCCAGACAACCTTGAGTCAAGCCCAGACAACCTTGAGTCAAGCCCAGACAATCTTGAGTCAAGAACAGACAACCTTGAGTCAAGTCCAGACAAGGTCCTTGAGTCAAGCCCAGACAACCTTGAGTCAAGCCCAGACAACCTTGAGTCAAGCCCAGACAACCTTGAGTCAAGCCCAGACAACCTTGAGTCAAGCCCAGACAACCTTGAGTCAAGCCCAGACAACCTTGAGTCAAGCCCAGACAATCTTGAGTCAAGCCCAGACAACCTTGAGTCAAGCCCAGACAACCTTGAGTCAAGCCCAGACAACCTTGAGTCAAGCCCAGACAATCTTGAGTCAAGAACAGACAACCTTGAGTCAAGAACAGACAACCTTGAGTCAGGAACAGACAACATTGAGTCAAGTCCAGTTAATTTTTTGTCATCACAATCACCAAATTTTTCTCACTGGTTTGACAATTGTTATTCACTAAAAATAAGTGTAACCCCAGGAGTATATCCACCAGAGCAAGCTGAGTCGTGGATAAATATAGCTAACTGAATTACTGAAGAAGTTATAAGACTATATAACATGTCTCATAGTTACACAACTTGAAAGTATTCTAAGTCAAACATTCCTGGAATGATCCAAAATATAAAGACATAGCTAGTTTTTTTCCATTCAAAACTAAAATACCGTAACTTTGTGAGGTACTGATGAAGTTATGAGTGACAATAACGCGAGATAATCCCCAAGGACAATCATACCCTAGCTACAGTACAGAGCTAGACTTTGTCTCGGTTAACAATAACAATCATACCCTAGGCACAGAGTAACAACATCATTACTCACTGTAGTTCGGTTTTCAGTTTAACAATATCAGTCTGCAGTGTCCGAATGGTGTCATCTCTCTCTTCTATCACAGCCAACTGAGTGGCATTCATCTCATTCTTGTGGGACACCTCAGCCTGAAAAATAAAATGTGTAGAACATCTCCATGAGAAATTATCCACTCTTTAAAATGAATGTAACAAGAAAGCTAATTTATCATCCCCCCCCCCCCTTATATTGTAAAAAGGAGATATTTTAAAACCTTTTCCCATATATTTAATTAGAAAATTACGTTCTTGAGAGCCTTTTGTCTACAAATAAAATTCAATTACTAATTATTCATTTACTAACTTCAGAGCTATTGATCGGTTTCACATTTTCGATCACATTATAAAAAAGGTGTGAAATTTACCAATTCAATTCGTTATTTTTATTGCTAACCATGACGTTATTTTAAATAACGAGAAAAGATTTTTTAATCTTATATATGGGCTTGAATTTTTGAAATGTATTAAGGAATTAAACCATCTGATTGTACGGCTAACTTATTCAATAAAGATTTTTTTTTAAGATATCCTTGGTATTATTATTTGAAAGTTTTAGAGGCTGAAACAGAAAGTGTTCCTCACTAAAGAACTTTTAAAAATAATTTTTTTTATTAAATTTACAATTTCTTACAAAAACAATATTATTTAGTGGTAAAGTAGGGAGTTAAGACGGAAGGAAATTATACTAAGTTATTAAACAAGTGTATCAAATGACAAAGCATCTGAAACAGATCAGACAATACATGCATTTTATAACAGGGGTGCGCAGAAATTTCTTTTCCGAGTGCCTCAGATACAAATTTCAGTGCTACGATATATTTTCTTTTCACAGAAAATGAAATTTAATGATACACTTAGTTATTTTCTTCCAATTTAATAGGCAGAGGTGGGCGTTCCGCACAAATGTTCGCGAACCGGTTCGGACTGGAAAATGGGATCGGACATTCGGATTCGGAACCTCTTCAAAAACAGGTCGGACTTCAGTGTTCGGAACGTCTTTTTCGCAAGTCCGAACCTCCGTACCCGGGGAAAACTGACTTGTTCATTTAATTATTTTACGTTCTGAACATGTACCGTGCACGTACGGATAGCCTCTCGGCTACTATTATGTACATAGGTTTCTGCTTAACACTGAAGCGAAGAACATGCATCTCTCTCCGCTCTTCTTCCGTTACGTTATTCATTCTTTCCTGACTAGCGGTAAGTTTTATAATAATCTTAATTCTTTAATAACGGATTATGTTTCCTCAAATCTCAATTAAAAACTGCTTGAAATATGTAGAACTATAGGTAAAGTTATAAACGTATATATTAGGTAACATTGCATAACACCCTACCCTAGTAACTTAGCCGTTGGCTAACCAGCCCTCATGGAAAAATAATAATAACTTAAATTCAAGACCGATTTTAAAGGTGTCTTTTCATTAGTTTAATTTTTCGCATAAAAACATACGATTAGACAAAAACGAAGGTGATAAATGGTAAGATAATCATATTATGAACATTTATTGAAATCTATAATATTAGGAATAAATCAGAGATCTTTCCAGGCATTAGATGCAAGAGTGTGTTTTAGTACATAGTACATCTCAATATAATCAGTTAACTGTAACTCTTATAGCGGCTTAGCGAGATCAAATATGTGAGAGAATAATTGCGCACACCAAGCTTCGTACAATAACATCTAATAAATATTTGTTTCTTGTCTTAGCTTGTTACTTTTATTTTGAATGATAATCTTTTCTTTTGCTTTTACTAATGTATGAGTAAATATCAAATGAAGGTTTTTAAAAGAAAAAATATTGAAATGACTCAAATGAGAAAACTTTTGACGGCTAAGTAGGTAGGCTGAACAGATAATTTAAGATCAAGTATTCGGCTATTAGCTTTAAAATTGAATTGATTATAATTTATATATAGGTATAATAATATTATATATAAGTTATAATATAACTTTGAGAAATATTCACAGTAATCTTCACTGTCTGACATTTCTAATATATTGAATAGAAGAAGAAGTTAAGCAAATAGAGTATAGGAATACCATAATACGGTATCTATAGTACTTTCATATTCAAATAAAATGCAAAAAGTTTTTATATCATCCGTTCTCTAGATCAGATTAATCAAAAATGTTGTAATAAATAAATGAAAATTTGAAAACCAATAGTAAAAACTTAAGAATTATTTAATTAGATACTTGGATACTTTAATATGGATCCATTGCCTTGCATTGTAATGACGACAGAGTTGGTCCTAATTTTTCTTTGCATGAAATTCGGAGGTCAGAAGAAAATTCAGAATAACAACCTAAATTACGTATTGGAGTGGAGACTGGAGGGGACCTTTAAAAATAGCTACTTAATGCTCATACTCAATATGACTAACTTATTAAGTAGTAAGTACAGTGGAACTCCTTTATAGTGAATCATGCTGTATAGTAAAATCCTGTATAGCGAAATTACCTCTATAGTGAACAATGTAGGTAAGTCTACCACAAATATTCGTAAGTTTTCTATGAATCTCTTATTTCTTTAGTAAATTCACTAAATTAGTTGTATTTCATGAAACAGCAGTTCTACCAGTGCAACTCCTCTATAATGTAGTCATGTGAAGTCACAGTATAATTATTATTATAAATTTATTATATTAACCCAAATGAATTTGACGTATGTTTTCTAGGCACATCTTTTTTAAATTACTTTACATCTTTCATGTCATTCCTTTAAATTTACTGGCTTTTCTTGACTTCGTTCCTACATGAATACCAACTATATTTTTGAATTCAAAAGTTAAATATTTACGTATCGGCGTAAATCACATAAATTATGGAATTAATTGTACTTTAGTGACGTGTGGCAACGTAGAAATACAGATTGGTTACCCAATACGCAAGAATGTGTCCACGTTTTTATGTAGTAGAGACAAATGCGCGAGCTGTGATTGGTTCACACTCCATCCAATCACAGTTCAGCTCAATCAGTTGCCAATCTCTTATATACATATAAATTTATTTCTCCTTATATATTCAATATTTTTACTTGAAATTTGGTAAACATTAGTTTAGTACATATACTAACAACTTGTAAAAATACAGTAACGTATGTTTATAAATAAGATATGTGTTTTTTTGACAGAGTCAAATCTTCTCGTTGTTTCTGACAGTCAAACTCATTACGGTTAATGATAATATTTAATAGTTAATAATTAGTATCTTGTTGAAAAAACTGTTTTTTATATAGGTTTCCCTAATAGCCTTGGAACAATACGTTAGTAATAGGGCAGAATATAAATGTGTAGACTGTAGTTCACTTTTATTTTTTTTATTTTTTAGATATAAAATATATACCTAAAAAATCCGAGGTTAGCATACTAATGTTCGGAATAAATGTTTGGTTTGGAATAAATGTTTGGTTCGGAACAAATGTTCGGACCAAACTTTTCAAAATTGGGTTCGCTATACGGAGGTTCGGAACCCAAAATCGACGAAGATTCAGGTTCGGATTCGGAAACTAAAAAACGGTTCGCGCGCCCAGCTCTGTTAATAGGGGTAACTTTTAATAATTTTTAATAAGGTAGAGGTAGGCACCGGTGCCATTTGAGTGCCAAAAAGAGCACTCAATGCGGCAATTGCCCACCCCTGCATAACAGTGTGCCAAGTTGAAGATGAATAATTGGCAAGTTGGAAAAATCGAATTCAATTTTGGAATAAAATCAAAATCTTATGTAGATAGAGCTCGGGGAAAGCGTACCTACCTAAAACAACAGTAGCTACCATAAGCAAAAATTTCCATCAAAAATCCTTTTGGCTACATATGTTCATTATTATCCCAAAAACTTTAGCAAGATTAGTAAGAAATAAAAAGAGCTAATTCGGTTGTTGCAATTAGCCGTGGATAATTTGATGTCAACAACAACAAATAACATTATAGAGCTCTACTTCGTTTGAGATAAATTCGCATGAAAATATTTGCATTCACCAATTAATATAACTAACGAGTAAATTGTGCTTACTTTACTCGCTTTACCCTCTACTTACTCACTTTACCCTCTACTTACTCGCTTTACCCTCTACTTACTCGCTTTACCCTCTACTTACTCGCTTTACCCTCTACTTACTCACTTTACCCTCTATTTACTCACTTTACCCTCTACTAACTCACTTTACCCTCTACTAACTCACTTTACCCTCTACTAACTCACTTTACCCTCTACTTACTCACTTTACCCTCTACTTACTCACTTTACCCTCTACTAACTCACTTTACCCTCTACTAACTCACTTTACCCTCTACTTACTCACTTTACCCTCTACTAACTCACTTTACCCTCTACTAACTCACTTTACCCTCTACTAACTCACTTTACCCTCTACTAACTCACTTTACCCTCTACTTACTCACTTTACCCTCTACTTACTCACTTTACCCTCTACTTACTCACTTTACCCTCTACTAACTCAGTTTACCCTCTACTAACTCACTTTACCCTCTACTTACTAACTTTACCCTCTACTAACTCACTTTACCCTCTACTAACTCACTTTACCCTCTATTTACTCACCGTTATCTCCACCATCTCCCTGTTGAGTCTCTCCACCACCGCTTTACTCCTTATCAGTTCTCTCCTCAGCTCATCGTTGTCAGTGTCAAGACTCTCCACCTGCAGCAGATATTACAGTTAGGGGGACAGTGTCAGGTTACATTAGAGTACTGCAGCTCACGTCAAAAGAAAAACAAGGGACTTCGAAAGAGCAGACAGAAAGGGAAGTTGTAACGAGGACAAATTCATCTAGCAATATTTGGTGACAATAATCCTGGTTATTCCCAGTGCCATACAATGACTAGTTATTCCCATTCATTGCAATTCCCATTCCCACTCCTTACCTGTGAGGTGAGTTGCTTTATTCTGACTTCACTGGTGGTGATGTTTCTGCTCCTCTTCTCCAATTCCTGCCTATGTTCTCCAATCTCACCAGCTGTGCTCTCCAACTGATTCCTGAAAATGGTGAGTTGTAGTGCACGTACAGGAAAAAAGCTACTGCCTGGTATTATATGGGAGTTTGGGAAGTTTCAATTAAAATCAATTTAGCTAGCTACTTTTTACTAAATAGCGTATTATGACGTGTAGCTACTAATTTAGAGAAATAAATGTTGGTTTAAATAAATCTCTCGCACAAATTTACCAATAAAAATAAATTAAGAAAAAAAAGAATTATCTTTCCTTTATTATCATTTAACCAATCATAAAAATTCACCGTTACAAAGAACGTAATTGTCAAAGTAGTTACATTGAGACTGACCTGTACTGTAGTAGTTTAGCATTAGCCTCCTGTAGTTGCTGTGAAACAGAAACCAGTTCCCCCTGTACAGTCTGTAGCTGCTCCTGTAGAGACACCATCACTGCCCCCTGCGTCTGCGCCTTCTTCTGTAGCTCCCCCTTCACTCTGCTCAACTGCTCCACCGAGGTCTGGAGAGTGCGCACCTTCTCTGATGAAGCAGCGGCATCTCTCGTCTGCTGCGCTGTGCATTGCTGACAGAGTAAGTGAAGATAAATAACATTATATGCAGTAATAATTGTTGAAATGGGTTTTGCTATTTAGTGTTTGAAAAGCATAAAGGAAACTTCAAATAGATAGGAAATGGTGAATGGATAAGCATGATTTTCAAATACATTTTTCAAGTTCAAAATTTTAAAATACCAAAGGGGACTTCGTTTCTTAGGCCTATAAGATATATTGCTTACAAACTCTCTAGCTTTGCGAGGGTTGTTACTATCGGTAACAAATAAAAGGTGTGCAGAGAAATAAGATGATGGTTGCATGGAAATAAGATTTTTGCATTACAAATATGAAGGAAATTCTATTTATTATTTAGAAGGATTAAAGTTAACTTTAGGATAAAGCATGCTGTTAAAATAAGATAATTAATATATTAAATATAAGGAGAATTAGGACTGATATTTTATATTTAGGGACTATACAATCAAGAATGTATAACGTGAGTCACTACAATAGTCCTGAGAGCTTTCTCTCACCTTAATGCTAGTCCTGAGAGCTTTCTCTCACCTTAATGCTAGTCCTGAGAGCTTTCTCTTACCTTAATGCTAGTCCTGAGAGCTTTCTCTCACCTTAATGCTAGTCCTGAGAGCTTTCTCTCACCTTAATGCTAGTCCTGAGAGCCTTCTCTCACCTTAATGCTAGTCCTGAGAGCTTTCTCTCACCTTAATGCTAGTCCTGAGAGCTTTCTCTCACCTTAATGCTAGTCCTGAGAGCTTTCTCTCACCTTAATGCTAGTCCTGAGAGCTTTCTCTCACCTTAATGCTAATCCTGAGAGCTTTCTCTCACCTTAATGCTAGTCCTGAGAGCTTTCTCTCACCTTAATGCTAGTCCTGAGAGCTTTCTCTCACCTTAATGCTAGTCCTGAGAGCTTTCTCTCACCTTAATGCTAGTCCTGAGAGCTTTCTCTCACCTTAATGCTAGTCCTGAGAGCTTCCTCTCACCTTAATGCTAGTCCTGAGAGCTTTCTCTCACCTTAATGCTAGTCCTGAGAGCTTTCTCTCACCTTAATGCTAGTCCTGAGAGCTTTCTCTCACCTTAATGCTAGTCCTGAGAGCTTTCTCTCACCTTAATGCTAGTCCTGAGAGCTTTCTCTCACCTTAATGCTAGTCCTGAGAGCTTTCTCTCACCTTAATGCTAGTCCTGAGAGCTTCCTCTCACCTTAATGCTAGTCCTGAGAGCTTCCTCTCACCTTAATGCTAGTCCTGAGAGCTTCCTCTCACCTTAATGCTAGTCCTGAGAGCTCCCTCTCACCCTAATGCTAGTCCTGAGAGCTCCCTCTCACCTTAATGCTAGTCCTGAGAGCATCCCTATCTCTCCTGAGAGCAGTAGCATCACTGAGAGCAGAGTCTCTACTTGCTCTTATTTCAGATATGAAGGTTTGAGAGGACACAGGTAGTTGTTTCATTGCCTCTTCTTGCTGTCTGAAGAAATTAAAAGAATAAATCATGTTTAACAACAACAGTCAAACTATCTTGCTATTACTGAGTGTTTGGGTAGACAAAAGCATACGTTTGTTGGTCTAAAGGGCCTTAAGGGCCGTACACACGCAGGGTTTTTTAAGTCTTTCCACCAGACTTTTTTCTCCACTTTTCCACCAGACTTTTGATTCAAAAGTCAATAGCGTCCACAGGTGGATTGACTTTTTAATCTCGTGGATTTACATGTCGTGCAATTAGCTACTCATATCGGCGACATAAGCCCTCCTCTATTTTTTTAAACTAGGTAACTAACCTAGGTAGTTAGTAACTGTTAATTACCTAGGATAGTTAAAATTACTAATTATCTGGGTTAGTTATTTACTAATTATATAGGTTAGTTACTTTTACCAAGATTAATTAATTACTAGAGAACTACCTACCTACATTACTAAGATTATTTAGTTACTAATTAACGTAGTTTGATAATTTTTATGAAGTTTATTTCGCTTCATTTGATTTATTGATTAATCTAATCCACTCAACAAATGTAATTTAGCTATTATATAAAGTTTAGGTAAAAGTATCAATACGTATAGGTACTAGGTACAATATGTATTGCGTTATAATAAATAAAATAAAGGTATTAGCTAATAGGTAATATGTTGAAATAAATAAAATAAAGATAGTAATATTTATTTTACTAAAATATACTATACTAAAAAAAGTTTAAAGAAACATAACTAGGTATCATCAATTTTACTGGCAGTCTTTTATAAAAAGGAAAATATGAGAATTCTTTACCTCAAAGGTAAACAAATGAATGGAGCAAAGTTTGTCTAAAAATGAACACCAATCGTGTAATTACAATATATTTTATGAGTTGACAGTAGCTATACGAAGATTTCCAAAATTGCATCTCTTGATTGGGGGAAATAATAGAACATGAAGGTTGTTGAAAAGTCTCGGACTTTCGGTGCAAAATTTAAGTCTCGTGGAAAAAGTGGGAGGAGCTTAGCAAAAAGTCAGGTGGAAAGACTGAAAAAACCCTGCGTGTGTACGGCCCTTTACACACGTAGGGTTTTTAAAGTCTTTCCACCAGACTTTTTGCTAAGCTCCTCCTACTTTTTCCACGAGAATATAAGAATATAATTATTATTTATTTTAGTTGGTATCCATGATACCTGCAGGATACCAACTAAAATAATTAATTATTACATCGTTTTTCTTATATTCTCATGGAAAAAGTAGGAGGAGCTAAGCAAAAAGTCTCGTAGAGAAAGACTTAAAAAACCCTAGCTACGTGTGTACGGCCCTTAAAACAATCACTCACTTATTAACAGTGCCTTGTAGTTCTTTGGCCTTATCCTCAAAATGTTTTTTCTCCTGTGCCATTTCTTTCATCTCTTCTGCCATGTTCTTTATCTGTGAGGGGAAAAATAGAGTAGATTTTAATGTTCAATTTGATGATAAGTTCATTTTAAAAAGAGGGAAATCAAAATATATCAGTGTCCTAATTGAAGCTGCTAATTAATATATATATTAATTACTAGGTATTAAAACAAATAGCTACTGTCAATATCCTTCATCTTTCAATAACCTTATCTATCATATCCAATTTATTTCCACTGTACCTGTGTTTCCAGATCCACTCTCGCCATCACAGCATTGGTCTTTTCAGTAGTAAGTTTGTCATACTCAGTTCTCTGTGGAAATAAACATTATGTCAGAAATGTACCTAGTTGCTCTCTGATGATTTGGATATCAGGTTTTAGGGTTAGTTCCGATTATCGCACTGTTTCACATTTTCGATCATATAAAAAATATATAATAATTATTAGTTAACTCGTTCTTTTAATAGTTTATATATATTTTTTCTTATATGATCGCAAATACTGAAACGCCAGATAACTCGAAACTTACCCAATATAGCAAACTTTTTAAGGTTAGTTAGTTGAGTTGATTTGAATATGAACAAAATGAAGGCAAAATGGTTTAGATATAAAATTTGAATATGTTTAGAATAAATCTAAATATTATTTTTAATTTTTTAATTCAATTATAATTAACAAATGATTAAATTTACAATCAACTAACAATTTAATCTAATTCTCACCGTATTAACAGGTGAGTCACTGTCTCCCCTCATCTCACTGAGTTGCTGTGCCAGTGCGTTGTACTGCCCCTGGTAGAAGTCCCTCTCCCTTGCAACACTCTGCAGCTCCAGCGTGTTGTGGGTGGGGGGCAGGGGGTCACTGAGGGGGGCCTGAGAGGGGGGGGGGAGTTACAACATTGCTATATAGAATAATTAAATCAATTAATAAATGAATTGATATGAGGAAATTGACGACAGACAGGTGAGAATAATTAGAAACTAAAATAAATTGAATAGAGTGGATGAGTGTATACGGAGCCCTGCGATATACCGTCTGTGTAGTTACGTGTAGTAGTTGCACGAAGTCCAATTCCGTGCCTAGGGAATGATTGTTTGATGTATTTTTACTTCATAGTTATTTCCCATGCAAATGTCTTATTAAGGCCCGTTTACACGCTACGATAAATAGGAGCGATTTATTGAACACAGAGATCGCAACAATTTATCAGGTGATTGAGACAGTGTTTATACGCAACGACTTTTACTCCAATATCTTTATTCTTCACTAGCCGTCATGGACGAAACATTATGGTGGTCTGCATTTGGAATGTGTTTAGCATTATATATTGAGTAAGATTGCAACGATTTCTTGGAACCCTGTTTACACGTTCAAACTTATCGTTACGATTCGTATAAATTTGAGCCTGCTGGCACAAGTCACACAATCCAATTCCAACTCCAATAAATCGTTACGATCACCTGTTTACACGTACTGATAAATTGCAACAACCTCTTCATTACGATAAATTGCTTCAATTTATCGTAGCGTGTAAACGGGCCTTTACTCTCATAGTTCAATGAAAAATTTGAATTCATTGTTAGCCGTGACAAGGTCTCAACTCTATAACTAGGGTATGATTGAGATGAAGCTTACGAGTCTACCTAACACAAAAACTAAGACCTCGTAGTTGAAGAGTATAACCCTAGCGCTATCCTCTAAAACTGCAAGTAGCGTTAAAAAATTATAAACATAGTAAAAGTGAAAAAAAGACAATCAATAATATAAATTACAATAGTTTGTTGCTCAAGGGACGCAACCCCCTTCTCTTCCATTCACTACAGACAGCTTCAGGATAGAGCTCCTGGGTGGCTAAAAACTTATTAACTAATTCTATGATAGTCACTGACCTGTTGTTTAGCTGCAGTGACTCCATTGTTTAGCTCCTTGAACTGCTGGTGGTAGAACTCCTTCTCTCTCCTAGCAGCTGCTAGTTCCATCTTAACGGCACTCAACTCAGACTCCATATCTCTGAGAGCACCTCTCTGAAACAAAGTAGGAAGTATTGTTTACATACCTACATATAGACAGTGTGAGTGTGATTGATGAGCAAACAGGATAAAGGGGCTATCTAACATCTTGAGTTTTCCTGAGTCATATAAGGTAAAGGTTCTACCCTATTTGATGTTCAGTTACTTACAAGCAAAAGTCAACCTTGGATCTTTAAGAAACTTTATCATTTTAGAGTTTATCTGATAGGTGAGCATTTGTGCACGTTTATCACTCACACTTGGTTCTAAAGCTAAAAGTGTCAAATAACTGATACAATATGAGACTTGGAATATTTCATAACAAAGAAAACATATTGCAAGTAGGTATGGGTATTCTAATAGCCATTAAACTGAATGTTACAAATTATCCAAGGACTTTGTCCGCGCCCTGTTGTAATTGAAGCATGGTAGCTATATATTATTTTTACCGTCCACTACCTCAAACATACCTCATCATTTCTACCTGAAGAAGGCGCTGTAGAAGTACTGGCTCCAACTGCAGCTGATATGCTGGACACTATCTTCGAGGTTTTCAATTTATTCACCTGAAAAATGAAAAAGCTAAACTCTAATAGGTAGCTACATAGCTATTCTTCACATAGCTATATTCACTATAATTACTTACAAAGGATATAGAAAGAAGTATTTATTTAAAAATTATTTCTTTTTATATGATTTTTATCAATTCAGTTCGACTATTTGCGATTATATTTATTTTTATTTCTAATAGCTAGAAATAATGACCTTCTCTTTTTAACACAATCCACAAAAAAAGTAAGTTAGGCTTATGCGACTTCACTCAATAAAATCGATATCTGTATATTCTTAGGCTACAATGAACTCGAATGAAGTATATCATCCATCATATATTTACAACATTAGCTAATCTCTTCAGTATTTTTTACCGTCCACTTTATTGATGATAAAAATGAAGGAAAATTAAGGAGCAACAATATTTTTATTTGTAGCATAGATTCACCATCGATAATAGCAAACTCATACGTCAGGATAGAAATTCAAGATGGCGCTAAATAATTACAAAGTAACTTTCCCTATTCTGTGAACTGTGTCACTCTCTTTATTATATTTCATTTCTTCCTACTGTTACCTGAGAGCGATACTCTTGCATTTTATTCTTATAGAAGTCCCTCTCTCGCCTCATAGCAGTTACTTCTGATTGAGCTGTGGAGAGAAAAGTGGTACTGTTCACCATGCCTACCTAGTACACGCAGATGCACCATACTCTGACTACTTATATGCACAGTCTGCATGTCTACCTAACTATTAGGTATTTAGCACTAGATGTAGTAAATAGTGGGTAGTAGTGTCAGTGAAGCCTAATTGATATTTTCCATATGATAATTTATAAGCAAAACCAAGCATTGAGTTCATCACTCTAAATATGAGGCAGGCAAAATATGACTAGTAGTACGATTGAAGTAGCTAGTTGTTGATTATTCAGCATAAAGATATTTTAGTAACATTGCTATACATATGTAAGATAATCGTATTAGATTTTCATGTAATTGGAGGTAGAAGTTTACCACTTGAAGTTAGATAATCTTTGTGGTAAGGTCATGCATTCGAATTCATGTCGTAACGGATAGTTTAAATAGAACTGATTTGAAGCAGGTATTGTAGATAATCAAGCACAGAGACATCAGTATAACAGTCTCTAATAAGTAACTAGGCAGATGAAAAAGTAACCAGTCATATGTTTTAACAGGTAAATGAATCATTATTGTATAAAGCGATTGAAGGGTGAACATTAGTGACATATGTTATGGTGAAGTTTCAAGCCGCTAAAGTTGTCATATAAATTGACATTTATAATTTAGCCTATAGTTTGTAACGAAATTGATAGTTTATACTTGAAAGCTTAAAATATCTAACCCCATATCTAACCCCTGAATAGAATTCAAACTGTTCACACATACATCACTAAAGCTCATCACTATTGAGTTAGTACACCAGAGCAAGCTATGACCTATCGTACCAGATAGGTTGGGAGGTGGAGGACTTGGTACAGGAGTCACTGAATTGGGTGAACCCACCACTTGATGGGCCTGTGTACCGGTGTACTGAGCATCAGCTGTGCTAGCCATAGCTTGTAAGTCGGGAGAAGTGGCAAGAGGCCGTGCAATACCGGAACCTTCATCGGTCGGTTCTGAAAGAGCGTCATCGACACCTCTGTTAAGTAACTGTTGACTCTGTCTGTGTTGAGTCATGCCATCGGCTCCCTGGGACATGCCATTGACTCCGTAGGTCGCTGTAGAGTTCCTTTCCCTACTAAGGGCAAGGTACTGACTCTTGTAGTAGGTCAACTCGTGTTTCATGAGGTCTCTGTCGTGTCGAAGACGAGACACTTTCTCATCCTGAAATTTAAAAGAAATATTACTTCTATAGTTCCAATAAATCACTCCTACAGTTCAGCTAAGAGCTAACTCATAAGCTTAAATACTCCTACAGTTCAGCTAAAAGCTAACTCATAAGCTTAAATACTCCTACAGTTCAGCTAAAAGCTAACTCATAAGCTTAAATACTCCTACAGTTCAGCTAAAAGCTATTTCATAAGCTTAAATACTCCTACAGTTCAGCTAAAAGCTAACTCATAAGCTTAAATACTCCTACAGTTCAGCTAAAAGCTAACTCATAAGCTTAAATACTCCTACAGTTCAGCTAAAAGCTAACTCATAAGCTTAAATACTCCTACAGTCCAGCTAAAAGCTAACTCATAAGCTTAAATACTCCTACAGTTCAGCTAAAAGCTAACTCATAAGCTTAAATACTCCTACAGTTCAGCTAAAAGCTAACTCATAAGCTTAAATACTTCTACAGTCCAGCTAAAAGCTAACTCATAAGCTTAAATACTTCTACAGTCCAGCTAAAAGATAACTCATAAGCTCATGCCAGTTACTTACCACAGTCTCCTGCAGGTTGTCAGGACTCTCCCCACCCCCCCTCCCCCTCAACATCTGCAGCAGCTGCTCCACCTGCTCACTCAGCTGCTCTTTATCCTTACACAGAGTCACATTCTTTGCATCTGCCTGAAAGAGAAAATAGTATTTAACTAAGACAGAAAAAAAAGAGATTAGGGTGAGTTATTAACATTTTTCTATAGATTAACAGAGGTACTCACACTCTACCTACTCACACTCACCTGGCTCACTCTCTGTGAGAGGGTGTTGTTTTCACTCTCCAAGCCATTCATTCTCTCCAGAGTTATCTCCAGTTGAGTAGAGACATTATCTCTTCTGTTGGACATCTCGCTCAGTTCATCCTCTAACTGAAGAGAGATGGAATTATAAAGGAAAGAAAGTTACGAGAACATAAAGCGAAGGGAAAATTTAAAACATTATATTAGTTAGTAATAAGGAGAATTTAGAAAACGTTTTATAAAGACCTGACCAGAAAATATTAATATTAAAGGAGTGAAAAATATTGATAAATCAAATGTCATAGTTATTGCAATAGTTTTCTTTCTCTTTGTTTAGAAATTCAATCAGAAAATAGAATCAACAGACCACAGCTTTCTGCTGATTGGTTGAACTGATGTCCAATAGGAGCTCTTCTTTTTGTGACGTCAGATTGTTAGTCTCAGCCAAGTAGAAATCTCTCTCACTCTTAACTTCACCAAGAGTGGCACGGAGGGAGGAGATCTGCAAAAGTGTGGTGGATGAAGAGGGGAAAAGAGTGGTGGATGAAGAGGGGAAAAGAAGAGTCTAGACTAAAGAGTGGATAATAAAAGTAGCCATTATTAACACCATAATATGAAACAACTGCCAAATCTCAAGCACTCTTTTTTTATTTATGTTAGAGTAAAAATCCATGAGCAGTCACTTACATACTAGTGACTGTACTCATGGACGCAGAAAAGCGACTACGTGCCTAACAGTCACCCCTAACAGTACCAGTCCTGATGATACGGTTAGAGGTGAACTCTACTGTTAGAAAAATGTAATGAATAAAGCACACTAAATAAAAAGATAGCTACCTACTCTCAACATTTATTATGTCATTAGATAATAATAAACGTTAGAAAATGAAGAGCTATTTAAATGAATACAAATAGAAGCTTAGAAAAATGAAATTCACAATACTGCAGTATAAAAACGCAAACAGAAAATAGAGTTTAAAATAGAAATGGAGTAAGCCTGGACAAATCGTTGACTAGTTTTTTGATCATGTTGCCATGTTACTTACAGTTAGTTATACTTGTGCCTATAAAGTTATTAACTATTAGTAAAATCCTTTAAGAGAATTAGCGGCTATACAGAAAAGAAAGCAGAATAATAACATTCACTACCTCGTTCAGTAAATTATCCTTCTGTTGATTTAACTCATCTCGCTGCATGAGGTAATACAAGTGTGATAATTAAATAAATAGGGGTTTAACGTCTGCTTCAGAACCAAAGGCCATATCTTGACGTCAAAATTAAATACCATTGACTATGCAAACTCTCTACACGGTTATTAAAAGGTGTTTAGATTTATTTAAATGCTGCAAGTGATAGAAAGGCACCTACCTCACTGGTTAAAGCCTTTTTGTTTGTCTTCAAGGATTCCATCTTGAAGGAGATAGCTAATTCTAGTTAATTTGTCATAGGTAGTTATTAAAGTATTGCCTGGGAACATCATCGTGTAATTGCTCAACCTATGATTAGGGTGAGTTCCGAGTTATTGAACTGATCAACGTTTTCGATGACAAGAAAAAAGTATATAATAAAGGTTCATTTAACTTCTATTTTAATTGGTATCTATGATACATGCAGGAACCTATCATGGATACCAATAATAAAACTACATATTTTTTCTTAAATGATCGAAAATGTGGAACTGTCTAATAACTCGTGACTTACTCTAGTTACAGTGCAGTCTGTCCTCACCTCTGTACTCATGTGTTCTGCCTGTGTCCTCATCTCCGTCAGCTCCTCCTGCAGGCTCCTCACAGTGCCCTCTGAATTGGCTAGGTCTGCCTCTAGGCGAGATATGGTGCTGGTACGCTCCTCAACTGTAAACAGTAGAGTGATGGTCAGTGCGAGTGAATGGCAAAGAGGAAAAATAACAAAAAGTAAAGATAGCTAATCAATTCGATGGATACACATTCAGGGAATTCTATTCTTATCATAAAAGAAAAAATAAATAAATAGCTATGATGAAATTTTATCAGAAAGAGCTAGCTACACATGAATTTATATTTTAAAACTTATACATTCCTAATGACTGTTCTTTTTAAAATTATATAAAAGCTTGAAATTTAAAGATACACTCCACACTAAATTTAACTCTTTCTCGAAATGCTATAAAGTGTAAACTAAAGTTATGTAACATATCACAATTAAATTAAATAAAGAAATTGAAAAGTATACGCTTCGTAATTAATTCTATAAGAAATATTGACACTAAACCTTTACAGTCTGGCTTCTTATAGATTGAATAGAGAGACGAGGAAGAAATATTATCACTCTAGTTGTCGTATATTTAATGGTGATTAAGTAATTAAAAGGTAACGGAATAGGTAGCCATTTATATCATTTTTTGAATTAGTCGACAGTTAGTTACACTTTCTTTTTTTTTTTGCTCAGAGGGTAGCTAGTACAAAAGGCACTCGAAAAACTTAAATCACATTATATAAAATCATAGAACAAAATTTGAAATGGTTAGCAGTTTTATAATCAGTAACCTTAGTTCTAACGGATAGAGCAATATAAAAATTAGAGTGGAGGGGACCTTTTAGAACCGTAAACTGCTATCTGCTACTGTGTGTGTACATACAATAAAATTTATTTATTAATTTATTATAAATAAAATATTCCCATACAATAGAGGCTGCAGCTTCAAAATAGCAAAACAATGAAAAAAATAAAAGCTTAAAAAAAACAAAATTTATTTATTCATAATTGTTTTTCATATATCAAGTTGACAATTAGAACTTAATTAATGTATGATACAACTAGATTATGTATGTGCACTCAGTAGAGTGCTTACCTTCGCCTCCGCTTTGACCCGTTCTCTCCCAAAACTTGATAAACTGGTAACTGGATAATAACCAATCGTCCCACCAAGTTTCATGCAATATGGTTTAATACTTTTTGAGTTATTTATGACCATGACGTTTGACCGGATCGCTCCCAAAATTCTAGCAGATGGTTCCTGGACATTGTCAAATCGTCCCATCAAATTTAAGATAATTTGGTTGAATACTTTTTGAGTTATGAATGGCCTTGACCTTAATCTTTGACCCGATCACTCCCAAAAATCAAGCAAAATGGTTCCTGTATATTGACCAATCGTCCCACCAAGTTTCATGTAATATGATTCAATACTTTATGAGTTATAAATGACCATGTCCTTGACCTTTGAGTGGGTCACTCACAAAATTCTACCAGCAGGTCACTGGACATGGACCAATTGTTTCACTAAATTTCAGGCAATTTGGTTGAATACTTTTTCAGTTAAGCGAATAAGAAGATGATAAATAAATAAATGCCGATGAAAATATGACCTTTCCGCATTCTGCGAAGGTAATAAGGGTGAGTTCTTCTCACCGTGCAGAGTGAGGTGGTTGATCTTATCGACATACTCTTTCTTTTCCCTCTTGACGCTGCTAAGAGAGTCATGAAGAGCGGAGTACTTCTCCATCAGGGGAGAGTGCTGCTCTATCAGTTTACCGTGCTGGTGTACCAGGCGAGAATGGTCGTGACGAACCTGTACAACGACAAAATTAATGAGGCAGCTAAAAAAAAAAGAAATTAATAATTATTATTTCACTTTTATTTAAATTGGTATCCATGATACCTGTATTTATAATTACAGTTTGATGATTCGAAACTAATTCTAGGAGAAAAATTATAAGCTGTCGATAGCCCAAACTTTCGGCTAAGTACATTCATAGCTAGATTGTACATTGATGCAAAGTCAAAGCACATGTGCATAATGAGGTGCAATTTCTTTCCAAGAGGGAATTATACCTTTTGAGCGGAGCGAAGAAGCTCCTATTTGTTAGCAATAGAGTCCTGAGTTAAACATATTCCTTGTGCCGTTGGACTTTGATTTTATTCCCATTTTATCATAATTTTGCAATTTTTAAGCAATATTTGTCACTTTTTCGTGTTTTTAGTTATTAAACATTCTCAATTCGTCAATCTCCATGTCACTATGCCATTTGGTTTGTGAGTTTGTGTGTGAATTAGCGTGCCTGCAATGCGACACTCAAGCCCCGCCCATCTGTATGGAAGCTACCAGCTCTAATCACTCGGTATATTCATTACGGCGACACCGAATTTATCAGAGTGGGGGAGGAGGTGGTTAGAATATGTTTAACTCAGGACTCTATTGCTAACAAATAGGAGCTTCTTCGCTCCGCTCAAAAGGTATATTTGTTAGCAATACGAGTCCTGAGTTAAACATATTCCTTGTGCCATACTTTTCCAACAAGCCGAAGGTAATTGGAAGGAGGCACTCAGATTAATGAGGAAAAAATTTTATAGTTAAGATGTGAATATTCAAAAGGCTGTATAAATATGTTCAATATTTTTAATAAAACATACAATATATTTCCATTTATTATTTTGAAATAAACATACAAAACATAATTTCCTTTTTGAACAGTGAAACAAATATATTATCAATGTTACAAAAAAAAAAAAAAAAATTTCAACCTTCATGTGGCCCGAAGAATTTTTCTTCCTGCCACACAAAGTGGTAATTTATCCTCTACATTAACACAATATGTGTTGATGAATGGATTGGGAGAAGACCAAAAGCCATTCTTCAGTATATCACTCAGATTGGCACCTCTGGACCAGCTAGCACTAAAGGCGAATTTCCTGAGATCGTGTGGTCGTCCTTGTAAACTACCATCTATTTTACTGATAGCTTTTGTAATCCAGTAGTGAATGCGACCACCGGCCAAGGGTTTACCGGATGTTGGGTGGACAAACAGGTGGCCATGATGATCGTTCTCCTGAGTTATTGATATATATTGAGATATAGCATGCGCAGGACAAAGAGGATGGTTGTTCCCTAGTTTAGGGAAGGACACCGGTGGGGGACTCTTCAAGTGAGTTTGATTTTTGAAGAGGAAATTTGTACGCAAAGGTATAGTGATGCTAGAGTTAGTTTCTACTATACCAATTCTTGACATAGCATGTAGCTCCGATGATCTATTCCCACTAGCAAGTGCTGTGAGGAATAGGGCCTTGTATAGTTTCATCTCTGTTGATGACTGTGCCCTGAACTCCTTGCATGCTAATCGTTCAAGAGCATGATTTAGAGACCACTTCGGAATTTTCTGTTGTATTGGAGGATTTTGTAGGAATAAACTTTTAATTAGCAAAGAAAAGTCTCTATCCTTAAAATTGACTCCGAAAGCCTCGCCTATTGGCCAAGCGAGGGAGCTCTTATAACTCAAAACTGTTCTTGGAGATAGCTTAAGTTTATCATGCACATGCAACAAAAAGAACAAAATAGTCCTTTTTGTGATTGTCATTGCGTTGTCGGGAAGCCAAAACTTGAAGGCTTTCCATGAAGCTTCGGCCTGCTTTGTGGAAGACTTTCTGTAGGCCTGAATTAAATTTGCTGCAATGACTTTACTTCTAGTTTTCGCAAGAATTTTAGTCAAAAACGAAATGCGGTCCATTTTTCGAATCCACTGCATGAAGACCGCACGTCTCGACCTTGTACTCTTTGAAGCAATGACCCTCTTATGTGCACATGTTCTGTAGATCTGTTGTACAGTTCTGTGAACCACACAGCTGTTGGTTGCCATGGGGCTATGAATATTCCGTTCCCCCTGTAAGTCCGTAGCTTCGGTAGTATCTGAATTATCATTGCCACTGGGGGGAAGATGTATATGTCTGACCAGGTGTTCCAATCCACTGCTAGTACATTGGTTCCCTCCGCCTGCGGATGTTGAAATGGCGAAATGAACTTTGGAAGTTGGGAATTGAGGGGTGTTGCCATCAAATCTATGCTCAAATGACCGTACCAATTTTGAACTTTCTTGAAAACATGTCGTGGCAAGCACCACTCTGTTGATAGAGGAGCAGTCCGGCTCAGAGTGTCGGCCACTACGTTCAATTTCGATGGAATTCGAGTGGCAGAGAGAAATATTCTCTTCGCTTGGCAGAGATTGATTAGAAGCTTCACCTCTTGCAGAAGAGCAAGAGATTTGGATCGACCCTTTGCTATGGTGAATCTTGCTACTTCGTTGTCTATGTACAAAAGAAGGTTGCAATTGTTTATGTTGAGAGTTTTGATAGCTAGGGATACTGCCAATAGTTCCAAGTAATTTATGTGTTCTCTGGCTAGTTCCTTGGACCACTTGCCTTGTGCTGTCTTGTTTGAATCGTAGAGCGCTCCCCATCCTTTCGATGATGCGTCCGTCCAAAGAAAGGTTCGTGGGAGGTTTGTAGCAAATTGGGGTATGACATCCCATATGGAACTGTTTGTCCATGGCCACAAGGCCTGTTTTAGTGGATGAGGTAATTGAACCTCTAGGTCCCTGTTGCAAGATTCTGCAATCAGTCCAGCCTGAGCTATGGGCTGGAACATAGGACTTAAGTTTTGGTGCACTTGGCAAGCGAAGTTCAACATTCCCAAGAATGCTTCCCATTGACGGCGGGTTACCCATTGAGAATGAAGAAGCGACCGAGCAGTGCCGTTTATTTGTTTCTTCTTCTGTTCTGGCATCATCCAGTGACCAGAGATGCCCTGCCAAACTACGCCTAGCCACTCCAATTCTGTTGACGGTCTTAAGTTTGATTTCTCTTGGTTTATTGTGAAACCTAACTTTTGCAATAGATTCATAGCTAGTTTGAGGTTTATTGATAGTTGATCCGTTGAATGATGCCACAGTAACCAATCGTCTAGGTATGCTGCAGCATTCACTCCTTGCTGATGCAGTAATCCGAGAGGCCATGACAGGACTTTCGTGAATATGTATGGTGCTGGGCTCAGTCCGAATGGAAGGGCTTTGCAGAAATACAGGGTGCCTTTGTATGAAAATGCCAGATATTTGTGAAGATTTCTGCGCATGGGTATATGAGTGTAAGCATCGGTCAGGTCCAAAGAAGCCATATGCACTGGTGGAGTTATTATCTTCGATACTGTTATGTGGTTTGTCATTTTGAATGGGGTTGACTCTATGAACTTGTTTAATTGGCTCAAGTCTAGTATGAGTCTGAGAGATCCGTCCTTTTTGGGTACGGTGAAAATATGCGCTAGGAAACATGGTTGTTCTTCTGCTACGTAGATTACATTGTTTTTCAGCCACTTTTCTATTAATGGTGCTAAATGTGGCTGATGTTGTGTTCTTGATGGAAGAGTAAGAGGAGGTGGATTGTTGAGCCAGCTCCAGTGGTATCCTCTTCTTACTGTATTGTAAATTTCCTGCGGAGCTGCTTTCCAGAAATTTGAAAATTCCAGCAACCGCGCTCCTGTTTCAGGCCTTGATGTTATTTGGCTGTTTGCGTCTAGTCCTGGATCCCTTAGAGACCTTGGGATTTGACTGATTAGATTTCTGGTAATCTGGATTTGATTCTTCTCTATTTGGCTTGTTTGAGAAACTTTTTCGGTTGTACCGTTGAAATTTTGTTGCTGTGCCTTCTTCTCTTTGCAGGTTGTTCTGGTTGGTGAACCTTGAACCAGCTTGTCTGTAAGGTTGGCTAGTACTTGGCTGTTTTTGAAATTGGATCCAGGGTGGTGGACCTCTTTTGAATGTATTGGATGAGATAGAGGCATTCTTGTCATTTGATCGAAAGGGCTCCAGAGTAGCGGTTTTATTAAAATTGGAGGCTTTATGTTTTGACCGTGATTTTATTGTGTTAAGATCATTATCTAGGCGTATGCCACTTGCATTGCGGATAGATGAGGGCTTTGAACGGGCTTCCAGTAATAATTGACTGGCCTTTCGCAATGTTTCATCCGAGAAGAGATCCTTGCACAGCAATGAATCCTCCAATAAGGTGTTTCTGATGACAATGGGTTCGATGCGACCGACAACATATTTCCTTATCTTCAACTTCTTACGAATGGCCAATTTGGCTTGGTCCATAAGGAAACTTAGCAGAGAATCTTTGCTAAGCGCAATGAATTCAGACATGTGTTTTAAATTGTCTTGCATCGGAATGCCTGAGCCTGGCTCCTGCTTCAAAAATACATTTGGAAGGTTAGCATAGTAATTGAGTGAATCAACGGCAAAATTGTTCACTTCGTAATTTTGCCATAATAACCTCGTCATTTTGCGAAAATCTTCCTCATCTGCCAGAGTTTGAACATCTTTGTGTTCTTTAAACAAACTAATTAGGTCCTTGTACTTAGTTGATTTTTGTCTTTGTGGCAGCTTGGGTGCATTCAAATAATCGGCTAATCCTGAAGGTTCCGAAAGCAGAGTGAAGATACCTGAAGGGCGTGAGAAAACCTCCTCCTTTAGAATCTTGGCTTCTATATCCTTGAGCGTTTCCAAAACAGTAACGTTGGACGTTGACATTTGGAGTCCTTTAGGAGTATCTGCTCCAGGATGGAGTTTAGTTACTTGTCTCAAGCTATTAGTAAATAAGCTAGCAACTTTGGAAAATACTTGACGAGTTGATTCTGGTACAACTTCATTTGTGCTATGCAAGTAACATCCTTTACATATGAAGGGACGAAAAAATGGATGAATGTGCTGACCCATGCTTGTAGTTTTTATTTGAAAATATAGATGAGTCTTCTCGTCGGAACTCACCTTGACAGTTTTCTGATCTACTGGCAAGGATATTACTTGATGATATTCGCCTCTCGTCGTTAATTGAGGGATATCATTCCACATTTCATACTTAATACTCTTGCCGAAGTAATATCTCAAGTCATGATTATGGGCCTTTAGCTTATCATTCATCAAAGGTTCCCAGGATTGTGGACCCTTGGTGAATTGTTCGGCAAGAATTTCACCAGCTTTCTTATGTAGAAAATGTTTGTGAGATTGACCAATGGGTAGCACATTCTCAGCCTCTGAATCAGAATCGAGGACAATTTCGTCTGAGAGTTCAGTAGAGTTACTTTCCAGATCTTCCCCCTCTGAAGTTGGGGGATTGGACGACATGTTATTGTTTGTGTCAATTTGTGGTGTAATGCTTACTGAAGGGGTATTACAAAAGCTGCTATTCTTGGAGTTTGAGACACTGTCATCAATAGGTTCTCTATTCTCGATTAGATGCCTCAAACCTGGAACATTTAGAAGTCGCGAAAAAATTGTAGATATTATTTCTTCTTTGTCGATCTGAACAGTAGCCGAACGTTGGTTCTGACCAATCTCAGAATACAGAAATGAGTTTGATGGTGCCTCCGATACGTATGAAGAACCGGTAATGTGATTGTTATCCATTGCAACCCCTTGATTTCCAGCTCTTGGTGTGGAATCATTGATATATGATTGGTCAGAGAAGGACATACTCCACTGATTATTTCCTTGTAAGTTGGATGGTTGATGCATCTCCCTATTACTATAGGGAATAGTAGTGAGAGGTGTTGGGACGTAAATAGGCAATGAACTCAAGCTGGAGCTGCACATGGTGCGATCATAGTGTTGGTTTGGAGGATTTTCTAAACGCATTCGCTTAGTGGCGTTTTGTAGTGGCGTGTCAACACGTGTCTCTGTTTGTTCAAGGTGAGTATTAGTTGGTGCTTCCAACATGATACTGTCAACTATATCGCTAAGATCATTCGAGGTGGACCGAGTAGACCCGTGTGAGGTAATTACTGGGTCTGCAATTAACAGGGATGATTCAACACTTATGAAGTCGCTGGCAGAATTTTTTAATTCCTCTTCTGAAAATTCTCTTGGCAACCAGTTGCTCTTGGTGTTCTCAATCTGTAAATATAATTACAATTAGACCAACTTCAATGAGTACATATATGGTAGAATTAGCAGAATAGTTCAGTTCAATGGAAACATGATATTTACCCAGACAAATGAAGAACAGTCAGCTTTTGAAGATTTACTACTGTTTCTCCTAAGTTGTACATAGGTCTCCTCCCACCTTCGCCAAGCTGATATGCATGGTATTTGGATATCGCTTTCTTGGAACATATTGGACAAGAAAAAGGTGCATGCTGAACACTCTGAGGGATCGTAAGACTTTTGTTTCCCTTTTATGCATTTGGAGCACCTATCACAGGGATGGTTGATAGTGTTCGATACAATGGACTTCTTGTACCAAGAGGAGTGTTTGCACCTGAAGTCCTTTAATTGGCAAGTCGACATTTTGGCGATCTGAGTGAGAGTAAATAACTGTTAGCACAACAAAAGGAAAATAAAAATTGACATCCTTGTTAGGTGTGCAATTAACATGTTATATCCATTGAATAGTTTTGAAAATGTACAAACACGTAGACAAATGGTAGCTTATGATTGTATAAAGCACCAATAACTTTCCAATAATTGAGAGAAGGTGCCAAAATACAAACTTCAGCTCAAGAATTGGGAGTTTAGAATAGATCATATAGACATTGCTGTTGTATTCTATGCTGATTGTATAACTGACTTGATTATAGACAGGTTAAACATCCGAATACGTTCATCGATAATAGCTAGAACAAAAGCAATTATTCTGCAATTAAACGAGGTGGGATATGGAATTCTAGGTTATCAACAGTATATTAATGAAATGGTTATAACTCAAATGCGTTCAGAGATTGATTAATTAATCAGGAGCAAATGAGTTAACACTCATGAACAGAGGAATATATATTTCTTATACTGGATTAGAATACCTATCAATGAAATATCTCTGAATAGATTAATTCATGTACCCAGTGCGTTTGAGGAGAAAACACTGTTGAATTTCTCAAACCAAACAGGTGGATTTTTTTTTACGTAGGTAGGTATCAACAGTATATAATTGAAATGTTGACCATCCGATCTGCGTTTGGAGAGTAATTAATTAGGTATAAAATACCTAATTCTCTTTTAACCAAACTGCACGGGATAACGTTTCATATAACCACTGGATAAAAACTACCGTGTAATAAAAATCGTTTAAAAAATCTATAAATAGATAAATTAAAGTAGCCAATGCATTTGTAACAAAGAAAAGCAATGTGCAATTCTTGAACCAAAAAGCGGAGGAAAAAAATATTTCACGTAGCAAGGTAGTTATCAACAGTATAGGTATTATTTGAAATGTTGACCACCCAAATTGCGTTTGGAGAGTAATTAATTAGGTATAAAAATACCTAATTCTCTTTTAACCAAAATGCACGGGATAACGTTTCATTTAACCACTGTATAAAAACTGCCGTGTAATAAATCAGTTAAAATATCTATAGTTAGATAAATTAACTACCCAATGCATTTGTAACAAAGAAAAGCAATGTGTAATTCTTGAACCAAAAAGCGCGGGAAAAATATTTCACGTAGCAAGGTAGTTATCAACAGAATAGGTATTATTTGAAATGTTGACCACCCAAATTGCGTTTGGAGAGTAATTAATTAGGTATAAAATACCTAATTCTCTTTTAACCAAAATGCACGGGATAACGTTTCATTTAACCACTGTATAAAAACTGCCGTGTAATAAATCAGTTAAAATATCTATAGTTAGATAAATTAACTACCCAATGCATTTGTAACAAAGAAAAGCAATTTGTAATTCTTGAACCAAAAAGCGCGGGAAAAAATATTTCACGTAGCAAGGTAGTTATCAACAGAATAGTTATTATTTGAAATGTTGACCACCCAAATTGCGTTTGGAGAGTAATTAATTAGGTATAAAATACCTAATTCTCTTTTAACCAAAATGCACGGGATAACGTTTCATTTAACCAATGTATAAAAACTGCCGTGTAATAAATCAGTTAAAATATCTATAGTTAGATAAATTAACTACCCAATGCATTTGTAACAAAGAAAAGCAATGTGCAATTCCTGAACCAAAAAGCGCGGGAAAAATATTTTACGTAGGTAGGTAATTGACAACAGTATAGGTATTATTTGAAATGTTGACCACCCAAATTGCGTTTGGAGAGTAATTAATTAGGTAGGTATAAAATACCTAATTCTCTTTTAACCAAACAGCACGGGATAACGTTTCATTTAACCACTGGATAAAAACTACCGCGTAATAAAATCATTTAAAATATCTAGGTATAATTAGATAAATTAAACCACCCAAAGCGTTTGTAAAATAAAGAAAAGCAAAATACAATTCTTGAACCAAACAGCGCGGGGGAACATTTTAAATAGGTAGGCATCAACAGTAAATTTTTTGAAATGTTGACCACCCAATCTGCGTTTGTTTGAAGAGTAATTAATTAGGTAGAAACTACCTAACTCTCTTTCAACCAAAGTGCACGGGATAACATTTCATATACTGGATAAGAACTACCTAAATATAAAATGAAGTTAAATGGGAAAAATAACTCTTAACGAGCAAATGTATATGGAATAAAAAGCTCTCTACCAGTTAAACTCATCACTCACCAGTGATGCGTAGTTCAATTGCTGGTAGCAGAACACTGGCTAACCTCTCTGCACGAGATGAGAAGCCGTAATGAATATACCGAGTGATTAGAGCTGGTAGCTTCCATACAGATGGGCGGGGCTTGAGTGTCGCATTGCAGGCACGCTAATTCACACACAAACTCACAAACCAAATGGCATAGTGACATGGAGATTGACGAATTGAGAATGTTTAATAACTAAAAACACGAAAAAGTGACAAATATTGCTTAAAAATTGCAAAATTATGATAAAATGGGAATAAAATCAAAGTCCAACGGCACAAGGAATATGTTTAACTCAGGACTCGTATTGCTAACAAATATTTGTTTAGCCAGACTCCAGAGCAGTACCTGTACAATCTCAGACAGCAGTCTGTCCCGTTCTTCCTTCATGAGATGGTAGAGTTGATGTTGAGAGTCCAGATTATTCTCCACACTCATCAGTTTACCCTGTAGAGAGAAACTCATTTAGTGGGAATTGCATAGAGAAAGATACGAATAGAAACTAGTTGAAAGAAGAATGAATTCATGTAGTAGAGGGTATAAAGACTACCTCAGAACCAAAGGCCATAGCTATCTCTGACATCAAAAGGAAATTAAAAAGGACAGACAATCTATAGCTAATCCAAATTACAACAGTTTGGGAACCAAAGCTATCATTTAAAACTGTGAGTAGATTAAAAACGGGGATAAAAATGGAAAAAAGAATGGACAATATATAATCAAAATTACAACAGTTCAGGGTCCAAGGGACGCCACTCCCCTTCTCTTCCATTCACCACAGACAGTTTCAAATTTTTTACCAAGTAAGAAAAATAAATACTTGATGATTATTTTTCATATTTTATATTCAACATTATAGTAATAATTATACACTTCATTCCTACATGATAGAAAATGTGGATTTGTCCGAAAACTGAAATTTACCCTAGTTTAAAAAATGAATAGAAATTAGAGAGGCTAGATTGACTAAACATTAAATTTCTTACTCAAAAATAATAAATACTTCATTAACAAGTCAAATTGATATCTTTAGTCACATCAGAGACAGATAGAGGTACAACTAGCAAAGAAAATATATAATCCCAAAGAATAGAAGACACATAAAATAAACAAACAAACTACAACTCTTGATTTAACTATTGAATGTAAAAGAGAAATTCATATTTTCTACATTTACCCATGTATGTATAATAAAAATTTTACATTTACCTAGTTACATATAGCTAATAGTAGATATATTTATATTATGTAGCTATCAAGTTACATCCTGAAAGTGTAGGTTTCAAACGCTAATTAGGACATTCAAATTCACCACTTTATTTTTATGGCATTTCTTACTATATCTAATTGTACACCCCTCTGTGTTTCTGATGTGAAAAAAGACAACTACTTCACCAGTTGCTCACCCTAGCACAGGCTACAGTATGTGTGAGAGCTTTAGTAGCGTCATTGCAAACCTCCTCCAACTGCACATTAGTGTGAGCAGCCTGCTGTAACTTCTCTGAGAGGTGAACAGCTCTTTGCATCGCCTCGTGACCACTGTCTACAGTCACTGAAAAGCAAATATACAGTTATAAAAGGAAATCTACAGTCACTGAAAGCAAATATACAGTTATAAAAGGAGATCTAGAGTCACTGAAAACAAATATACAGTTATAAAAGGAAATCTACAGTCACTGAAAACAAATCTACAGTTATAAAAGGAAATCTACAGTCACTGAAAACAAATATACATTTATAAAAGGAAATCTACAGTCACTGAAAACAAATATACAGTTATAAAAGGAAATCTACAGTCACTGAAAACAAATATACAGTTATAAAAGGAAATCTACAGTCACTGAAAACAAATATACAGTTATAAAAGGAAATCTACAGTCACTGAAAACAAATATACATTTATAAAAGGAAATCTACAGTCACTGAAAACAAATATACAGTTATAAAAGGAAATCTACAGTGACTGAAAACAAATATACAGTTATAAAAGGAAATCTAGTCACTGAAAACAAATATACAGTTATAAAAGGAAATCTACAGTCACTGAAAACAAATATACAGTTATAAAAGGAAATCTACAGTGACTGAAAACAAATATACAGTTATAAAAGGAAATCTAGTCACTGAAAACAAATATACAGTTATAAAAGGAAATCTACAGTCACTGAAAACAAATATACAGTTATAAAAGGAAATCTACAGTCACTGAAAACAAATATACATTTATAAAAGGAAATCTACAGTCACTGAAAACAAATATACAGTTATAAAAGGAAATCTACAGTCACTGAAAACAAATATACATTTATAAAAGGAAATCTACAGTCACTGAAAACAAATATACAGTTATAAAAGGAAATCTACAGTGACTGAAAACAAATATACAGTTATAAAAGGAAATCTAGTCACTGAAAACAAATATACAGTTATAAAAGGAAATCTACAGTCACTGAAAACAAATATACAGTTATAAAAGGAAATCTACAGTGACTGAAAACAAATATACAGTTATAAAAGGAAATCTACAGTGACTGAAAACAAATATACAGTTATAAAAGGAAATCTAGTCACTGAAAACAAATATACAGTTATAAAAGGAAATCTAGTCACTGAAAACAAATATACAGTTATAAAAGGAAATCTACAGTCACTGAAAACAAATATACAGTTATAAAAGGAAATCTACAGTCACTGAAAACAAATATACAGTTATAAAAGGAAATCTACAGTCACTGAAAACAAATATACATTTATAAAAGGAAATCTACAGTCACTGAAAACAAATATACAGTTATAAAAGGAAATCTACAGTCACTGAAAACAAATATACAGTTATAAAAGGAAATCTACAGTCACTGAAAACAAATATACAGTTATAAAAGGAAATCTACAGTCACTGAAAACAAATATACATTTATAAAAGGAAATCTACAGTCACTGAAAACAAATATACAGTTATAAAAGGAAATCTACAGTCACTGAAAACAAATATACAGTTATAAAAGGAAATCTCCAGTGACTGAAAACAAATATACAGTTATAAAAGGAAATCTACAGTCACTGAAAACAAATATACAGTTATAAAAGGAAATCTACAGTGACTGAAAACAAATATACAGTTATAAAAGGAAATCTACAGTGACTGAAAACAAATATACAGTTATAAAAGGAAATCTACAGTCACTGAAAACAAATATACAGTTATAAAAGGAAATCTACAGTCACTGAAAACAAATATACAGTTATAAAAGGAAATCTACAGTCACTGAAAACAAATATACAGTTATAAAAGGAAATCTACAGTGACTGAAAACAAATATACAGTTATAAAAGGAAATCTAGTCACTGAAAACAAATATACAGTTATAAAAGGAAATCTACAGTCACTGAAAACAAATATACAGTTATAAAAGGAAATCTACAGTCACTGAAAACAAATATACATTTATAAAAGGAAATCTACAGTCACTGAAAACAAATATACAGTTATAAAAGGAAATCTACAGTCACTGAAAACAAATATACAGTTATAAAAGGAAATCTACAGTGACTGAAAACAAATATACAGTTATAAAAGGAGATCTACAGTGACTGAAAACAAATATACAGTTATAAAAGGAAATCTACAGTCACTGAAAACAAATATACAGTTATAAAAGGAAATCTACAGTGACTGAAAACAAATATACAGTTATAAAAGGAAATCTACAGTCACTGAAAGCAAATATACAGTTATAAAAGGAGATCTACAGTGACTGAAAACAAATATACAGTTATAAAAGGAGATCTACAGTGACTGAAAACAAATATACAGTTATAAAAGGAAATCTACAGTCACTGAAAACAAATATACAGTTATAAAAGGAAATCTACAGTCACTGAAAACAAATATACAGTTATAAAAGGAAATCTACAGTGACTGAAAACAAATATACAGTTATAAAAGGAAATCTACAGTCACTGAAAACAAATATACAGTTATAAAAGGAAATCTACAGTCACTGAAAACAAATATACAGTTATAAAAGGAAATCTACAGTCACTGAAAACAAATATACATTTATAAATGGAAATCTACAGTGACTGAAAACAAATATACAGTTATAAAAGGAAATCTACAGTCACTGAAAACAAATATACAGTTATAAAAGGAAATCTACAGTCACTGAAAACAAATATACAGTTATAAAAGGAAATCTACAGTCACTGAAAACAAATATACATTTATAAAAGGAAATCTACAGTCACTGAAAAGCAAAAGTACAGTCAATGAAAAACAAAACTAGTGACTAGAACAAGGGATTTCACAGAAAAAGATAACTAGTTACTGAAACAAAATATTTACAGTCACTGAGACAAGAATCTACAATTAGAAGCAACAAAAGGCTATTTCTTTGACGTCAAAAGGAAATCAAATACAAGGGACTGGAAGAAGCAGTCAGAAAGAAAAGTGGCTCCAAGAACAAAGTCACCTACAACCAGTCAGTGACAAGCTCATGGAAGCAGAAAAGCTACAATACTCATACTAGAGTTGTCATTTCCTTTGAGTTTTAACTTAGGATGCTTTATTTTATGCTAGTTAGTGGTCATACAACTATCAGTTATAACTAAAATACATTGAAGCGTGAGACATGAGCCATAGTAGCTAGAAAATAGTGAATTATGTGCATATTATCTAGTAGCTAGAGGACATAGCTAGCTATACAAATTTATAATTTATTTTTCAAAACCTACTTTCTTGCTAATGATCCACCTTTTCATCAATAAAAATGTTATCAAAATAACAAGGATAACAATCAATGGTTAAATTGTGAACTGATTTCCACTTTATTCTAGCTACCCAATTATTGAACAGATAATGGATAGTTTTTACTTTAAAAAATATTGTTTTTTCCATTAGAAATTGAACACTAGAATTTCTTTCAGTTAGCTATATAGTAAGAATGGCGATAGTATAAATTAAATGTTGAAATTAGAACTAACAGTTTAACTTCTTCTTGAGGTCATTGTGTTGTCTGAGCAGGTCCTCATAAAGGCGCTCAGTGTGCTGACTCTTAATCTTGAGACCCTCGTGAATGTCTCCCAGACAGGTGTACTTGTGCAGCTCTCTGTCCTTGCTATCCAGAGTCACTTGTAGTCTCTTCACCTCACACTCTCTCCTCTGTAACTGCAATCAATATTGAGATAGAACATATGTTAAAATCTTGCCTTCTTCATTCACTTTCATACCACCTGTATCATTCTCTTTCTCATGTTGTGACCAGTTGATTCAATCTCTTGAACTGTTTTAGAAACTGATTCATTCTCCCTCACCACACTATTCATTCTCCCTCACCACACTATTCATTCTCCCTCACCACACCACTCATTCTCCCTCACCACACCACTCATTCTCCCTCACCACACCACTCATTCTCCCTCACCACACCACTCATTCTCCCTCACCCACCACTCATTCTCCCTCACCCACCACTCATTCTCCCTCACCCACCACTCATTCTCCCTCACCCACCACTCATTCTCCGTCACCCACCACTCATTCTCCCTCACCCACCACTCATTCTCCCTCACCCACCACTCATTCTCCCTCACCCACCACTCATTCTCTCTCACCACACCATTCATTCTCCCTCACCACACCACTCATTCTCCCTCACCTCCTGCTTCAGTTTCATGCTCGTGTCTGTGGCTCTGATAATCTCCTGCTGTAGTTTCTGCAGAGTGTGATCTTGCAGAGCAGAATCACCTCGACAGCCACACCTAAAGACACAAACTATTAACAAGTTGTACTGCATAAAAGAAGTAATGAGGTAGATAGTCAATATCACCTCAAAGGGCTTTATATATATATCAAATGTACTTACTGAGAGCATCTGAAACAAGCCATGTTTAGCAAAGTTCTCCTCACACCAATATTCTTAGCTATCAGTTTAAGAGTAGAACCTGATAGGGAAAAAGAAGAATGCAAGTCAAATTGGTATATTACCCCATGGTTATGGTCATTCAGTGTGCACTAACAATATAAAACCTTAGTTCTAGCACTCACCTTTATCATCTGAAGGCAAACTTTATTATTACAATGAGGTACATCATGAAGTCACGATACTTTCATTGCTGGAAAAATATTTCCTGTGGGGAATCTGAGAACAATAAAGCAATTAAAATGAATTGCATTTTATTAGGTCGGGTAAATTTGGAGTTATTAGACCGTTTCACATTTTCCAGTCATTTAAAAAATAAGAATATAATAATTATTAAACTTTAGCAGCATTTAGAATTAAAATTAAATCATTTTAAGAATAGATAATTATGAATAATGAAGCTACTTAACAATATATCAGTTTACAACCTGATTGTGAATACAGTTACCACACCATTAATGTATTACAAGAAGGACTAGCAAAGTAAAAATAAATAGCTAACCCTTGAAATAGCTACTAGTCAAGTTTTAAAAACATTAAAATTGGAAAGAGACTTCAGTAGTTATATGGAATAAACAAGAACATTTTGCCCAAAATCAAGACCCCAGGTCCTACCATTATTGATTCACATTGAGAAGAAAATTTATAAATAAATTCTCATATTCAGACAAGGACAGAAATAACCTCTTCTTCTTCTCTTCCAGTCAGCTACTAATGATCCTACCAAGGAAAGACAAATAGCTCTCCAAAGGACTATAATTACCAGCACTATTGTAGAATAGAGAACTGCCTTTTCCTCAGTCTCTTGACTCTCTTCCCCAAGTTTAAGTACATAATTTGAGGCTTTAATAAGATCTACTCTTAATTCACTGGTAATTTTAGGATGAAGTGAAAAGTTGCATGTCTCTCCAGACAGTCAGATTGAACAGTTGTTATTCTCCGTCAATATGAGTAGCTAATGGCCATCAATTGCACATGCAACACAATATCAACTAAAGACAAACAAATCTATTAAATGATAACTTTAATAGTAGCTAACTAGCTATCTGAAATGTATTAATGTTTAAGGAATTTTATTGGGAAAAAAAATACAGATAAATACGTGAATAGTGAATATATAGTGATAGATATTAAATGATTCATGAGGATAGGAATAATTAAGTTAAATTAACCCTTCACAGTTCAGCACACAAGTTTTCACACTCAGTTTAAGTGATTAAAAATTATCAGAAGAAAAATAAAGGGTTAGGGAAACCCAAAGCCTATAAAAAGTTTATAGAGAAAAATTTCTGGGCATATAAAACAAAGTAGAAATAATTATGGCATCAATACTATATATAATAAGAGCAATATCTGTCTGACTGTCACACTGAACCTAATAATATGCTTGACAAGCTGCTGATAGCATGGATATGAGAATAATCTGATATCAGTTCAATAAATGGTTTAAATAACCAATTTAAAATTTCACTCAGTTGAAAATATCCGAATAGTAATAGTGGAGCCAATGATAATAATAATTACATAAATTGAACTTTTATCAGTGTTCAATAAAGTGATGTTAAAAATGACATTTTTGATGGCACACATACACTGGTAAATATAATAACCAAACATTTCCCTAATTTTAATTCTCTATTTTTCTGCACCATCCAATCAGTCATTGAATGCAAACAATAAAAAGGGCTGTTTTCCCTCCCCACCAGGAAGAACAAATGATGAGGCTGTAACATGCCACACAGTCAATGGAGTAAATATATCACTGGTAGCCATGGCAACCATTCATAGGGAGGTAATTACAGCTTGTAGCTTCATTGAGGTGACATTTACATGTAGCCAACTGACAGCACAATAAAGACGGTAGGTACTGCAGTACTTCACTACTATTGTTAGTTTATTGTGTATTGTGAAATGCATAATTAAATGGTTAATGAGAATAGCTTTGAAAATTGTACACTGTAACTACCATCTTAACCTAGTGAACTGTTATGTAGATTTTTTTATTTTTGACAATTGTGAACAACAATTCAGAAAACATTTGTGTGCAACATTACAAAAAAGAGTGAACAACAAAAACAAATAATAATACCTATTTTTCTAGGTATAAAAGTGTGAGCAATCCATAAAAGTTTATAATCTATAAAATTGTGAACAATCCATAGATGTGTGATCAATACATAGAAACATGGATAAATGATAAAGTGTGAACACAGATATAAGCATGAACAATCCATAATTAATTTTAGTATGGTTTAGAACAATAAATTAAAGAATGAATAACTCAAGAGATCCACAAAAAAGAGAGAACAATTATATAAACAGATATTAATAAACCAATGAATTATTCATTGTGTTGAAAATAATGAAAAATAAAAGAGTAGCTAAGTACTTAGTAGAAATATTTTAACAAAAAGTATCTAAAGATTTTGTAGTTAATTCTATTGAAGATAAAAATATTGATCAAACTGATGAGAATTCAAAGATGATTAATAAATATTCAAATTATGTTTTGGTTTATCACATTAACTACATAGTGGTTAACATTTATTAATGATAGACAAGGTGGTACAAATATATACCACTGTCAATTATGTGAGCCCAAGTTATAATGTGACAATGTGAGCTATGTATTAAATCACATAGAAATGATCTCAATAAGTAAACAGAGAGTTACTTGGCTCCTCTCGCTATCACTTGGCAAGTTATACAGAAGCAATAATGTAAACATTAAATTTTGGAAATGTCGGTTTAAGACTGACTTCTGAGCAGACATAGTCAAAATGTGAAACACTAAAAAATAGCTAATGTTGATATTAGACAACTATCTATAAAATATAATGGTAAGTAGATACTATATAGGAGTGAAGAAAATAGCAGCATTTGGCATTAATACTCATTCTACCCTCACAGGAAGAGTCTTAGATTCTCTGAAGAAGTGAAGAGAGCAACACACTGACAGTGTTAGCTCAGTGAGACCTGATGACATACTGAACCCATTGATTGACTGGGAACAGCTGTACCTCCTCTCATAGCTATCTAATAAATTACATAGATACATATACCATATACCCAAGTGAATAGTCAATATGTTAACACTGACCGTGATTAACTTGCCTAAAAGTTATTGTGTAGAATTGAGTTAATTAAATGACTAAATATTCTACACAATTTCTAGCTACAACAGGAAGTTTGGCATGACTGGCAATGTATGATGTCTGCTAAAAGGTCAATCAGTACTTCCCAGAATAACTTGGTAACAGGAATAGACGGAGGGGACACTCCAGGAATGGAAGCAGCCAATAACTAATAATTAAAACAAAGGTAATAACAGAGGTTTTAGACTAGATTATTACTTGCCTACTACTATATTTAACAAGTCCCATTAGCAATTACCTTTAGGCCTAAAGTTAATTAATCTATCCAATATAACAGTTACATTGTAATATAGGAAACTCACCAGAAGTCAAAAACCCAAGCCAATTATTTGGCTTATGGCTAAGATTCTCACTGTTCTACTTATGAGAAAATAGGACTTTTCTTATGAGTTGGATTTCTGCCAAATTTAAAATACTGGAGGGCTAGTCAGCTGCAAGTTACTAGCTACAATTGGTAATTTGGTTAAGTGTTATCAGAGATTGTTCACAGAATCACAGTAAAATTAATGTAAATATAAGAATTCATTCAAAATTGTTTGCAGAGAGTATCACAAATACATTCCATATTCTCATTAGGTATTCTGCAGATTGGCCAGCAGAATATGGAACATTTTTTCAAGATTCTCTGAGACAAATCTGAGCCCAATTTAGAAATTTTAGATCTCTGAGAGAGATAATGAAGGAGATTTTGAATTAAAATCTATGAGGAGACAATTTGTTATTATGCAGAATGGCCTGAGATTGGCTGTGACAAAAATAAAACAATGGGAACTTGAAAAATGAAAATCTCTAATTTGCAGCATTTAGCCCAGTCTGTCTGCACTTAGCTACTGTGTGAAAAATACACAAAACACAATTTCCTCCCATACTGCCATACATGATATTACATGTTGCTCAGTTTCTGCTGGAGTGCTGAATCAGCAAAAACAAAAAAAATAGAGGATTTCTAAGAGAACACTAGTCAGTTTCTGTAGTCCTGAGTCTGCCTTTAGTAGGTATTTTATTTACAGTTTACCATTTAAATATTTAGTCCATGTTTCAAAGGCTGGCAAACTGAAGCCCGTTTTGAGCAAAATTTTCACAAAAATTCTGAGCCAAACCAATATTGACTCATTTCTTAAAATTTCAAGTTAAAATTAACATGAGAACATACCTAGGAATTATTTCAAAATTTTATGTCAATTACAATATTACACTTAGACAGTAGTATACATGTTTGATATTTGACCTTTTGAAATGTAAGCCAACTAAGAGGCTAATTTGGCTTTAACTGACATACTCTATAGTCTATAACATTAAACATGGTATTCGACTTACTATTCCACTCTGGAAAAAGTGGTCTTTAATTAATTTGTTGTCTGGTGATTTTAGCAAACCTTAGAATACAGTAATAAATTAATGGAAACTATAAAATCCGCAGCATTGAGCATCTAAAATTGATCTGTTAGCCTACGGTATTTTCCAAAGTGGATGGTATTTATTCTATTTAGTCAAAAATTAATAAAGTATCAATAATATTATACTGTTCGCTTCGGACAGTTCCCAACTTCCAGGTTGGGAGGTTCCTTTGAAAGTATGACGATTGTCAACTTGTCGGTTGGCACATTAAGTCTATCCATGATGCAGCAGGACTATGCTTACAGGCTACAGCCTGCAGGTATCATCCATGTTATATGATGTTTCAGAGGCTGGAAAATTGTAAGCCAATTTTTGACCCAAAATTTCACTCAAATTCTGAGCCAAGCCAATTTGGCTCATTGTTTTAAGATTTCAAGTCAAATTAACATGGGAACATGGGAATTAATTCAAAATTTAAAGCCAATTAGACATATTTGAGTTTTGACCTTTTGAAATCTAGGTAAATTTGTGCTTTAGGTCCTCCACCGATTTTTGATATTTTGACACTTTTTATAGGTAAAAGGAGCCATTTTAAGACATTTTTCAAGAATACCATTTGTTGTGCAAATGCTTCGTGTATGAGATATAGCGCAATTAATTTTCCGATAAGTTAGGTTGAGTTTGGGCAACAGTAACTAGAAGCTGATCGGCGCACCACATTAAGCCTTACGGAGCACCACTGTACATTCTATCAATGATTTCAACATAATTGACTGTTATGTAGTTTGTTGTATCCGCTAGTATGTTGTACTGCACACTTCATGATTGTTAAATGACCTGGCAGGGGGGTTTGGGGGCGGCACGGCCACTGATACATCTAACTGATAAGTTAGAACCTCACTGACTTCAGACAGAAAGTTTATAATAGTTACCCCATAAAATTATAATCATTAAAGTTTTCTATGATAAATTTTATTTTTTATTCCAAATTAAACATCTGGATCAAAGAATTATACTGTGTAGTATCAACATTGGATTCAAGTACACCAGTCTGCAGAATATGGGAGATATTAGGGATTTTCTCTCAGAACAATTTTGAATTAATTCCTATATTTACATTAATTTTGCTACGAACAGAATAAGAGATCTCTACAAACACTTTACCAGTTTCTGCAGACTGGCAAGTACAGTCAGTCATAAATTTGATAGCCTACAACAATTATCATATTCATTCCATATATCCAAGTAATAAAGCATGTCCAAACTTGCCATTTTAATGGCGAGTTTGTGACAGTTATTTTGAGCCCTTCAAATGCAAATGGCGAGTTTTATTTATTTTTCTCCTATGCTACAATGTTATTTTGGAGATAATTTATGAAAATTTGATCATTTTGGAGAGAATTTGTTGAATTTTGGAGAGAGCTGGAGAGACAAATGGCGAGTTTATGAGACATACTATTTTACTTGGCCATATATCATTAATCTTCTTTCAAATTACCTATCTAATAGAATGTATAATGGTGCGCCGTAATCTGGTGCGGCGGTCAGCAGTTAGCATTAAGATACATATCAGTTTGGGGGTCTGGAAAGCTACATTAACATCACAAATAAGGCAGTCTGCAGAATGTGTCTCTTCTCCCGCAGAGATTTTATTTTGAGAGAGAGTTATTCTCCGACTCGCAGCAGCAGATTCAGAATCTCCCGCATCTAAATTAATGGTAACATAGGAATTAATTCAAAATATCCCACAGCAAAATTAATGGTAACATAGGATTTAATTCATGATCTCATGCAGAGATCTCCAATTTCCAAAATTCAATCAAAAACTCTGGCAGAGAGACTTGGAAAAATGTTCCATATTCTGCAGACTGGCTTGAAATAAGTAGGTATATCGGGGGCGTGCCATCCCCCGAACCCCCCTGCCAGGTGATTAAAAATTCATGATGTGTGCAGTACAACAAACTAGCAGATATAGTGAACTACATTAACAGTTTCATGGCACCAAGATTTCATGTCACAAAAATCTAAAAGACGGAAAGCCTTATGTTTTGTACAAACTTAATGTTATTCCTACCAAAAACTTAATTGCGCTATATCTCGAAAACGAAGCCTTTGCACAACAAATGGTATTCATGAAAAAAGTCTTAAAATGGCTCCTTTAACCTATATTAAGTGTCAAAATATCGAAAATCGTTGGGAGACCTAAAGCACAAATTTACCGAAATCTAAGCCAATTAAATATTAATTAGCTTTAACTGACATACTCTGTAACATGGGGTATCACTATCATGGATACCAATTATAATAAAAATAAAATAACAATTAGGTATTATATCATTATTTCAGATATGACCGCAAATGTGAAACTGACCAATAATTCGTAATTTACCCTACCGGGCCTACCATTAAATTTGGGAGGGAAAATCAGAAAATGTTGGAGGATTATGTATAATGACAATGTTACCGTGTTACGATGTACCTAGGAACTACCTATAGGCTATAGCATAATTAAGGGGAAATGTTGGCTTGAACTTTTGAAGGAAAAAAATACAGTGCCTGGGTGCCATGAAGTTCTCAAACATTGAAAGGTACATATTTAATTCCACCCGCTCTGCATATTCAGTCTCCGGACTCAGTGAATCAGAGATTTTAGATTTAGACACAGTTACTCTCAGCTGCTAAGACAGTAAGACTCAGCAGCAGTCTTGCAGATTCAAAATCTAGTCAATCTACTTCAGGCTAAATTAATGGTAACATAGGAATTACTTAGAAATTTCCCTCAGAGATCTAAAATTTCTAAAGTTTGGTCTCAGATTTGCCTCAGAGAGTCTTGGGAAAATGTTCCATATTTTTGACAAGATTCAAACTTGCATCAAGAACAACATACTAAAGAAATGATCCTTAGGAATATGGTCTTCTATTCTGTAGAGTCGAAAAGCGGATATTTATAAATGGCGGGTGGTGAACGGAGAGAGATTGCTGTAACCATGGCAACTAAAGTAGGTATCTGGTTACCATGGCAATTAAAGTAGTTAGAATGGCAACTAAAGTATGTGTCTTGTAACCATTGCAATTAAAGCAGTAACGATTGCGACAGAAATAGGCATCTAGTTTTCATAGAAATTAAAGTAGGTATCTTGTTAAAATTTTCAACTAAAGTAGTTACCTATTCTATATATGATTGCTCTGGTAATTGAAGTAGCTATCTTAATACCATTGCAACTGAAGAAGTAAGTATCTGATTATCATGGCAATTAAATTAAGTATAGATAAGGCATTTAAAATAGATACAATGGCAATTAAAATTGGTAAGTTACCTGGTAAACATATAGCAATAAAAGTATACACCATGTTATGTAAATTAAACCATAAGTACCATAATTGTGAACAGATAGAATAGGGTTTATAAGAGGAAGACTGTGTTAATTAAAAGTAAATGATGAAAGTGATGACATAGAGGAGAAATTATCACAAACATACAAATTTGTTTACGTAAAGGAAAATCAAACAAAATCTTATTTGACCAATGTACTTTCAATAATCATAACGATTATTAATTTAAAAGATGGTACAGTATCTGCATAGTTCACAAAGACAAAAATTTGTAAAATGAATACATGGAACTGCGCTCTAAAAGTTACTCAATAAATTAATACGATAACTTTATTGCAATATGGACTCTAGTTCAAATGACTGCACTCACAGTGTCACTGATGGAATAGGTAAATGTACTCGAATGTTGTATTCCCAAAAATTGATATAAGATTAAATAATGGGTATAAACTTACATGGAAAAAGACAATTCAGGTTCTGACAACCCACAGCATCCGTATATGGATTCATAGTTATTATTATTATGAGACACAGATCAGAAAATATTATAAAAACTGAAAATTGTTGGTGAATTGGACGAAATCGTGAATATGAGATACATTTCTAGTCTACCTAAATATACATACATCTATACCTATATATAAATATGAATACTTATAAAGTTATAAATAAATAGTTTAACTTAATCACAACTTTATATCGTATCTGCTAGTTGTGGGGTTCTAGATGGAGTGATCCGTTCAGAACTTTTATGCACCCGCAGTGTCGTGGTTAGTGTGCTACATAAATTAATGCTCGTCTGATGTTACACCTTCCTGTGGAAATTAATTCTCTATCTTTGAAATTATATTTCGTGATAGTAGGACTTAACATTTTCACTGTGGATGTAATTAAGCCCTTTCAATTATTTCCACATTAATTGAGAATAAATGTATATGAAACATATAGGTACCTAAACCTATATCTTAAACCTAGAGAAGCCCTGAAGTTTTTTTTTTTTTTTTTTTTTTTTTTTTTTTTTTTTTTTTGAGGTCATATTTGACGTTTAGCTTTATGTATTTGAACTAAATGAAAGAACTTTATGAAGTTGAAATCATATACAGGGTAACACAAAAGTTCTGAGACAAACAAAATATATCAGATGAAAAAAATTTAGATCTGCAAAACAACATGAAAAGTGCGTAGGACCGTAGGTGTATTATTGTGAACACTGAAAAGATATGTAGATAAGTTTATTTATTAGAGCTTCCTCCTTTTTGAACAAGTTTGGGGCAGTTTTGCCCATTTTCATTTGAGTTTTCTCTTAATTAATATTTTAGTTTTTGTTATACAGTTTCATAAGAATATCTGCACATATTTTTCCCCAATACTTACCACACGCAGAATTTCATCGTATTAAATCAGATGCGAACTTTCCTGCTCAGTAAAATTCATCTACCACACCTTTGACTCTCCACTGAAAGAGCTATTGAAACTTAAAAATAAGATAATACACCTATTGCAAGTTACATTATATTGAGCATTATTTACTCTGAAAATTGAAAGGAATTAGTTCACATATAAATATTTGATTAACAATGAACATAATTGTGTTGCAGAACTTTTGTGTCACTCTATATATTAGTTACACTTCTACTTAGATATTTACACAGCTATACTTAAATAAATATGACTACTTATAAATAAATAGCTTAGATTAATCACAACTTTATATCGTATCTGCTTTGGTGGGTTCTAGATGGAGTGATCCGTTCAGAACTTTTATACACCCGCAGTGACGAGGTTAGTGTGCTATAAGTATTCATTGTCTGTCTCTCCTGTTCCTGTGGAAATTAATTCTCTATCTTTGAAATAACATTTCGTGATAGTAGGACTTAACATTTTCACTCTGTGATGCTATTAAGTCCTTTCAATTATTTCCACATTAACCTTAAGAATAAATGTATATGAAACATATATCTAAACCTATCTTAAATCTAAAAAAGCCCTGAAGTTATTTATGATGTTATATTTAACTTAAGGTTTTAAAGTTGAATTGAATGAAACTTGAATGTGAAAATATTGAGAAAATTTAGTGAGTAATTTTTATATCTATTCCTTCTAACGTACAATTATTTGAATCAAATAGCCTTTCTTATCAAACAGTATAAAATCAGTTATCAGCAGGATTGTGACAATATGCTCTTAAAATCATAGATCCCGAAAATATTATAGACGGAGAGAATTAGACACTATTTAATCGTTCTAAACCAGCGGTATACAGTATTTGATACCATTTCATTTCGTTTCGTCTATGATATTCTTAGGATCTATGATTTTAAGAGCATATTGTCACAACCCTGGTTATCAGTCATTGACTTTATAAAGAATGGTAACTTTAAATCTAAACTGAAAATAAGATACATTGGATTGGATAAGAAGTCCTTTATCTTTATAATGTTCAATTTGTTTCATGAAACTACAGCCAATAAAAGAAAAAATTGTTTCGTGTCACTATTATTGGTGCAATGATTAATTTACCCTTATTCATCAGTAAAAAAATTTACAATATGATTTTATGTAATCGTAACTGGCTCGTCATCCTTCAAGAAGCTTTGCATCTAGTGTTTTATAAATCTGACCATTATCCATATTTTTTGTAAGTCACTAACAGTATGGTGACCTGATGGTAAGGATGTACTCGCAAGGTTCGTTCTCGTACAACATCGGGACAACACTTCTGCAAGGAAATCAAAGACATTAGTGTATCATCTGTATATAATTGTTAGAAATTTGTCTACAACGTAATAATAAGTTCCGGTAGCACTAGTAAATCTAAATAATGTATTGATATATTTTGTGAAATATAGTTTAATATGTTTTAGAACAGGGATATGACCCCAAAGCGTTACTCACTTTGCATCAGGGTCACAGATAAACGTGACGGTTGTGGTGCGGGGTTTTCCAGTCACCTCACAGATGGAACCTTTGGAGTAATGGATGGTTGGACCCCATTTATGTAACTCTGGGTGCTAGAAAAAAGAAAATAGATACATAAATTAAATAAGAATATAGATAGATCATATTCAACAATGAATACTAGTTACTTTTCAGAAGTTTTTAAGTATATGCAATATGCATGTATATATGTTTCATGCATTCTGAATATATGCTTAACATAAATGATTAGTTATAAGGGATTTAACGTCTGCTTCGGAACCAAAGGCCATATCGCTGATATCAAAAGGGAATTAAATACAAGGGACTGGATGAAGCAGTCAAAGGGGAAAGTAGCTCTTTTATGCCATATATGTAAGATATGAGCCGAACTAATATTTTATCTATATATCTATGGATTTCTAATAGAATATTAAATTATGATGAAAATACTAAAATTAAGTAAAAACATTCTTGCACTTATAGTAATTTCTCTCTTGTTTAGCATTTGGAATAAGTTTAAAATATATTATAAAATCACAGACTCCTAAATAAGTCGTAAACTAATTAGTCTATGTACCGATCCCACGCTAAAGATAATAAATGCACATTTCTCTATCTTATCAATGAACAGAACAATTAGTGCATAACCACTTTCAGAGTGCGGACTATGGACATTTTTATGATAGGCATGTAAAATATTGAACTATTAACATTCCATGTGGTTACAGCCACCCGGGCAATAGCCGGCTAATCAGTGACTTTCGTTGGAGAACTTAGAAATATACAAAGCCTAGAAATGTAAGACACAGTGGTTCAGTCGTAGCTTGGGATTCGAACAGTTACCGTTCGGTACAGATTTGGCACAAGTAAAGTGATAGTCTTAGTATTTCACTGAGATGGGACGCAGCCATCTCTGGACTGTCCCTATATCACATCTGAATACTCTACTGCAACCATGTAATTAGACTCTACCACCTGCGTAATTATGTATGTGGTGTTATGCAAGATATGCAAATGCAAGCCCTTTACAAGAGTAATCTTCCACCCGTCAAGTATCCACAATTAACCTAATACTAGTTGGATAACGTTGCAGTGTACTGTATAGTTAATAACTAACTTTGCAGTACTCGGAAAGTGGGTGCTAACACAGGTCATGGTAGGTCAATCAGAAATTTGTGATAATCAGATTTGTTCATGAACTAAGTTAATTACCACCCACTTCCCGAGCACTGCTTCGTTCTCCTAAATCTGATATGGTAACGCACCTGTTTCTTGTGTATCAGGTGGTTATGCTTGTTGAACTTTCCCATACTGACCTCTCCCTTGGTACTGGGAGAAGAATACGTGATTTCGTTCAAATGTTGGTAAATGTAGTGGAGACCTTCCTCAGACTGGAGAGGGGAGGGGGGGGGGGGGAATTTGTCAATTAGAGATTTACAGAAACATTAAATTAAAGATAAGTTATCATTTAATTTCTGTTTATTAATGGGTTTAACAGGATATAGCAAAACCTTACATTCCACACGATTATATTTCCTTCATCTAGCTCGTCGATGGTGATGGTGTCCAGTGGCACTGGTGAAAATAAGAAGGAAAAACATATTGTTGAAAATAAGAAGGAAAAACATATTGTTGAAAATAAGAAGGAAAAACATATGTGTATATATTTAGTGAAAATACTTCAATTTATATAAGTAATGATATGAAGTTAGGCAGCTGTATTTAGCGGTGACAGGAATTTTTCCTGGCGGAATTTTGCCAGTGTGCAATTTTGCCAGGCGGATTTTTGGGCAGCGGAATTTTCCCAGTGGATTATATATGTTTAGGTTTAAATTGGTAAATTGTAAATTATAAGTATAAAATTTGAGATGCAACTTACATGAATATAAAACGTTTTGATGTAACTTTAACATATTGTACTATAACAAGTTTTACTTGACCAATGTAAAATAGCCACGGAATTGAAAATAAAATTTATTTATTTTACTTAAAATAATTACAAAACGTCTTTAAAATTTGACTGTTATATATTTTGACAGTAGTTTAGTTTAAAATAATACTATATGGTTTGCCATATTTAAAATACTATAATTTAGTAAACTTAACTGTTGTTTGCAATTCACTTACGACTTTATTCACCTGTACAGTACTTCATAACGAGATATGACTATATGTTCATTAATATGTTCGATGATTTCATTAACGATTTCATAGTTTTCAATCTTACATTAAGTATTAACAGGATTTTTTTTAAATAATGATATCTTTTCAACGTGAACTTAATATTGTACTTAACTTACGACAATAGCTGTAATATAGTAAACTTCAGGAACCAACTGATTACAATGAATGAATCTTCATCCTACTTTTTCAAGTCGTTTAATACCATTCATAATAGCTGTTAAATTGTAACGATTATATAGTTTGCTTCTTAAATTATCGAAAATGTACAATTATTGTTAGTTAGGTTAACCTTATTTTTTTATAATTACGGTGATATGTGAATTGTACAAGAATGTTAGAATATATGTATAACAGTTAAATCAAAAGATGTTCAGTAATTATCTTAAGTAAATTTAAAATTAATTTTATTTAAATTTCCGTTGCAATTTAATATTGATCAAATAAAACTCGTCATAGTGCAATATGTTAAATTTGAATAAAAACTTAATTTACAATTTAACAATTTAAATCTAGAAATATGTAATCCACTGCGAAAATTCCGCCGGGTAAAAATCCGCCTGGCAAAATTCCACCGGGCAATATTCCGCTGGGCAAAATTCCCCCGGGCAAAAGTCCTAGAACAGTATTTAGCTAGTATAAAATAATAATGAATTCGATTATATACCTAAACAAGTTTCAAGTTAACGGATTGTTCCACTATACGATTATAAAATAAAAATAATTATTATGATAATAGACCGGCAAAATAAAGGCAGCACCGTGCCACTATACAGTTTATCGGTGAAATATTTCTATACTTATTCGTACGGAATAAAATGAGGTTCATTAACTTCTGTACAGCTGACGATTTATTTAATATATTGGTGCTGCCTTTGCTTTAATTATAAAATTTAGAAATTTTTATCTTATTCTACATTATGCATTCAAAATAATATATTATAAATAAATTTTTTAGATATAATATTTACGAAACTTACGTCCTTGAAGAGTTTTCCGGGCCTGAAAAGAAAATAAAATTAGGTAAAATTTTTAAATTTGTGTAACCCAAAGAGAAAGTTACGGTGGGGCCATAGAAGATTAAGGACTCCTATCTTAATCTTCTATGGCCCCTCCATAACTACACAGAAATATCCTTGGTCAATTTGAACAATTTTACAGTATATTTAATGATTAAATATTTCAAAAGCATTCAAAGTGTGTATGTTCAGAGGAATTTGCCAATTTTGAACAATCTCGAGAATGCGTTGCGCGTCTTCAGGATCTTCAAAATGTGCGACGATCGCGAGATTGTCGCACATTTTGAAGAACCTAAAAACTTGCAGCTCATTCTCGCATATAAAAGCATGTAATGTTATGGAAATTTTTCTTATTTTTATTTAATTTAAAAGCTTATATTTTAACATTAAAAACAAATGAGGTTAATTCCAAACGTTTGGTAGAATTTTTTATATTAAAATTAAAATACTAGTTTTCTTTAAGTAACTAACTGAAGCTTAATTACCAATATATTACCAAGTTATTATCAATAGCTCTAACTATCATATTTTGATGAAATGGACCAATTAAATGCATAATAATTAATTATCTACTCCATCACTGATGTTCCTGCTTCATACCCTTTACCTGCCTTGCGCACTCTCGAGATTGTCGCACATTTTCAATGACCCTAAAAACGCGCAGCGCATTCTCGAGATTGTGCAAATCGACAAATTGCACGGAACATATAGACAATGGAAAAACAACCCCCTTCTATTTTTTAAAGTACAGTACACAATTCATATATTATTGAACTATTTATTATGGGGCCATAGATGATTAAGAGGGGAGCCTTCTCAATCATCTATGGCCCACCTTAACATTACCCCCTCTTTCTAACTCACTTCGGGGAAGCGTTTGTTTAAGTCTACGATCTCTTTGGGGGAATCGGGGGTCCAGGGGGCCACCTTCACGCATTGGAGGGGGGTTGAGACAGGCCTGCAAAAGGTAAACCTTCGATCAAACTTATTCTATCTGGTTGATGAATCTATAGATGGACACCAAAAATAACAAAACAAAAATATTAGTTACCAGTTACCTACAGTTCCCTAGTTACCAGTTACCTACAGTTCCCTAGTTACCAGTTACCTACAGTTCCCTAGTTACCAGTTACCTACAGTTCCCTAGTTACCAGTTACCTACAGTTCCCTAGTTACCAGTTACCTACAGTTCCCTAGTTACCAGTTACCTACAGTTCCCTAGTTACCAGTTACCTACAGTTCCCTAGTTACCAGTTACCTACAGTTCCCTAGTTACCAGTTACCTACAGTTCCCTAGTTACCAGTTACCTACAGTTCCCTAGTTACCAGTTACCTACAGTTCCCTAGTTACCAGTTACCTACAGTTCCCTAGTTACCAGTTACCTACAGTTCCCTAGTTACCAGTTGTTACCAGTTACCTACAGTTCCCTAGTTACCAGTTGTTATCAGTTACCTACAGTTACCAGTTACTTACAGTTCCCTAGTTACCAGTTACCTACAGTTACCGGTTACCTGCAGTTCTTTAGTTACCAGTTACCTACAGTCCCCTAGTTACCAGCTAGTTACTAGTTAGTTACCAGTTACCTACAGTTACCTGTATCTGGGATGTTCGCAGATATGTTTTGTCTTCACTGTGATCACAGCCTCTTTAGGATCTTCCCAAAATTTGACCATAGCGACTTTATTGTTGTGGTGCACGGAACAGACGAACTGCAGACTAATGAGTTCGATGCTTGAGCAGAGTTTCTTTGAACTGTCACGGCACGAGTGGGAGAACGTCTCTGAAATGAATGCACAAAACATCGAGTAAGGGAAAATATAAAGTCTTCTGAATATAACTTCTGAATGTCATTTCAAAAACCCTTTCTTAAGAGAAATAGATATAATGTAATTTAAATCATAAATGAAATAGAAATATATATGATAATGGTATATAGTGGCAATACCCTATATTATAACTGTTAAAGATCTATAAGTTTAATATTCATTAATTTTTACGTTTTTGTAGCCCTTTTCAGAACCAACCGTTTTTATGTTTATAATGTAATCTAAGTTTTCTTTACTAACGTTTAATTGTAATAGGTAGGTACGGTGTTTTTTTATTCATTAGATCAACAGTTGGCACCAATCCATCCTCAGGACCTGAAATATAAATAATAAAATATTCAATCTAATAATTGTCATTCTTTTCTCAAATCATAACTTCTTTTTCAATTCCTCACCAAATTTCAGCTGAAAAGCAAAAGTTCTTGTTTCGTAATCTTGTCTGAATTTCGTACCCAAATCCTCATCAATCTGATCGAAAATATTAAGTATAAAATCTTCTTCCTGAAAATAAGATTCACAGTGTTACTTTACATAGTACCTACATAGTGAGGGTGTTACTGTACATAGTACCAACATAGCGAGGGTGTTACTAATAGATAATAACCCCTATTGAAGTACATAGTACTTACTTACTAATAGTTAATAACCCCTATTGAAGTACATAGTACTTACTTACTAATAGTTAATAACCCCTATTGAAGTACATAGTACTTACTTACTAATAGTTAATAACCCCTATTGAAGTACATAGTACTTACTTACTAATAGTTAATAACCCCTATTGAAGTACATAGTACTTACTTACTAATAGTTAATAACCCCTATTGAAGTACATAGTACTTACTTACTAATAGACAATAACCCTATTGAAGTACATAGTATTTACTAACTAATAGATAATAACCCCTATTGAAGTACATACTATTTACTTACTTCTCTTATCATTCCTTCAATCAGCAAAGATCGCGGGCTAGGTCCATTGTAAGGTTTGTACATATCCTACAGAAAAAATATTGAAATTTAGCTCATTTTGTATAAAAAATGATTTTTGAATGAGATTATAATTCTGATCATTAACATGTTGTCACTTAATGCACTTAGATTCACTATCACAAAAAAATATAATAATGTAATTCATTTAAAATTAAAAAAGAGATTTTTAGGCAATATTGAAATAATGAATCACATAGCCAATGGGATAAAATAGAGATATATAATAATAGAGTTAAATAAAGTTAATCACCTCCACATCCCCGTAAGCTTTGTTCATCAGGCATTGTAGTTTGGTTTTACCCTCGTCAAAAGTGAAGGAAAGAGGGGTGAAGCCTGGGGAATTCTGCAAAAGAAAACACAACTCAGAACATTTCTATAATTTTTAATGATAAATATGAATGCCATTAATTAAATGACAGGTAAATCGAGTAACCTAATTTATATTAGTTTATTTATCTTCCTTTTATTATGATTTAACATAATAAAAGGAAGATAAAGCAACTAAAATAAATTAATCACTCATTAATTTCAATAACTTCATAACTCAAATATCGCTCATTTTATTTTACATTCACCATCTTGTTCTGAAATTACGAATCTATACCATTATGTCATTTTTTTCTAACATTTTTCCCCTACAAAAAGTGCGCTAAAGTCAACTCATGATGTCATGATAAATTGAAACTGATAAAGAAAACTATAAAATCGTCCAGTGCATTTTTTCGAGATATGGGTTATTGAAATTATTGAGTGAAATAACACTATTATTGTTTGTCTACAATATCATAATTTAATCATTTAATTTCATCTATTCTATTTATTTAGTTATTCACTCACCAGTGCCAGTTTCTCAATAATGGCTGTATCGTAGTTCACTTCAAACTGTGGCATAGGCAATATAGCATTTATTGCCATAGCCATTGAGAATGTGGCCAAGAGAGCCACACATTGTGGCAACATATTAGGCATATCTCTACCAGTTCTTGATGTTAGCAAACAACTGTAATAGAGAAGAGAGATTAAAAAAAAACATTATTCATTTAATTATCCTAACTCAAATACACAAAAAACTCTTACTAACAAGCGACTTTGACGTCAAAATGACACCAATGGTACACAAAAGGTATTACAGTGTCCATAGTTCTAGGTATATTCCACCCCGGTAAATTCCAACCTGGTATATTCCACCCCGGTAAATTCCAACCTGGTATATTCCACCCCGGTAAATCAACCTGGTATATTCCACCCCGGTAAATTCCAACCTGGTATATTCCACCCCGGTAAATTCCAACCTGGTATATTCCACCCCGGTATATTCCACCCTAGGTATATTCCACCCCGGTAAATTCTACCCCGGTATACTCCACCCCTCTATATTCCACCGTAGGTATATTCCACCCCTGTGACAATGCTCATTTGGGTGACAATAAAACTCAAAGATTTTATTTTTAGATTGTCATTTGTTTAATAATTCGTACCGATATAAAAATAACTCAGACGATATCCTCTCTGACGACAAAATGACACCAATGGTACACAGAAGGCGATACAGTGTCCATACCTATTTCTACTAGCGACTTTGACGTCAAAATTACACCAATGGGACACAGAAGGTGATACAGTGTCCATACCTACTTCTACTAGCGACTTTGACGTCAAAATGACACCAATGGTACACAGAAGGTGATACAGTGTCCATACCTGCTTTTGCTAGTGACTTTGACGTCAAAATGACACAAAGACACGTTGTCTTTCATTTTAACTAAAACAGTATTTGAATCCACACACTGTCAGCGTCTCAGGGCTAACACAGACAACTAGACTCTTGGGCTGTGTTGCCTTACATAGATAATTATTTAGTGGGGGTTTAACGTCTGCTTCGGAACCAAAGGCCATATCGCTGATGTCAAAAGGAAATTAAATACAAGGGACTAGAAGAAACAGTCAGAAAGGAAAGTGGCTCCATGAACAAAGTCACTTACCACCGTCGGTGGCAATGCTCATGGATGCAGAAAAGCTACTCCGTGAATGCAGTCACTTACCAAGAAATGTGACGAAACGGGACACAAGCACCGGTGGCTTGACTCACGGATGGAAGAGGAAAATGAAGAGGTGATAGTAAATGAAGCCTACGAGCCTACCTAACCCAAAATCTAAGACCTCGTAGTTGAAGAGCATAACCCTAGCGCTATCTTCTAAAACTGCGAGTAGCGTTAAAAAAGGATAAACATGGTAAAAATGAAAAAAGGCAATCCATAATCCAAATTACAACAGTTCGGGCCCCCTTCTCTTCCATTCACCACAGACAGCTTCAGGATAGAGCCCCTGGGGGTCCTTACATAGATAATTAATCTAACTGAATATATAGGCCAAATTTGCGCCTAGGGCCTAAGGCTTTACATTTAGGCCTAACTTATACACTGATCAAAATTTACAACATTCTTATGTACAGGGTCTTGCTATGGCTAATAACATGATTACAGCATCAAGTATCATGATAATTACATCAACCAATAAAATAACTCCAACGATGTACACAGGAAAATACTTTTAAGGTGAAGTACCCACAAAGTAGAACAACAAAGATAGTAGAGACAATGGCGTGTAAAAAGTAATAGAATAAGATACTAAATAAAGTTGAAATATAAATTCATTTTGTCATTCAAACTGATGATTTGATTGAGGTGCTTATCTTATTAAAACTATTCCTTCTATTCTGTGGGCACTTCACTCCAAATTCTCATCCTATGTTCATGACTAAGATATTAGTAACCTACCTCCAAGGTGTCTCAACTGCTAATAGTGGACCGCCGGGGTGTTACCTCTCAGTGCCGAGTATTCGGACAATACTCTTTGTTCGGCCTTTTACCGGTAAAATAACCAGTTATGCAACTACGCATTCATGGTGAAAAGATTAGTCAGATATAATAACAAAGAAATACAGTCAACTGTTATATAAAATATTTTTCTTATAAAATTTTAAACATTGCAGCATGTTGGCAAATACCTAATCTGATTCTTCAAATATATAATTGACTAGTTGGCAACTACATTAATTTTGGAACTAGATTACGTGCAGTCAGTAGAGTGCATATCTTAGCCGCCGCTTATCCATTTGCTACCAAAATCTAATAAACTGGTGACTGAATAGTGACCAATCGATCCACCAAGTTTCATGCAATATGGTTTAATACTTTTTGAGTTATTGAGTTATAAATGACCTTGACCTTTGACCGGATTTCTTCCAAAATTCTACCAGATGGTTCCTGGACAATGTCCAATCGTCCCATCAAATTTCAGACAATTTGGTCGAATTCTTTTTGATTTATTGAGTTATAAATGGCCTTGACCTTGATCTTTGACCTAATTTAACCTGATCGCTCCCAAAATATAACCAAATGGTTCCTAGCTGTATATTGACCAATAGTCTCACCAAGTTTCATGCAATATGGTGCAATACTCTTTGAGTTATAAATGACCATGACCTTGACCTTTGACAAGGTGACCTTGACCCTTGACCTTTGACATTGACCAATCGTTTCACTAAATTTCAGGCAATTTGGTTGAACACTTTTTCAGTTATGCGAATAACAAGATGATAAATAAATAAATGCCATCAATAATATAACCTTTCTGCATTCTGCAAAGGTAAATATTGAGTTGGAAATAGCTTCACATATGCTACAGTGATAAATAAAATGCTAGTTTGCAGACTCACTTGCTTCTTACGATGAGAAGGGACCTTCCAGTTTGAGACGACCGTTTTCAGCAGTATTTCACACTATGTGATACTTCACGTTAAATGCGCACATTCTTTGAAAGGAGTGAACTCGTGGTTTAAGGGGAGTGTCTCACCGAAATTTGAAATAATTTTTCAAAATAATTTTTTTGCATAAAAAGACACCTTATGTATCCCAAATCATGTGTAAAAAAATTAGGTATGAAAGTTGTCTGCAAGTGCCTCAAACAGGGGAGGGAGGAGGAGAGGGGAAAGGAGGAGAGAGGAGCGGGTGGAAGCAAATAAAATTTAGTAAGGGTTTAACGTCTGCTTCGGAACCAAAGGCCATATCGCTGACGTCAAAAGGGAAATTAAATACAAGGGACTAGAAGAAGCAGTCAGAAAGGAAAGTGGCTCCATGAACAAAGTCACTTACCACCGTCGGTGACAAAGCTCATGGATGCAGAAAAGCTACTCCGTGAATGCAGTCACTTACCAAGGAATGTGACGAAACAGGACACAAGCACCAGTGGATGCAATCACTGATGGACGAGGAAAATGAAGAGGTGATAGTAAATGAATCCTACGAGCCTACCTAAAACAAAAATGGATCAGTGTAAATTCATCGCGGGTAAATTCATCGCGGTAAATTCATCGTATGGTAAATTCATCGCAAAGTAAATTCATCGCATGGTAAATTCATCGCAGGTAAATTCATCGTATAGTAAATCATCTGTGACATATAACAGGAAGGTAGATATTACAAATAATAGAGAGGTAAATAATAGATGATTTTTTTAAAAGACATTGTAACGTTACAAATAATATGGTGCACCGACAATTGGGCCGCCAACAATTGGGACCAGGACAAGTAGGCCCCACGACAAGTGGGCCCACGGAAATTGGCCCCAAAACAATTGAGCCCAGAAAAAAATTAGACAGAAGACACAATAAAGAAGTGTTACTTTGTTATTACTAGGGTAGTGACAATATTATCTTTGAATTATGTTTAATATTCTCTAAAAATATGTTTATATTTTTTAATCCGATTGATATACTTTAAAAGGTATACATTAGCAAACTCGTTAAATCACATTTGGATGCTAATCTCATGTTTCGGTGTAATGAAAATCTTTAAGTATTTAAATAAGTCGTATTAACTTGAATCATGTCACGTGGATCCAATGAGTAGTGTACATCGTCCGACAAAGTTGTCACAGTAATATTTAGTTAATAAAAAGGGTAAATTTTAAAGATTTTCGTTACATTGAACTAAGAAATATTGAACAGTTGTTGGGATAAAATGAGATTATGAGAATACATTTTGTAATAATAATTTATGAAACTTTTCTATATTGAACACAGAACAGTGAACAGTGAACAATATGCAAAATGCAAATTGTTACATCCCTAGTTATGGGCCTAATTGTCCGGTGCCCAATAATCCTGCGCCCAATTGTCTTGGGCCTAATTGTGGGATATCAATATTGTAGGTCAACAAAATAATATATGGATATGTTGCTAAAGCAAACCGTTAATATTAAAGAATAAATTCTATCGTTAAAACTGCTCAAAAAATATATTTAAATTACTTTTAAAAAGATAAATTGTAAGCAATATCTCTTAAATAATTAGAAAACCTGGTTAAATTTACTGAGGCAATCATTCTTTGCTGATCATATTTTCAAAGAGGTGTAGCATTTACAGTTATGTTGTTCTTCAAACTATGAGTAGCTACACAAATACGTAATTTGAGAAATGATATAAATTTAAATTAAAGAAAATATACATAACTTTAAAATAATAAATTAATGCAATTACCCACATATTAAATATTTTATAGTAATTGTATGATATTCATGTGAAATTTATATGACATTCTATTTCTAAAATCCAATCATTTAAAATAGACTAATAACACAGATTCGCACAAACAAGTTACCCTAATCAAGCGAAAAATAAAGTAAGATCGGCGAAATTATTTGCAAAGAGCTTATTTAAGTTTATCAATTTAATTTTATAATGTACCATGCGATGAATTTACCATGCGATGAATTTACCATGCGATGAATTTACCATGCGATGAATTTACCATGCGATGAATTTACCTTGCGATGAATTTACCACGCGTTGAATTTACCATGCGATGAATTTACCATGCGATGAATTTACGGCTATGAATCTACCGGCGGTGAATTTACTGCGTTGAATTTACCACGCGTTAAATTTACCATGCGATGAATTTACCTTGCGATGAATTTACTGCGTTGAATTTACCAGATACCCACAAAAATCTAAGACCTCGTAGTTGAAGAGCATAACCCTAGCGCTATCCTCTAAAACTGCAAATAGCGTTAAGAAAATGATAAACACGGTAAAGATGAAAAAATACAATCCATAATCCAAATTACAACAGTTCGGGGCCCAAGGGACGCCACCCCCCCCCCCCCCTCTCTCCTTCTCTTTCATTCACCATAAACAGCTTCAGGATAGAGCCCCTGGGGGCGGGGGAAAGAAAAAATAACAAAAAAGGTATGTTATGAAGTAGTATTTGTTTGTTTCTAGTATGTTTCATTTAATCAATATAGTACTGCTGTTATAAAAAAGAAATAATGAGAATAAAACAAATATAAAATCAAATCGAAAATTGGCCGCTCTGGACCCTATTCATTTTTCTACTTATAAAGCCTACTCCATCTTCAATTTTTGACTTAAGGACATGGGTTTTTTCTTTTAATTCAAAATTCAGTTGTCTACAAAAGTACGATCAGTTAATATGTTATTTCACAACTTATAAAAAGTGTATGGAGAAATGTAACCATATTTCAAAAATCCATAAGTATACGGGGACAAAGTGCGAACGCCATGTGAGACCCACAGGAGGTTTCTCCTGTGGTTCACATTTCTTTGAGTAAACAAAGATGTAATTAACTTTTTGCAATTTTGTTTACATATTCGTGTTCACGAACATCATTTACTTCCTATTGCTCAATAAAAGTAATACATTTAATGTATAAGTGAGCATATTAGTATTTTAGACTAGTTAATGTGAACCGTACGTGGTCGCCACCTGTGGGTCACATTTATATTATTTGAGTGTGATTGGCATATTCTAATAGTATACTCATGGTATAATATTAAAATGCACACTTCAAGATATATAAATCAACACTTGATATTTATTCAAATGAATAGATTACTCATTTAATACTCATGAGAACCGTAGGTGGTCACCACCTGTGGGTCACACTTATCTAATTTGAGTGTGATTAGCGTATTCTAATGGTATAATATCAAGATGAAAACTTCAAGATAAATAAATCTTTTAGATTTTTGTGACATGAAACTGTTAATGTAGTTTGTTGTATCCGCTAGTTTGTTGTACTGCACACTTCATGATTGTTTAATGACCTGGCAGGGGGGTTCGGAGGGCGGCACGCCCCCCGATATACGTATTTGTGATGTTATATTTGAAATAAACGGCAGATGTACCTTTCCAAACCCCCAAACAAAACGGTCATAACCTAACCTATCGGAAAATTAATTGTGCTATATCTCGAAAACGAAGACTTTTCACAACAAATAATATTCCTGAAAAACGTCTTAAAATGGCTTTTTTAACCCATTGTTGATGTCAAATTACCGAAAATCCTAATAAAGATAGATATATTTTAAAAAACGTGACTCACAGGAGAAACCTCCTGTGAGTCTCACCTGGCGTTCGCATTTCCTTCCCGTATGTTACTCCAAAAATAATCGATTTATTTTAAATTTTATAATAACTTTTTTTTGAGAATGCGAATTTGATGAAACGGATCGTACTATTGTAAAGTGCACAAAATGAAACTAACCTCATGTCTCAAAGCCAAAAAATGAGGAGGAGTAGGGATTTAAAAAAAGTCTAAATTTTGCATTTTTTCGGGGGGAGAGGAGGAATGGGGGGGATTTGAAAAAAATGTCTTAGGTAAAAACTTGTTCAATTTTATAGTATAATCAAGTTTTAGAAAATCAAGCATCTCACTCTTCAAACAAGAAAGAAAGTAAAAAAGTGAGACACTCCCCTTAAGACTGGCCTGCAAATTATCATGACATCATTCACATCGAAAAACTATGGGCTGAAATGAAACGAAGGCTACAGAATAGACTTTTCGACAATGACAAAGCTAAAAAGTGGTGTATTTATGGCCTAGTATCGTGATAAAAACTGGCTAAGATGTATTCAACTTTGGTCAAATCCATACCAAATCATGTTCGGATATCCTATTGATTATACCATCTTGTTTTTTGTGAACCAAACATCAATTTAGAAAATAATTGTATTATTTCACCACCGTCACAATTAATCTGCACAGCACTGTAGGTAGGTATCAATATATACTATCTTTATCCATAAATACATAATGAGTTATATATGGATATTGTATGAATGTTCTTCACTGAGAGAGTTCATCCCTAGTGGAATATTATTTGTATTGACTGTAAATAGATATTGTATGAATGTTCTTCACAGTAAGAGTTCATCCCTAGTGGAATATTATTTGTATTGACTGTAAATAGATATTGTATGAATGTTCTTCACAGTAAGAGTTCATCCCTAGTGGAATATTATTTGTATTGACTGTAAATAGATATTGTATGAATGTTCTTCACAGTAAGAGTTCATCCCTAGTGGAATATTATTTGTATAGACTGTAAATAGATATTGTATGAATGTTCTTCACCGTAAGAGTTCATCCCTAGTGGAATATTATTTGCATTGACTGTAAATAGATATTGTATGAATGTTCTTCACCGTAAGAGTTCATCCCTAGTGGAATATTATTTGTATCTTCTCTCACAGACGAACTACTTTTCTATTTAATATTTTTTTCCTCTAAAAAGATGTTAATAGTTTAATTTAATAGAGAAAAAAGATACCTTTCTAATATTTTTACCCTAATTTCTACTTAATTCACAGCGTATGAAGTAACTCTCTCTCTCTCTCTCTCTCTGCAAACAAAAGCCAATCAATAAATTGTCCTCAATTTTGTCATTTGTTATAAAAGCAAAGATGTAAATATGTCGAGTCATTGTACCATCAATTCGAAACAATGACTCTCAAGTCTGACTCCGGGTAAATGACCGGTAATGTGAAATACTCGATAATGTGAGATACCCGGTAATGTGAAATACCTGGTAATGTGGAATACCCAGTAATGCGAAATACCCGGTAATGTGAAATACTCGGTATTGTGAAATACCCAGTAATGCAAAATACCCGGTAATGTGAAATACTCGGTATTGTGAAATACCCGGTAATGTGAAATACCTGGTAATGTGAAATACCTGGTAATGTGGAATACCCAGTAATGCAAAATACCCGGTAATGTGAAATACCCGGTATTGTGAAATACCCAGTAATGCAAAATACCCGGTAATGTAAAATACTCGGTATTGTGAAATACTCGGTAATGTAAAATACTCGATAATGTGAGATACCCGGTAATGTGAAATACTCGGTAATGTGAAATACCTGTAATGTGAAATACTCGGTAATGTGAAATACTCGGTAATGTGAAATACTCGGTAATGTAAAATACTCGATAATGTGAAATACCCGGTAATGTGAAATACTCGGTATTGTGAAATACCCAGTAATGCAAAATACCCGGTAATGTGAAATACCCGGTAATGTGAAATACTCGGTAATGTGAAATACTCGGTAATGTAAAATACTCGATAATGTGAGATACCCGGTAATGTGAAATACTCGGTAATGTGAAATACCTGTAATGTGAAATACTCGGTAATGTGAAATACTCGGTAATGTGAAATACTCGGTAATGTAAAATACTCGATAATGTGAAATACCCGGTAATGTGAAATACTCGGTATTGTGAAATACCCAGTGATGCAAAATACCCGGTAATGTGAAATACCCGGTAATGTGAAATACCTGGTAATGTGAAATACCCGGTAATGTGAAATACTCGGTATTGTGAAATACCCAGTAATGTGAAATACTCGGTATTGTGAAATACCCGGTAATGTGAAATACTCGGTAATGTGAAATACCCGGTAATGTGAAATACCCGGTAAGTAATGTGAAATACCCGGTAATGTGAAATACCCGGTAATGTAAAAAACCCAAGATAAAAAAAAAGGACCGAATAATGACGTCATGTTACAAATATAAAGATTTAAATTCTTTCCTAAATGAAATTTATGTCAGAGCAATAGAAGATTAAAAAGGACTTTTACTTAATCTTCTATTTTCCCACCATAACTTTCCCTCTGGGTCTTATTCCCCACCCTATTCAGATAATAGGCATTTATTTTTACTGCTTTTTGTCTTGAGGCTAATTGGTAATTTCTTCATTAAATTGAAAAACATAAATAGAAATAACTGTGGTAGGCAGTTGGCCTATTTTACTATTGCTGTTGGTGTCATTTGGCTTGTAATTCTTATACTATTTACCTATTAGTAACCTTATTATATATTATTTTATCAGTTATTTCCTTATTTGTTTGTTTCATACGAACTTGGCTAGGGTAAGTTTAGAGTTATCGGACGGCTCCGTAATTTCGATCATGTGAGAAAAAAATATATAATACTTATAATTTAACTTTTTTTAAAGTAAAGCTACTCCGTGAGAAGTAGCTTCACTACTACCAAAGAATCTTGACGTAATGGGACACAAGCACCGGTGGTTACATTCACGAGTGGGAGAGGGAAATGAAGAGGTGATAGTCATACAAAAGAGCAGTGACTATAAAAATGATTCCATAATCCAAATTACAACAGTTCAGGGCATAGACTTACATTAATCCTCCATAACAAGTGTTGATGCTCTATAATAAAGTGACTGCACATACCTGCAGGTTAATTAATTACTCTGAGAGAATAGCTCAAGAGGAGCGGAGTCATGAAAAGAATATCTTACATGTATACAGTATATACAGTATATACATGTATATGTTGTATATGCATGTATATTGTATATGCAGAGAGGCTATCTCAAATGATTTGAAAATAACGGAACTGTCATCTTTGTAAATGTCCTGAAAGAAGACTGGTGACAGAGGCTGAACCTTAGCGGTGACTGGTTACTTGAACCGTTCAACCTTTGCAACTATTGGTGGTTGTTTTAACTTTTCACTGTGCACTTTATTTACAACTATTGGTGGTTGTTTTGACTTTTCACTGTGCACTTTATTTACAACTATTGGTGGTTGTTTTAACTTTTCACTGTGCACTTTATTTACAACTATTGGTGGTTGTTTTAACTTTTCACTGTGCACTTTATTTACAACTATTGGTGGTTGTTTTAACTTTTCACTGTGCACTTTATTTACAACTATTGGTGGTTGTTTTAACTTTTCACTGTGCACTTTATTTACAACTATTGGTGATTGTTTTAACTTTTCACTGTGCACTTTATTTACAACTATTGTTGGTTGTTTAAACTCTTCACTCTGCACTTTATAAACAACTATTGGTGGTTGTTTTAACTCTTCACTGTACACTTTATTTACAACTATTGTTGGTTGTTTTAACCCTTCACTGTGCACTTTATTTACAACTATTGGTGGTTGTTTTAACTTTTCACTGTGCACTTTATTTACAACTATTGGTGGTTGTTTTAACTTTTCACTGTGCACTTTATTTACAACTATTGGTGTTTGTTTTAACACTTCACTGTGCACTTTATTTACAACTATTGGTGGTTGTTTTAATTCTCCCATGTGCACTTTTACAACTATTGGTGGTTGTTTTAACTCTTCACTGTGCACTTTATTTACAACTATTGGTGGTTGTTTTAACCCTTCACTGTGCACTTTATTTACAACTATTGGTGGTTGTTTTAACTCTTCACTGTGCACTTTATTTACAACTATTGGTGGTTGTTTTAACTCTTCACTGTGCACTTTATTTACAACTATTGGTGGTTGTTTTAACCCTTCACTGCGCACTTTATTTACAACTATTGGTGGTTGTTTTAACTCTTCACTGTGCACTTTTTTTACAACTATTGGTGGTTGTTTTAACTTTTCACTGTGCACTTTATTTACAACTATTGGTGGTTGTTTTAACTCTTCACTGTGCACTTTATTTATTAGGGATGTGACGATGTATCGGCATCGGTATTTTTGGGGAGTATCGGCAATGGTATCAGTATATGTTGAAAAGTATCGGACGATAATTGTATTAATATTTAAATTTTATTCATTTCTTAAATTTTCTTTTTTATTAAATTTCAATTCCATAGCCATAAATTAAGTAAATAATTAAGACAAAAATCATTCTAAGCTCCAATCTAACAATTAACCAACTACCTACTAGAGTTTTAAGAGTAATTTTGATTTATTTATCATGACATGCATGAAATAATTAATACTAAATATGGAATCTACCAATAGGTTTTTGAGTCTGACTATAAATTCAAGATAAGGATTATTCATTTATCCTGTTGACCATTTTTGCACCTTTATATGACAAGTACCACAAGATGATAACACACATCAGAAAAGTCATCTATTTAATACCAATGCATTTCAATTAATCACTTCACGTTATACTAACTACATTGAAAAGCATTCTGCATTGTTAGTTTTATGAGTTAGAACTTCATTAAACTAACGAATATAATGCATACTCAATAACTCATTGAATATCCATGAGTTTTGTAAATAGAAACTTTAAAAACTGAAAGTATCGGTATCGGCAAGAATCAGCATTTTTTTAAAGTATCGGTTTTTGTTGAGAGGTATCGGTATCGGCAAGAATCGGTATTTTTCAAAATATTGGTATCGACAAATTTTTTGTTATCGTCACATCCCTATTATTTATATTTATCTGTGGTTGTTTTAACCCTATACTGTGCACTTTATTTACAACTATTGGTAGTTGTTTTAACTCTTTATAGTCTATATATCAACAAAATAGCCTCTATTGTTTTTAGACTCCAAACTCATTTCTCTTCTTTTTGAAATACTAACAATTTTATTTTAATACTAAATTTTCGAAGGAAGTAAAACATTCCATTCAGAGATCTTATTTATTTAAATTAATAGAAGTTACAATATAAAAGTATGTACACAAATAATATACAACAATGGTTTATTTATTGAACATTTTAACAGTTTTGAACCTCTACTCCAATTAAGCTATTATAAAAAGTACAAAACATTTTTTGATTGAATTTATCCTTACAAATTCGATACCAAATACAGTACCTGGATACAAAAGTTGCTTTAAAATGAATAACATTTCCCTAGATACACTAGGTAAAATGAATAACATTTCCCTAGATACACTAGGTAAAATGAATAACATTTCCCTAGATACACTAGGTAAAATGAATAACATTTCCCTAGATACACTAGGTAAAATGAATAACATTTCCCTAGATACACTAGGTAAAATGAATAACATTTCCCTAGATACACTAGGTAAAAGGAATAACATTTCCCTAGATACACTAGGTAAAAGGAATAACATTTCCCTAGATACACTAGGTAAAATGAATAACATTTACCTAGATACACTAGGTAAAAGGAATAGCAAGACTACCTTTCAAAGGTGTATTTTAACATTCAAGTCTCTTTTCAATTAAAATAACGGCGGTACAGTTACCTCTTTGTCAGAAACTCTACGGATGAAGCACATCAATAAAATTTAGTTTAACATCAAAGAGGACAAACTTCTAACTAAGTTACTTTTTACACCGATGGTATTTACATAAGTACACTAGGTATTTACACTAACTAGGGTAAGTTCCGCATTATCGGATGGTTTCACATCTTCAATTTATAAGAAAAATAGAAATTAATATTTTAATTAACTTTATATTTTAAATGGTTACCCAATAAAATATATTTTTAATTATATGATCGATAATGTGTTACCATCCACTAATTCAGAACTCACCAATATTTGTCTGGATGGTTTAGAGATTTATTTACTATGTTAAATTAGAGGAAACAAACGAGTAAATGCCCTACAGTTTATTGCAATTAATTGATAAGAAATAGGAAAAGTTTCCTATATAATTTGATAGGTTATGGATGCAGAAAAGCTACTTCGTGTTCAAGGTATAATAACAGTAACGATTATTTCAGTAGGGGTTAAAAATCAGCTTCGGAACAATATCACTTACGTCAGAAGTAAAAAAAAATACAAAGGACTTTGAAGAAGCAGTCGAAAAGGAAAGTGGCTCCATGAACAAAATCTATGACAATCACATGGATGCAGAAAAGCTACTCCGTGAATGCAGTCACTTACCAAGGAATGTGACGAAAAGGGACACAAGCACCGGTGGCTGCACTCACGGATTGAAGAGGAAAATGAAGAGGTGATAGTAAATGAAGCATACGAGTCTACCTAACACAAAATCTAAGACCTCATAGTTGAAGAGAATAACCCTAGCGCTATCCACTAAAACTGCAAGTAGCGGTAAGAAATAATTAATAATATAAAAATAAAGTCAAAATTCATTACCCAAATTACAACAGTTTGTGACCCCAAGGGTCAACTACGACAATCGATACCATTATAAATTAATGAAAATATTCATCTTGAACACAAATTCAACATTAAATTTGAGTTGGGAATACTTAGTATTTTATAATATTTGTCACTAACAGTTTTGTACACAATGAAAGTTTTACTAAATTAATTTAGCTACCGCGTCAAATTTAGAGAATCAAAACACACGAATTAGAATTCGCATCAAATTTCTAACCTAACTAAACAGTTGAACTTTTCATCTAAAGTCTATTTTCACATTTAATTTCTAACAACAATCTACTGTCTTTATACAAAAATAAATTATACAAACAATATATGGCAACACTTTACACCTAATTACCCCCATTAAATGGGGGGTAGAGCCAGACTGGGGGAATATAGTGCCACTTGGCAACTAGAGAACAGCTGCCATGTAGTGATTTTAGCTGCCTGTCACTAGGGAACATAGAAATAACAGCTAGTGAACTGAAACTAGTATAATAGTTACCCTAGTTAAAAGTTAGGCAAGTCATAGAAAACTAGGATTCACTTCAAGGGTAGACCAAGTTAAATGCAAATTTCGTTAAAGAAATAAACAAAGTAATTAGTTCTAGGTTAGCCTAGTTAACTAGGTTTACCTTGGAAAAACTATAGTTAACCTAGTTCTAGGTTAACTTTAGATAACTAGTAACAGCGTTATCAATTAGGTAAGTGGCTAGTTGTAACAGTTCACTAGGTGCTATAACAAACTAGCTAACCCTGACAGTGATGAGACTAGTATGCACATAATGGGGGAAATGTAAATAACTATCAAAAAAGTAAAGATATTCCCCCAGTATTCCAAACTATCCACATCTGACTCTTAAAGATATTAGAATGAGTTTTGATTGGAGTTATTTACCACTAGAAATTAGCTAATACTAAGATGAGATGAAGCTAGTGCTACAAAAGTGAGGTGCTTTAGACTCACAATAAACTCTAAATGAATGTGAGCCTTGCGGTGAGTCAATGGCATGATTACTAACGTCCTGCATTGGTCACAGTGAGGGGTGAGGGGGTACCTAGGGGGTGATTGTGACTTTACCCCTAGTAGGGAGAACACGACACACGCTGTGAAATAAGCTAACATTGTGACTGACATATTGTGCCTCTAAAGGTGTTCAATAAGTAGACTAAAGAGTAGCTATTTCAACCAATTTGGCAAATTTACGAACAGTTAAATTTGTGAACTACTTTCAGAAGTTAGTCTCCCCGTCAGGAGTGTGTCTGAAGGGCATCATCTCCTCCGACAGGTGGCGGTTACTCTGAAGAGGCGTGGCAGAAGACGCGCCGCCCCCCTGGTGGTGAATGAAGGAAGCGTTGCTAGATGGCGCCACGTGCAGAGGTTGAGTCAGGGGGTTGCTGTTGAGAGCGTGTGGGTTCATAAGGTGGGGTTGTGGAGGTTGGGGTGACCAAGCAGGGGTTGATTGTCACACGTAACTGGCAGATCTTCTACCCATGCAATTGTTGTAACAGTTTTTCCAGATCATAACGGTTTTACCGGACCAAACCCAGAAACCGGCGGTGATGCCTACCAAGAGAGAAGCCAGGTACTTGATGAGGAAGAAAATGAGTGGGGGCCGGATGTGGTGGTCTGTTCCGGGGGGACAGCTGATCCCGTAACGGAGCCACGGGTCCTGGTCGAGGTGGCACTTCTCCTGCTGCCACCCCAGCATCCAGTCATCGTGGTAGGTGAATTCGTACGTCAAACAAGCCACTACAATCCATGCTGGTACTGAATAGAGGAGACTGAACACTCCGATACGCACCACGAAACGGGCCATCTTATCCGTCTTGGTGCCACTGTGCTTGATCAAGGACCTTACCCTGAAGAGGGACACGAAGCCCACGAATAGGAAGATGGTACCCAGGACCAGGTAGAAGAAGTGAGGGATGAGCACGAACATCAGCATTGAGGGGACATTCCACAGACCAACGTAACAGGCACCCGTCAGCACATCGCCTGCAAAAGAGGAAAAGAGTCAACTATTTGCAAGATAATGGAGATAAAAAATTAAATATATAATGTAATGAAATAAAGCAAGGAGATTTAATTAATTTTAAATCTTTTATTAATAACACTTAATTTGATGGTTGACGTAAAACGAGAATAGGATGGATGAAAGAAGAAGGAAATGATAAATGTAAATGACTAACATTAGTAAATAATTATCTCACTATCCGTAAAATGCTATTTAATATATCAACTAATTAGTTTAATAGCCCTAATCTCATAACTGAGACTGTGCCAAGTAAACATCCAGAGTTATTTATAATTCGTCCCCAAACTAAAATGTTTTGCTCTGCCTCACAAATACAATTTAGTTCTGAAGATTAAAAGGCAGAGGAGAGGACGATTAAAGGATTAAAAGATGACGATTAAAGGATTAAAAGGTAGGAGGATTAGCGCAAAGGCAATCTGGAGGAAAGTCTCGAGAGTAGCCTATTAAAATACATTAGTTTGATGAAAATATTTTGGAGGTGGTAGAACGTTAGGAAATATGAACTATATGTCAGAGGGTATTTCTGTAACTTGGAATCAGAGGAAAAACTAACAATAAAGGATTAGTAACAACAGGAATTATCTCTTGGAATTATTCAATGAATTACATTGATAAAATTATATCCATATTACCTGTTGTGGATATGATTGATGTTAACAAACCTAATTAATTATCAGGAAAATTTAAAAAATTACCAGAACATTTTTTAGTTTATAAAATCAAAGGAAGATTTAACGAACAGACGCTTTATTAGTCAGTATATTATCTCAAAATTGTCAATAAAGTTGTATGTTATCTCTTCAAAAACAGCATAGGGTAAGTTCCAAGTTATCAAATGGTTCCACATTTTCGATCCTATAAGAAATAAATTAATCATTATTATAATTTAACTTTCAATTTAATTGGTGTCCATGGCTATCATGAAAAACAATTAAAAAATTAAACAATAATTATTATACATTTTTTTCTTATAAGATCGGAACTGTGGAAGGGTCCAATAACCCGGTACTCACCCCACATAGTTTGGCCAAGTTGGCCCCAGTGTCCGTTAGTTCAATCTAACCATTCATTTCTTTCTCCCCACATTCGTGAGTTACTTATCAAAACAAAGGAGATGTGAACACAATAACAAAGCTACGGTACACTGTGGCATATTAACGGTGAGGGGATAACCCCTATCGGGACAACATCAGTTAAGGTACGTACTGAATGCAGCGATTGTTGCGATTATCGCTGAGCAGTAGTACAATGCTATTCCTATTGCAGGGCGATCATCGCAACAAACGCTGCATGCAAATTGTACCTTAATGTTGAATACGAATACATGACATGTCAAACATATTGTAATAGTCTTAAATAGTGCAGTAATGACTAATGTTTATTAACTCTCTATACACAACTCAAAGTGTTTACTGTAGCACATCAAAGACACAATGGAATGTACAGTCAAAGAAAAAACTATCTAGGATGATTGTTTCATAGATACCCATTTCACATTCCAAAAGATACTTTACTAATTGTCATGTTAGTAGATAGTTTAAAATTGGTCTGGGTACACGACGATAAATCTGTTAGGAAATTATTAGAAACTGTAATTTGCGAAATTAGCATCATCACAGTGACTTTATTTAAGATATAGCTATTACTAACTTTTATTCATAAAAACACAACTATTCTATAACTAATCTAAACAAACCGAGAAAAATAAATTTCATCTTGAGAGTATCACATGAATGTGAGAGCCATTACCATGCGACTTATTCACATTGTTCACATGCATGTGATGAGGGAAATACTTTCTAATATATAACCACATTATAGTCTTGGTGATAACATTATAATTTAGTGGGGAATAACGTCCGCTTTGGAACCAAAGGCCATATCGCTGACATCAAATGAAAATTAAGTACAAGGGACTGGAAGAAGCAGTCAGAGAGGTAAGTGGCTCTATGAACAGTCACTTACCACCAGTCGGTGACAATGCTCATGGATGCAAAAAAGCTACCCTGCAAATACAGTAAAGGGCTGCACTCACGGATGGAAGAGGAAAATGAAGTGGTGACAGCAAATAAGGACTATGAGTCTACCTAACACAAAATCTAAGACCTCGTAGTTGAAGAGCATAACCCTAGCGCTATCCTCTGAAACAAACTAAGAAAATCTAATGCTCTATATCAATATGAGGCTGAAACATTCCTAATAGCCCCAATATCGTGGAAAAGCAAATAGCGCCCTAATCAGACCGCTATACCAACATAGGGTTAAAGGCCACAACTACAGGGTATGGCTATCAGAAGAGTAAACCCAAACAAAGGGGCAGGGGGAACACTTTTCAAACAACTACAAATAGAGCGAGAAGAGAAAGATGTCAGGTTAGGAAAAGAGATGAAAGAATAGTCTAGTAATTGAAGATAGAGTTGGAGTTATTATTGCTACATAGTGAATATATTGTTTGAACAACATATATTATAGTTTACAATGAGTTATATTAACAGTTTCTTAAATGATAGCCAATGCGAAGAGACAGCGCCATCACTCGGACAGTCATTGCATCAATTGACTGTGTGGTCTTTGCATTATTTTATACAATTATCCTCCATAAGAAGAATTTACAAATATGATACCAAGGAAATAACCCCTGTGAACTTGTACCTTTATCTCCAAATTTCAGTTTATGTTCAAGATGTTCTTTTCAGTACGTTAGACTCAGTAAAGTTGTTCACACAGTGCAAACTGAGATAAGAAATGCAGTCATGAGAAGATAAAACATATAATTTCAGGACACGATTACAGTGCCACGGAAACCATGACGCTATTCCTTCATAAGGTACACTTTTAATTACTAGTTAACACAGGTACTAACATGAGTACTAACATGACTTTAAGGAAAGGGAGATTAGGACTAGTATGTTACTAACAAGTGACACAAGGCTAAGCCAGGACATTTAAAGTTACTTAACAAATTCTCTCTTAATTTCCCTAGTAGTAGATACAATGCTATAAGTATGCTATCTGCTCACATCTCACCATTGCGAGAAGTGTCAGATAGCATACTCTGTCACTAGGTAGGGTGGGACAGACGGACATTGTGTGTCCCACTCGTGACACTGTGAGCGTGACGTGAAAGTGAGGGGGTGTATACAGGTGAAAATACTCTCCTGTGGTTATACCAGAGGGGGGGGGGGAGGGGGTTCTAAACGCATATTAGAAATACTAGACAGAATAAAAACTAAAAAAGCACAAAGAGAAATAATAATTTTTCTCACATCAAAATAAGAACATATAAATAACTTGTGTAGGCCTATACATTGCTTTCGAGGCAAAACTTTTTCTCTTAACAAGACATCTACTTAAAGTATAAAACTTATTCTACATGCTTGCATGATAAAATACAGCGACTATTAATTGGTAATATTAAGAATAAATAATGTTCTTAATATTATTAACAAGCATTATTCTCTCTCTCTCTACCACTTCTCTCTTCTATTCATCTCTCTTTCTGTTCCATTCCTATCTTCCTCCTTTAGCACAGGGAGTAACCGAATAACTTTGAGGTTTGGCGAGGAAAGTAAAGGTGAAAGCAAAACAAAATGAATAACAAGTGTAAATGTGAGTAATTTAGTACACACTGTGTGTATGAGAATACACACACTGCGTGTGTACACTTAAATACCTACATCTAATTCACACACCCTCTAACTTCAATTCCTCTAAATTAGGTAACACCAAACAATTAGAGGAGGTGCAAATGGAGAGTTCAACTTAACAGCTTTCTAAGAGTTGAACAGGAAAACTGGTACACTTTAGGCAATTGCAGTGAATTGAACAGAGAAAACAGGGGAAATATTTGGGGTAATGAGATGTAATTATGTGAGAAGGTGAGTAATAACAAGAAACGGTTATTTATTTTAATATTTATTTCAGTAAATTCTTCCTATGGAGGATAATTGTAAAAAATAATGCAAAGACCACACAGTCAATTGATGCAATGACTGTCCGTGTGATGGCGCTGTCTCTTTGCATTGGTTATCATTTAAGAAACTGTTAATAGCTATAACTCATTGATAACTATAAGAAATATCTCTCTTGTTCAACATAACCACTGTATCAATTTAATAGTAGTAAGTTGCATAGCGGGTGCCTTTAAGCATCACCGTACAGTGCTAATGACTGGCTATGACACAGTCAAAATAACAGTACATCTCCTGGGCAGAGAGAAACAATGCTATAGGCACCGAGACCACGGTGATAAGGGTAAGCTCACACTTATCGGACGGTTACACATGTCCGATCATATTACAAGATAGACAATAGAAATTTTTATTTAATAAATTATATTAATTATGTAACTCAAATATCGCTATTTAATTTCAATAACGTCATATCTCAAATATCGCTAATTTTGGTTTACGTACACCATCTTGTTCAGATAATATGAATCTATACCATTATGTTATTTGATTGGAAAAATAATGAAATTATTAATATTCTTTCATTATATAGAATACTGAACATGGACCAACATACAACAGCTGGTCATAACACATAACCAGGTTCTTAATACCTGATGATGAATATAGTGAATATAATCAATATACATCTTTCTATTCGAAAGTTTACATAACTTCAACTTTGAGATTTTAATTAACACTTGAAAATATAATCTTACCGGTGTGTATCATATTTTTCAATCAAGTAACATAATGGTACAGATTCGTAATTTGTGAACAAGATGGTGTAAGTAAACCAAATTTGGCGATAGTAGAGTAAAAACGTTAGTGAAATTTTTAAAGAGCGTTATTTGAGTCATGACGTTAAATTAAGCCTTTATCATTCAACAAACACGGTTTACATAGATATTAAGTGAGTAAATGTGAGCAAAGAAATAATAAAAGGTTGAAGTGTGATATATCACACTTTTTGTGCTAATTTGATAACTAAAGAATAACTCAAAAAATTATCAGAAAAAACATTTCAGCCATGTTCTAGTTTAATCTTTGACACCCCTTGCTATGTTGGAAAATGACCAGGAAATACCTAAAGTAAAGAAAATTGAAATAATATCAGTGTGACACAGGAGTACCAACTGTTTTGTGTGAATAATATCAGTGTGACACACAGGAGTACCAACTGTTCCGTTGGTGAAGGTTCAGAACAAACATCCAGGGGTTAGCTATAAGATATTTTACGACTGATAATACTGTGTAATAATAAGCAAGGGGGGTGAGGAGGGGTCATGGGGGTTAGGGGGGATAACGGTGAGGGGATGGTGAAAAAAAGGGAACCTTGTAATATAATTTGAAATAAACAAAAATAGTGATTTGAAGAAAAAAGGTGATAGAAATTTATGTAGCGTGCGAGGCTACCAAACTGAAAATATTGAACATTTTGAAATTGAACAGTTGCAGTGAGAGTTACTTTGATGTGACAAACTAAGTATATTACTTATTCACCATTGAAGTACATTACTTACAATCCAAGTACATTACTTACAAAGCAAGTACATTACTTATGTGTACTGAAGTACATACACTGTCAGTGCACTGGTTTTCCAACAGTGCATCTCATGCCCTATAAATAATATTGCAGTGTCCCATTAAATTGATTATACCAAAGACACACGCACTTATCTGACTATTGGAAATGAGTTACATCACTTTGAGATGCTTTAGAATGATCTATGTACGGTAGCACATAGACCCTTGCACCGTTAGCGCCATGTCAGTCCCAGCACGCTAGCCAAGCCACAGCAATAGCAGTGCCAGCACTAGCTACAGAACAGCATGAGGGTGAGATGGCAGTACCACCTACTAACCACCACAGCAAATAAATCATTAGTAATGATATCATTGAACAAATGACAGCGATTTGGAAGAGATAAACCCCCCAGCACCTGCTGTGACATGGCTATAAGTCATACCAACTTAGTGCTGGTAAAACATTAGAACTTGTGTGGCCCGGTAGAGAAAAAAGGGAGCATGGTGAGGCGATATTTCTGAATTTTACCCACGGGCACAAAATACAAAAGGAATTAAATCAGAAGTTGATGGGGTAAGTTTCGAGGTAGCGAACTGTTCAATATTTTCGATTTTATAGGGAAAAAAGTATATAATTTAACATTTTAACTCTTTATTGAAATCTGAATCAAGTTAAAAGTTACATTATATAATTTTTATTATGCTATCGAAAATGTGACTGTCCAATAACTCGAACCTTACCCAAAGTAGCTGTTATGAAGTAATTAGTAGAAATATAATAATTTAACAGGTAAATATCACTCATTCAATATTTAATTCTCAGATATTACAGTTGTAAAAATAATTAGCACAACATCAAAACCTTTTTGTGACAATAAAAATGATGATAAGCGGCACGTGGGAGGCAAGAAAGATACAGAAAAGAATGAGACACAATTTGGAAGGTAAGAAACAGAGAAAAATAACATGCATTATGAAGTGAAAAATAAACAGAAATGTGTAAGTTCCTACATGATGTCATCACATAGATACAAATTATCAAAATATTATTATTTCATCAGTCTCATATCTACAATTGCCATAAGAGGAATAATTCCCATATATGTTTGAGGTAGGAATTACTCCAATTCCCATATGAGGAATGATTCCCTGTGTTCAAACAGTGGGAATGCATTCCTTTGAGCAGATAGCAATGCTTTTCATTAATTAGGGGAGATGAGGCACTGAGGGGGGAAAGGAACAGAACATCTCAAACAAACTGATGTTACATGTTGAAACTAATGGTGAATGTGGCGAAGGGATGTTAGAGAAACATCTAGAGCTGAAACATCTAGAGCTGAAACATCTAGAGCTGAAACATCTAGAGCTGAAACATTATCAAACTAATTAAAAAGGCATTAAAACATAATGGAACATGCTAGATGATGAATGTGTTCCGCGCAATTTGCACAATCTCGAGATTACGCTGCGCGTTTTAAACCCTTAATGCCAATCTTACGTTAATACCTACATTTTATTTATTATAAAATCAAATACTTATAAATGAAGATTATTTAGAAACTCTTAACATAAATGGGCATCATGTAGTTTGTTGTATCTGCTAGTTTGTTCTATCTGCTAGTTTGTTGTATGGTACACTTCATGATTCATTAATAATCTGACAGGGAGGTTCGTTGGGCGGTACGGCCCCATACACATATTTTAGTATTCAATTTCATAAAAAATAAAAAGAAGGCATTAACTCACACTCGGCATTAGGAGGTTAAAAGGGTTTGAAAAAGCGCAGCGCATTTTCGAAATTGTACAAATCGGTAAATGGAGCAGAAAATATAGATATCATTAATTTATAATGCGATGGAACTATAAGCAATATTTATGTTGTTATGTTGTTGTTAGTTAGTGCACACTACATGTTGTTAGTGCACACTAAATGTTGTTAGTGCACACTAAATGTTGTTAGTGCACACTACATGTTGTTAGTGCACACTACATGTTGTTAGTGCACACTACATGTTGTTAGTGCACACTACATGTTGTTGGAGTTGTTTGTGTTGTGTGCATTAGCAACTCACTCTAACTTCACAGCATCACTAACTTATTTCATTGGGTAACTTTATAGCACTCTTACTGTCTCAGTGTCGTGTGGGATGCAAACTTTCTTTGGAGGGATACTTTGTATCCATGGCATACATCTCTCTATATTTCAGAGGGATACTTTGTATCCATGGCATACATCTCTCTATATTTCAGAGGGATACTTTGTATCCATGGCATACATCTCTCTATATTTCAGAGGGATACTTTGTATCCATGGCATACATCTCTCTATATTTCAGAGGGATACTTTGTATCCATGGCATACATCTCTCTATATTTCAGAGGGAAACTTAGCATCCCTGGTATAGGAAAATGATCCAAAAAACTGATAGGGAGAGAACCAACTGTCTTTCTTTTCTATTAAAGGAATATGCAAATTGTGTAATAATGTAATAGGATACATGCAATATATTAACGACTGATTATTTTCACGATAAATTCTATTTCGAGAAAACTGAAGATAGTTAATTAATAAAAGGTAGGTTTATTATCTTATAATGTCATTGTTAAAAAAACAATAACTAGAGAGGGTTCTAAGGTACTTTGAAGTGGCTACATCACCATATTAGCATATATACTGTCACTAACTACACTATATGTATGTGTAACAATACAAAGTGACTAACTTCCATACAAATAAACTTGGTGTTTGTTCTATTAAGTTTAGACACAGTAAACAACACATGTGTCGAAGTAACGCACATACAGCTCATTGTAACTAACAAAGTAAAGTTATGGAAGACATCAGAGTGGCTCACACTCTACAGTGTGGCTCACACTCTACAGTGTGGCTCACACTCTACAGTGTGGCTCACACTCTACAGTGTGGCTCACACTCTACAGTGTGGCTCACACTCTACAGTGTGGCTCACACTCTACAGTGTGGCTCACACTCTACAGTGTAGCTCACACTCTACAGTGTGGCTCACACTCTACAGTGTGGCTCACACTCTACAGTGTAGCTCACACTCTACAGTGTAGCTCACACTCTACAGTGTAGCTCACACTCTACAGTGTAGCTCACACTCTACAGTGTAGCTCACACTCTACAGTGTGGCTCACACTCTACAGTGTAGCTCACACTCTACAGTGTAGCTCACACTCTACAGTGTGGCTCACACTCTACAGTGTGGCTCACACTCTACAGTGTAGCTCACACTCTACAGTGTAGCTCACACTCTACAGTGTAGCTCACACTCTACAGTGTAGCTCACACTCTACAGTGTAGCTCACACTCTATAGTGTAGCTCACACTCTACAGTGTGGCTCACACTCTACAGTGTGGCTCACACTCTACAGTGTAGCTCACACTCTACAGTGTAGCTCACACTCTACAGTGTGGCTCACACTCTACAGTGTGGCTCACACTCTACAGTGTGGCTCACACTCTACAGTGTAGCTCACACTCTACAGTGTAGCTCACACTCTACAGTGTAGCTCACACTCTACAGTGTAGCTCACACTCTACAGTGTGGCTCACACTCTACAGTGTGGCTCACACTCTACAGTGTGGCTCACACTCTACAGTGTGGCTCACACTCTACAGTGTGGCTCACACTCTACAGTGTAGCTCACACTCTACAGTGTAGCTCACACTCTACAGTGTAGCTCACACTCTACAGTGTGGCTCACACTCTACAGTGTAGCTCACACTCTACAGTGTAGCTCACACTCTACAGTGTAGCTCACACTCTACAGTGTAGCTCACACTCTACAGTGTAGCTCACACTCTACAGTGTAGCTCACACTCTACAGTGTAGCTCACACTCTACAGTGTAGCTCACACTCTACAGTGTAGCTCACACTCTACAGTGTGGCTCATACTCTACAGTGTGGCTCACACTCTACAGTGTGGCTCACACTCTATAGTGTAGCTCACACTCTATAGTGTAGCTCACACTCTACAGTGTGGCTCACACTCTACAGTGTAGCTCACTCTCTTTTTCTCTCATTTTACAGCTGATGAAGCACGACACATCTAGCGCTGATAGTACAAGGAGTGCTGATTAGCATGTAGCTACTAATCAGCTGCACAGCTAATTAGCTGATATTAATCCGGCGTAGAAAATGCTTATTAATAAGTAGCTTGGTGAAGCTGATCAGGCAAGAGAGCAGGAAATACTAAAATAGTGAAAAAGGTAAACTTAGTGCCAATCTATGTGGAGCATCTAGCAGGAAATGAAATGCAGCTACAGTTTACACTTTTAAAAGAATTACATGAAGGATTTACTGGAAATGAAATTAGTGATGGAAATGAATGATTAATTCAACGTCTGATTAGGAATCAAAGATTATAGTTTAAAAGTCAAAATACAAGAGACAGGAAGAAGCAGTCAGAAAGGAAAGTGGCAATATGAACAAAGTTTGTGGCAAGCTCATGGATGGAGAAAAGCTACTCTGTGAATACCAAGGTTGTGACGAAATGAGACACAAGCACCGGTGGACTTGTGTCCACTTGTGCTTGTTTTCCATCCACTTACGGATAGAAGAGGAAAATGAAGAGGAGATAGTAAATGAAGCCTACGAGTCTACCTAACACAAAATCTAAAACCTCGTAGTTGAAGAGTATAACCCTAGCGCTATCCTCTAAAACTGCAAGTAGCGCTAAAAAAATAGTAGAATGTAAGAGATCAAACTCACAGTCCAAATTACAACAGTGCCACTACCCTCCCTCCCTACTCTATGGTATGCACCCAACACAGAGTTTCCGTAAGGCGCCCCTGGGTACAGTACAGAGGATATCATAATCAAAATAACCATGAAGCTAATTGTTAAAGAGAACATTTTAATCGAAAGATGCATTTTAGAATTACTCCGTATCGTCAAATTAGTCCTTAAGAATTTTCCTTAGCAATTACCAGCAGGGAGAGAGGCATTTAACTGGAGTAAAACAGAGTGCAGCCCGGTACCACCACCGTTACACCATACAGTATGCACGGCACACTATGGCACACTGGGCACCAGAGGGTTGATTGGCAACACTGCCCTGTGTAGCTAGAGGCTACGCTAGCCAGCTAAATACGGTAGCTTTCTAAAGAAAACTGAAGATATGTGGCGAGATGTCTCGATGATATTCAATTAGCCATCACTGGTGGTGCTAAGGGTGAACCTTGTAAACCAGTACTAAGGGTTCACAAGACTGTGGTATCAGTGTGCTTTGTAAACCAGTACTAAGGGTTCACAAGACTATGGTAGCAGTGTGCATTGTGAATCTTGTAAACCAGTACATAGCCTCACAAGGCTATGGCAGCCAAGGCTTATAGACCATTATAGACAGTGTATATAATTATGCCTTGATGGTAGCAGTGTATATTGTGAACGTTGTAAACCAGTAAATAAGGTTCACAAGGTTATGGTAGCAGTGTACATTGTGAACGTTGTAAAGCAGTGCATACTCACCACCAGTGGGGTTATTGTCTCAGCAAAGGATATTGGAAGAAATAATTAATTTAGCCCCTAGAGAGACAGCAACTCGTACCAATTGAATCGAAAAAGGATATTGAAGCTTATTTCGCAAAGAAAAATATAACAGCATTCTTCACAAAAATGATATAGTACGTTATAGACATGAACATATACCTACCTTCATGTTTAAAATGGTAAATAAAGAAATATAAGAAAAGATAAAAAATGATTATTATATAAGTGTACTAAATAATAATAAATAATGATCAGTTATAGCATTTGACTGTGTTAAAATTAAGACATTATTATTAGTTTTCCTCAGACTTCGTTTAACCAGTAGCTGTTACTGTTGTCATAACCCGTAAGTTAACCATAACTCACAATTATGGTAATTATTTATGCACACTAAACATAAACAGGTGATAAAAATGAAGCACAGGTATAGGGTAAGTTCTGAGTCATCGAACAGTTCCACTTTATCAATCATTATACAAAATTTTTTATATAATTATTTTATTAGTGGTATCTACAACATCGAAATGACCTGTGAGCGAAAGTGCGGGAAAGTCTTTTCCTTTCGCTAAAGGAAATGTTCTAGTTATGTAAGTTTGGAAATGTTTGCAATGCTAGTTAATTAGTAATTGTGCCAAATAGGATAGACCAGGAGGTAGAGGGTTACTAGTCATTCAGAGTATTTTATCAGAAAAAAAATGTATACTTTGTCAGCTCTCCATTGGTAACTAAATTCAATGTAGAAATGCATATATAATGATAATTACTTCACTGGATATTCAATGGCAACTTATCATAAAGTAAAATCACCGCCTGATTAACGCTCTTCGTCGGACATGTCTAAAAAAGATACAATTTACATGTTAAAATTATATTATACAATTATGAACTATGAATATTCATTTCGATATGGTATCTCCGAATGTAGGGTAAGTTCGAGTTATCGGACAGTTCCACATTTTCGATCATATAAGGAAAAATATAAACTCAATAAAGTAACTAATAAAATAATTATAATTTTTTTTCTCGTATGATCGAAGATGTGGAAGTGTCTGATAATTGGTAACTTAACCCTACATATCCAGGTGGTGAGAGTGCTAAGGTTCGCATTTCTCAGAACTAACTAGCAAAAAGTAAGGCGGAGAGGAGGCAGAGTGATAATTTGATCATTTCAATTAGACTGGCGGTGTCCATTGAACACAACACACCAGGTCAATGCCAGTAATTAATGCTCTTTTGAACCTATAGAGTAAAGTTAAAAGAAATGTGCTAGCATAAAGAACATTTTTTACCAAGTATCTGTAAGGTGAGTCTTAGAATAAATGTGTTGAAACAGAAATTCAATTTCAGAACACTACAAAAATTTTCAGATAAAATTTGAAAAAAGAAATAGGTCTGGTAAATATCACAACACCGTGTAACCTTTTTTGTATTACTTAAATTAATACCATATAAGTTGTATGAAATACATAGTTATGAACCCTATGGTGTGTGAAATAGGGTTATCAACGATCAATTAGGAAAGTAAATTCTGCCTGCCCATGGTGTTAGCATGCCAGTTTTGTTTTCATTCAAACAGCTTGTAGTATATATTTTGTCACTGTCCTGACCAAGCAAGGTTGCCGCCAAGCCCCCTCCATAGATCCCTAAAACAGAACTTTGTCGTGTGACATAGATACCCTATGTCGTGTGACACTGTACCTAACATAGCTCCATGCAGACAATTCCAATCTGCGCACTGTCAATCAGCAGTCCAGTACAGTTATCCCAATCCTCTAGCAGTGGGTGAGACTAGCACCTCAGTTCTATTCTGTCAGACTAAAAACTTGTGAATAGCAGGCACAGAAAGAAAGATGTGTGGTAAAAAAGGTATATTAATCAGTCGCAGTGCCACTATCTAGCATGTATTCAGTTATATTTTGAACTAAAAATAACGAAATGCATGTCGAATTCTCCATCATGACTGCAAATATTTAGAATATCCACATGCAGTTTATAGCGGCTAAAAAAACACGTTTTCTACTGATGTTTTAGATTTTTTTAAGGGATAACTTATTTGAATTAGAAACATGTTCCCTCTTTAATACCACGTTTTCTATAGCGAGCCTTTAATTTTAAGGGATAACTAACTTAAATTAGAAACATTTAATTCTCTGAAACACCCCGTTTTTCTACGGCGTGCCCTATATTTTGAGGGACAACGAACGTGAATCACAATTTATTCTTCTCTCCAATACCACGTTTTCTATAGCGCTTCCTAAATTTTAAGGGATAACTTACTTAAATTAGAAGCATTTTCTTCTCTACAAAGCCACGTTTTCTATGGCATGCCATAAATTTTAAGGGATAACTACCATAAATCAAGACTGGTTCTTCACTCCAATGCCACGTTTCCATGGCGTGCCTGTAGACATTAAAGCGCGAGACTGCATCTGAAAAATGTCTGGTGCATATCGAGCTGCAGGTAATTTGAGTCACATGGGAGTACTTTACCGGATAATTTAGAGCTTTTTAAAACTGCCAGTAATTTAGTTGAGTACGCAGCAGTATGCAAAACACGGTGTTTCACTGCACCAAAGAGAATAACTGCCTACCCAATTATAACAAATGAGGAGGATAGCTATTTCGTTAGCAGCCGAGATGAGACTTTCTTGCACTATTTTCAGCCTTATTATCAGACAGCATAAGGGCTAAATTATTTACCTCAGAGTGCTGAAGGGTTAAAGAGGTTAGCAGCACGGACGTTTATACATACTAATTAAATTTAAAATAAGCATACTACAAATCACTGAGCACTTGGCTAAGTTACGAATTATCGGACGGTTCAACATTTTCGATCTAATAAAAAATACCCATAGAATAAATATAATTTAACTCATTATTTTAATTTGTATCTATGATACCCGCAGGTATCATAGATATCAATTAAAATAACGAGTTAAAGTATATTATAATTTTAGATATGATCGAAATTCGATAATGTAAAACCATCCGATAATTTGGACTATTCACTATCAAGTTAATTAAGTCAAGCCTTACCATTAATTTAATAAAGCATGTAGATTGGCATTAGATATGCAATGATGTTAATTCTTGATATAGCAAGGTAGCTACTTATTAATTGAAGAATGATAACAAAGTTTAGTCCGTCACACCGGGGTGTCCTGCTTCTAAAGGAGTCAATAAAAAGCAGATCTTACTATCAGTGATGCAGTGACAATGTAAAGAAATACCACTACTCTATTTGAGAGTACTTTGAATAAGTTATTCCATGGGAAAATTAGAGTAGTTAGTTACTGCACACCAACTAAACGAGTTAAACGAGACAAAAAATATAAACAGATCTAGTGAATAGAGATGTCAGATGAACATAACTACTCACAGAAAAAGAGTTGGTTGTATTTATGCACATCTGCTTAGATGTGCACACAATTCATTAGTAAATATTTACAAAATGATTTGATCAAAAATATAAATAATATCAGACTTACACCTTCGTGATAAAGTGCAAGATAAGTTCGATGAAGACTGTAACACGAATGTCGCTTCATTTTATGATAAATTGTTATTGAATTTTCGTAATTATCGTTATGATGATATTTCCTATCGAATATATATTGTACTTTTTAAAATTTAATATGAATTATAAAACGTTAGGTATTACAGCGTTAAGACGGAGTAGGCTTCCTCTCTAACTGGTCATGCTTTGTCTTGTAGATGTTGACGTAGGGTTGTTCCGGTGTACAGTCTAAGTTATCGTTACCACATCACCCCGGGCACAGGTACAGGATAAGCTACTTGTCACATCTCCTGAAAAGGGACTGTTAGAGCCTCAGGCTGTGCCTTCTTCGGGAGGAAGGGGATACAATAATATATGCCAACTAATGTAAAAATAATGACTATTAACATCTCTGAGTACACAGTATCACTTCATAAACTTTACATCTAACCATGATTATTATTTCCTCAGGTTTCCACTAATCCCACACCATTACTCTTGAATCCTGAATAGATTCACAATAAATTTCGCTATAATTCAAAACACACTCCATTCCCTCTCTCAGTCCACTCTTTCACCACTCCATTCCCTCTCTCAGTCCACTCTTTCACCACTCCATTCCCTCTCTCTGTCCACTCCATTCCCTCTCTCAGTCCACTCTGTTCCCTCTCTCAGTCACCACCCCCATTCATTCCAAATGACACACCACAATTCATATAAATACTACCGACACGAACCATTCCAAGAACAATCCTTAAATTTCATCGAATTTAAATAGATATCCCACATTTTCGATCATTTAAGAAAAGTATACCTATTAATTGAAATAACGAGTTAATTGCTAATTATTACTGACATCTTTTCTTATATGATCGAAAATGCGGAACCCTCCGATAACTCGAACTAACCCCAGCGACTCTGATTACATTATATCCAGCACTGTATATCTATCATGTTGCACATATAAGAGAATACACACACTTTGTTCAAATGAGAGTGAAGGTTCAGTTTGTGATATGCAGAGTGTGATGTGTGTCTGTACAGAGTGTGATGTGTGTCTGTACAGAGTGTGATGTGTGTCTGTACAGAGTGTGATGTGTGTCTGTACAGAGTGTGATGTGTGTATGTACAGAGTGTGATGTGTGTCTGTACAGAGTGTGATGTGTGTCTGTACAGAGTGTGATGTGTGTATGTACAGAGTGTGATGCGTGTCTGTACAGAGTGTGATGTGTGTCTGTACAGAGTGTGATGTGTGTCTGTACAGAGTGTGATGTGTGTCTGTACAGAGTGTGATGTGTGTATGTACAGAGTGTGATGTGTGTCTGTACAGAGTGTGATGTGTGTCTGTACAGAGTGTGATGTGTGTCTGTACAGAGTGTGATGTGTGTCTGTACAGAGTGTGATGTGTGTCTGTACAGAGTGTGATGTGTGTCTGTACAGAGTGTGATGTGTGTCTGTACAGAGTGTGATGTGTGTCTGTACAGAGTGTGATGTGTGTCTGTACAGAGTGTGATGTGTGTCTGTACAGAGTGTGATGTGTGTATGTACAGAGTGTGATGTGTGTCTGTACAGAGTGTGATGTGTGTCTGTACAGAGTGTGATGTGTGTCTGTACAGAGTGTGATGTGTGTCTGTACAGAGTGTGATGTGTGTCTGTACAGAGTGTGATGTGTGTCTGTACAGAGTGTGATGTGTGTCTGTACAGAGTGTGATGTGTGTATGTACAGAGTGTGATGTGTGTCTGTACAGAGTGTGATGTGTGTCTGTACAGAGTGTGATGTGTGTCTGTACAGAGTGTGATGTGTATCTGTACAGTAGAATATAATGCAAAGGAATATATACATACGGTATATTGTAACGGACAGGAAGTAACCATATGAAAAAAACACACAGCGAACAGTCAACACACTGTCTGAATATATCATCAACATACAGTTCTATGGTATGTTGAGGTAATATCAATAATTAGTTTAAATGAAATAAAGTAAATACAAATCTCTTAATTATTTTAAATTGATGGTTAAATTAGCATTTTAAATATACAATAGCCATTACTCACGACTGCAGACCTTTAATAGACTCAATGTAGGTACCATACCTGTAGAAGATAAAGAACAAATTAGCATCCAATGAATAAATTAGCTAATAAAGTTCATGCTTGCTCAGTTTTATCAAAGTATTATTCATGCAATCGTTTTAGCGAGGGAAAAACTCGTAAATTTCTAATCCACAGATTAATAAAATGTATAAACATTTTAAAAACACATAAATGTTATGAAGGTGTATATTAGTTGCTAACTAAGCAATGGCTTATATGAAAAAACATATGCATATTGATGAAAATATAACTAATGAAATCAAATTTAACAGTGATATTGATGACTAGGATGACAGACCTCTCACATACATTACTAAAGTATGTATACATACATTCTAAATGTATGTGACTATGTGAAAAAACTTTTCACATAGGAAATAATCTATCAAGTAGCACACAGTTATAATTGTAACGCACAGTGAAGTGCTAACCCTATGAAGTGTTAACGCAGCACAGTGAAGTGCTAACCCTGTGTAGTGTTAAGTAGCACAGTTAAGTGTTAACCCTATGTGGTGTTAACGCAACACAGTAAAGTGCTAACCCTATGTAGTGTTACGTAGCACTCCCTTACTTATGTCTGCATAATAAGACACAACTAGTGATGTCATGTGACAACCATCTTTAGCTACCGAATACACATGGCATAATAGCATTAGGTTGTGTATTAATACTTAGCTATGGTATAGCTACGAGTCATCAAACGGTACAACGTTTTCGATCATATAAAAAAATATACAATTTAACATTTAATCAATTTTAATTTGTATCCATGATACATTCAGGTCACATGGATACCAATTAAAATACTTACTTAAATTATTATTTTTTGTTATGTATCGATAATGTGTACCTTTCGATAACTGGGAGCTTACCCTAGGCACCTAGTGCATATAAACTTATAAAGGTAATTTAGATGGTAAGTGATAGTAGATAATTATGACCACTTACCACATTACTATAATGTATAGTTACTTCTCATGGATACTTTACATGTGATGGTACTATCTTAAAGAGGTAAGGGGAAAGAACATATTTGATGTACAGTTACTGCAGGACACACTTAACAGCAGGGACACGTTCTACAGAAGGGACACGTTCTACAGCAGGGACACAATTTATATTAGGAATCGATCCTACATTAGGATTTGGGACACATTTCAGATTAGGACACGTATAACAGCAGGGCACAACTCAGATTAGGACACGTTAAACAGCAGGACACCCTTTATATTAGGACACACTCTTATACCTTCTATAGCCAAGTCATTAATTTGCAGTCGTGACTCAATCTGTCTCTTTAACATTCAACACTGCCATCAATTAACAAATAGTTATTATAAACACTTGCAATTTAATACCTAACAAAGAATAGTAAAGCACATCTTTAGAACATTAAAAACATGATGGAGAGTTAAAGTCATTCTATCTATTCACTATGGTATATCCATTGTTTAATTAAATTATTAGAAAATTTAGTACAATTGCGTATTAGATAAAATAGAGAATATCTAAATTTTGAAATATTATTGTAATTTGACTTTAATTTATTTTCCTTTTCTTTCTATATACTATGTAAAGTGTCTTCAAGGGCAACATAAACATTAACTAATTATCTATATACTGTGTGTACATTGTTAAGTATTGGTATAGAGAATTACAATACGTTAAAATTAATATTACTACACCCAGGTATTACTACACTTTATAATTATCAATATTTTTTATAAATACTTATAGGTATTTGAATAGTTATGTAATCTATAATTTCTTCTTCACGGCGAATACTCCTCACGTCGGCGAATTTTCCTAACGGCGAATTTTCTAACGGCGAAAATTCCGACGGCGAGTTTTCCCACGGCGAAAATTCCTAGAACCCAAGTCACCAACCCCCAGGTACAAGTCACCAACCCCCAGGTAGAAGTCACCAACCCCCAGGTACATGTCACCAACCCCCAGGTACAAGTCACCAACCCCCAGGTACAAGTCACCAACCCCCAGGTACAAGTCACCAACCCCCAGGTACAAGTCACCAACCCCCAGGTACAAGTCACCAACCCCCAGGTACAAGTCAATAACCCCCAGGTACCCCAGGTACAAGTCAATAACCCCCAGGTACCCCAGGTACAAGTCACCAACCCCCAGGTACAAGTCACCAACCCCCAGGTACAAGTCATCAACCCCCAGGTACAAGTCACCAACCCCCAGGTACAAGTCATCAACTCCCAGGTACAAGTCACCAACTCCCAGGTACAAGTCACCAACTCCCAGGTACAAGTCAATAACCCCCAGGTACAAGTCACCAACTCCCAGGTACAAGTCACCAACTCCCAGGTACAAGTCACCAACCCCCAGGTACAAGTCACCAACTCCCAGGTACAAGTCACCAACTACCAGGTACAAGTCACCAACTCCCAGGTACAAGTCAATAACCCCCAGGTACAAGTCACCAACTCCCAGGTACAAGTCAATAACCCCCAGGTACCCCAGGTACAAGTCACCAACCCCCAGGTACAAGTCACCAACTCCCAGGTACAAGTCACCAACTCCCAGATTCAAGTCAATAACCCCAGGTACAAGTCAATAACCCCCAGGTACCCCAGGTACAAGTCACCAACCTCTCAATACAAATTCTAGTTTAGTAAATACGTAATAACAAGAACAAAAGATATTTTCGAAAGTACCAACCGATTTAGGATAGAGAATAGTCCGAGATCGTGAGGGTTTAGTGACTGAGTTTTATTTAGTAGGGTTTAGTGAGCAGGGTTCAGAGTTCTAACCCCATACGCTGCATGCGTGTGCAGATCTAGAAGATAAATAATGCAGCTAAGAGTTCACAACACGGGGTAAGCCACGGAAAGATAAACACTACATTGTGACCGGTTGGTGTGATGATAGTCTGAAGGATGAACTCTTACCTTGCTAACATACCTATTTAATGCTGGTGAAGAACACAACTACATTATTGGTGAGAGAAAAAAATATTTGATTGGCTTCGATTACTCTAATCATTGCCACTCATCTTTCCCATTGCCACTCATCTTTCCCATTGCCACTCTTCATCTCCATTGCCACTCTTCATCTCCATTGCCACTCTTCTTCCCCATTGCCACTCTTCTTCCCCATTGCCACTCTTCTTCCCCATTGCCACTCTTCTTCCCCATTGCCACTCTTCTTCCCCATTGCCACTCTTCTTCCCCATTGCCACTCTTCTTCCCCATTGTCACTCTTCTTCCCCATTGCCACTCATCTTCCCCATTGCCACTCATCTTCCCCATTGCCACTCATCTTCCCCATTGCCACTCATCTTCCCCATTGCCACTCATCTTCCCCATTGCCACTCATCTTCCCCATTGCCACTCATCTTCCCCATTGCCAGTCTTCTTCTCCATTGCCACTCTTCTTCCCCATTGCCACTCATCTTCCCCATCCCGACTCACTGCAGGGCCTCTCCCTTTAAGGACTATGGGGCACACCCTCGTGACTAGAAAGTTAACTCCGGGTACAACAAACTCAACCTTTGAGCATTATCAGGACAGTTCACTAGTACAGGCAGACCCCGCTTCTATTACCAAACTCACGACTCACACTTATTTAAATGCTAATAAGAGATACGAGTTATTACATAATTGTATACCCTTAAACATTTCATTTTCTATGAGTTATAATGAAAGAAGAGGGCTCGACTTAGCGTATATTTCAGTGTTTGTAGTCAGAATCAGCTGCCAATGAAAACTCTGTGATTACAGTTCAAAGTAGTGAATGAATTTTGTTTTCGGCTATAAGACTAATTTCTGAACAAATTGGTTCTAATATCATCGTCTGAATAATATTATTGTAGTTACCGTGATATTAACATCAAAGAATGGTCCCCGTTTTCTATGTCTACGTAATGTAACAATTTGGAGACATGTCTCGTAATTATTAATGAAAGCGTGTAATGCCTATATTGATAGTACGATAGGTACTCACTATCACTGATAGTATGATAGGTGTCATCAAGCCAGGTTAGGTTATTTTGTTTTCGTTTCTGGTGAGTAAATATGTTTTTGTTATTGACTGAGTGAGTGGATCCATTGAACATTTAGGGATAGCTTTATTTACGAGGTTATTTGTCGGTAAAATGAGTAAAAAGGAGTACCGTCATGTGATAGAGTGCAACCGTGACATTTTACTGGGATTTACAATAAAAAAATGTTTGTTATATAGTGAACTATAAATTAATCAATTGATTTAGTAGGGGTTTAACGTCAGGTTAGGAACCGAAAGCAATAACAATATAGGTATTCTAACAGGAAGTGGCTCTATGAACCACTTACCGACAGTCAGTAACATTGCTCATGAATACAAAAAAGCTACTGCGTGAATACAGTCTCTAACCAAGGAATGTGACTAACAGAATAAAAGATAGTTTTTAGAGTTTTGAGTGATAATAAACAAATAAGTTAGTAGAAATATATAATGGCCTAGGAAAATCATTTCAAGGTTTAAAATTCTCTCAGATCAGTACAGGTGATATATTGAGTTATAAATGTTTTACCCTATAATTTTCTAATTGAAAGTACACATCACAAGAAAGATATTGATGATCATTAGGTAGAATAGAGGTAATGATATGAGACCTTAAAAGGCTCTACAGCAGAGACCATTGAATAAATCGCAATATAATATTTATTGATAGGGTGATAAACATCAGCTATTTAGCATATCGCATAGACGACAATGATATCGTAACTGACAGACCCCCCCCCCTTTCACCTCATCAATCAGTGCCCCCCCCCCTTTATTACCCTCAGATAAAATCATAATCTTTCACCTCCATAAGAAGAATATACCTTAGATCAACACCTGTTAAGAAACGAATAGAAGCTGTGACACCTTTACTGAAGTTAAAGGGGTCATTTATTATTTATATTCAATGTTCACATAATTGGTACAGACTGAATATATTATCTGTACAAAAGATATATATTTCTCATAGTTTTACAATGAGTTATATTTACAGTTTCTTAAATGATAACCAATGCAAAGAGACAGCGCCATCACACGGACAGCCATTGCATCAATTGACTGTGTGGTCTTTGGATTATTTTATACAATTGGTCTCCATAAGAATTTACTGAAATAATACCGATAATCAAAATAACCAACCAGTTGAGTTAGGTAACTAACATTTCAAACTTACTGGCTTTATATCACCGTATAAGCAAGTTTAATTACAATAAATGAAGCATTGGGTAATACAGATCTAATTATAGAGCCAATGAACCTTCATCTGGGCACTAATGATACACTAGGCAATAGCAACTAGTTGATACTAGGCATGATATGTGGTAGAGTACTAGCAATAGCAACTAGTTGATACTAGGCATGATATGTGGTAGAGTACTAGCAATAGCAACTAGTTGATACTAGGCATGATATGTGGTAGAGTACTAGCAATAGCAACTAGTTAATACTAGGCATGATATGTGGTAGAGTACTAGCAATAGCAACTAGTTAATACTAGGCATGATATGTGGTAAAGTACTAGCAATAACAACTAGTTAATATTAGGCATGATATGTGGTAGAGTACTAGCAATAGCAACTAGTTAATACTAGGCATGATATGTGGTAGAGTACTAGCAATAGCAACTAGTTGATACTAGGCATGATATGTGGTAGAGTACTAGCAATAGCAACTAGTTAATACTAGGCATGATATGTGGTAGAGTACTAGCAATAGCAACTAGTTAATACTAGGCATGATATGTGGTAAAGTACTAGCAATAACAATTAGTTAATATTAGGCATGATATGTGGTAGAGTACTAGCAATAGCAACTAGTTGATACTAGGCATGATATGTGGTAGAGTACTAGCAATAGCAACTAGTTAATACTAGGCATGATATGTGGTAGAGTACTAGCAATAGCAACTAGTTAATACTAGGCATGATATGTGGTAGAGTACTAGCAATAGCAACTAGTTAATACTAGGCATGATATGTGGTAGAGTACTAGCAATAGCAACTAGTTGATACTAGGCATGATATGTGGTAGAGTACTAGCAATAGCAACTAGTTGATACTAGGAATGATATGTGGTAGAGTACTAGCAATAGCAACTAGTTAATACTAGGCATGATATGTAAGGCGAGAGTGATAGATAATGACAAGGGGAGAGTGATAGATAATGACAAGGTGAGAGTGATAGATAATGACAAGGTGAGAGTGATAGATAATGACAAGGTGAGAGTGATAGGTAATGACAAGGTGAATGATAGATAATGACAAGGTGAGAGTGATAGATAATGACAAGGTGAGAGTGATAGATAATGACAAGGTGAGAGTGATAGATAATGACAAGGTGAGAGTGATAGATAATGACAAGGTGAGAGTGATAGATAATGACAAGGTGAATGATAGATAATGACAAGGTGAATGATAGATAATGACAAGGTGAGAGTGATAGATGATGACAAGGTGAATGATAGATAATGACACGGTGAATGATAGATAATGACAAGGTGAATGATAGATAATGACATCATCACAATAAATCATTACAAAGATCATTACCTAAAAAGTAAAATTCGTGACAGAGAAATGAAAATAAACAACACATCCACTTGCAGTGAGATGCTAAAAATACCTCATTCGAAATAAAATAAACATATGTTACATGAATAATTTACTTAATTGTTCTACAGGTTAAATATAATATATAACAAATGATAAGAAAATTTTCAGCAAACTCCAATACGACATTTATAATTATTCAGTTATTTTTATTTTCAAATATTTACTTTTATGTTCACTAATGTTTATAAGGGTGGTAAGTAATATTTTCATACGACATGTAAAGTAATGACATAAAGCAAGCATGGCTACTTACTACATTGATGTTAGTGCTACATCCAGTGGAGATGTTTTCACCGTAAACATACTCATGTCATACTCTCACTCTTAAGACACCCAGTGAAATGGTGTGGTGGGGACAGAGAAAATTAAGTATGGCTACCTCCTAATCTTCTACGGCCCCACCATAACTCTCGTTATGGATACATCAATAATTATTTAATAACCCTAAAAAGATCGAAACCTTGAAAAAAAACAATAATGAAATTGTATGTTCATTATTTCTTATTAGTTTCAATATTTAATACATCGATTAAATCATTTAAATATAGTAAATAAACTTTAAGCAGCTTATATAAAATCTTAAATACTAAATAAAAGGTTAGAAATAACCCCCCCCCCCCTCTCTCCCTCCCCCTCCCTTTCACTCACCCCCATTGACTCCAGAGGTAAACATACCCCCCCCCCCCTCTCTACCACACCTACATATGAACACCTGGTCACAAACACATCGAATATTAAACTACTGGAAAGGAGTTGATAGAGAGAAATAGCATTTGGAAGCAGGGTACGTCTAATATAGTTACTAGTGATGAAAAATAAATGGAAAATATTATATTAGAGTAAGTTACCAGTTATTGTCAGTTCCATAACTTCGATCATATAAGAAAAAGTATATGATAAATATCATTGAAATAGCGTATATACTGTGTAATCATTATATAATTATCTCGTATGATCGAAAATATGGAACAGGACGATAACTCAGAACTTACCCAATACTATAATTCAAAATAATATCTTTGATTAATAGTTAGAGAGAAGTATTGAGTTAAATGGACAAAATAGACACCAATAAATTAGAATGTGGTAAATAGATATAAATAGTTTGATGGTGTGTAACCTGTGTAGTGTACATGACTCATGGAACTGACCTCAAACACTGTGAAAAACACTAGAGTACACAAAATGTGTGAGGCTATGAGTTCTAAAGGGTGAAGTGCCAATTATCGGACAGTAATGCTTCACCGAACAGTTTCAATTGAAATGCGTTTTCTTTTTCAACACCTTGATATAGTGATAAGTAATTAAATTAGACATGATATAGTGATAAATGGATAATTTGTAATAAGTAGGATAAGGTTTATATATCATATGAACAAAGTATATGCATGCATCATTAAGGGTAACCCGTTTTACCGTTTTCGACCGTAAAAAAATATAAACTAATTAAAACAAAAGTTAAGTAATATTTTTTTAGTTACATGATCGAAAATGTGGATCGGCCCAATATTTCGGAGCTAATACCTTTTTACAATCTAATATTTTATAGATATTAGCAATGGGTAATTATCAATATTTTAAATTACCCCCTCCCCAAAAATGACTACCCCAATCAGAACAGAAGTACAGCCATAGAGAAGGCAATTAAAAATGAGATGAGGTCATGGTAAGCTCTACATTATAGTCATTGTCATTTGATTATTTATGTGGCATTCATTAGAGCTCATTATCAATGCTATTAACGAACTGCTTGAACCTTAGAGTCATGCCTAACTAGCACCTATGTAATTTGTCATCAAGTCAATTAAAAAGATGTTGGTTAGTTTAAGACACAGAGAAGGAATGTTAGAGCTATGCACATGTGATTTAACTCATAATTTATTAGTGAATTAAATAAATTCATGTAAAATGAAGAATCCATAAAATAATATAAAGTAATTTTAGATTCTTTTTAAATTTCAACCGTTCTCTACCCTCATTCTCAATGTCACACCTCCAACAGCTATTAAGAACATGTTAAAAAAGGCACTAACCACTAAGTAGGGTTAAATGAAAGTAAAACTGAGTCTTTTTCTCAACAGGTGGGCTGGTCTGGGTCTATTTAGACCTACTCACACTATCATGTAGGTCACACCTATGACTATACCCATTGTAATGTACAAGATACTGCTAGATATACCTAGGCGAAGTTATCAGTTATCGGAACGTTACACATTTTCGATCATGAAAGAAAAAACTTAAAAAAGTAAATATTAATTATATTAGTTGACTTTCATTATAATTGTTATATACGATAATGTGGAACCGTCCAATAACTCAAAACTTACCCTAAACACTATCTTAATAGACAAGATATGCAAATTGACACTGTAAAATAAGGGATAAAAAGCTATCTAAAATACTACATGAATTTCATAATAGGTGGTCCAAGAAAATATATCTTTTGAAGAGTCTAAACCAAGTAAACAAGTTTGTGTAGTGCATATGAAAGTGAAAATATTGAACATTGTAAGTCAACATGACTTTGAAGTAATGGTTTCCATTGACCAACCATTGAGCTTAAAATCTCAAAGGTGAGTTTTATCTAATGGGATAGTACAATATTGACAGAAGATCACATGTGATTTTTAGACTGTTGCAGTGCCTATAGACAGTGTGGATCAGCGTGACATTGGCACATATCTAATGGGGCATTGGCACATATCTAATGGGGTATAAATGCATTGGCACATATCTAATGGGCTATTGGCACATATCTAATGGGGTATAACACCTTAAAGGCATTTGTGCTCACTGTATATAAGGGCTTTTATAGTTACAAATATAGCCTACTTAGAAGTTAGATATGGCCAGAGCTTGTAACTCAACCATCAAAACATTATAAGGTAGCTTTTATCTGGCGACAGGTAGCTTGTAGCTTAACCACCAACACATTGACAGGTAGCTTGTAGCTTAACCACCAGCACATTGACAGGTAGCTTGTAGCTTAACCACCAGCACATTGACAGGTAGCTTGTAGCTTAACCACCAGCACATTGACAGGTAGCTTGTAGCTTAACCACCAGCACATTGACAGGTAGCTTGTAGCTTAACCACCAGCACATTGACAGGTAGCTTGTAGCTTAACCACCAGCACATTGACAGGTAGCTTGTAGCTTAACCACCAGCACATTGACAGGTAGCTTGTAGCTTAACCACCAACACATTGACAGGTAGCTTGTAGCTTAACCACCAGCACATTGACAGGTAGCTTGTAGCTTAACCACCAGCACATTGACAGGTAGCTTGTCAATAGCAATAAATCTAGTCCCTATTGGGTTGATTTGAAAGTAAGAGTGCTAGGTATGCAAGTTGTTGAGTGTAACTTACACAGGTCACTAAAAGTATTGGAGGTGATAAAGTGACTATTTATTGTCACATGTACCAATAGATGTCAAGTGAAGTTAAAATGGTTAGCTTTATGTAAGCCTTGCCTTATGCTAATTATGACCTTTGCCAATAAATTACATTGGATTGTATCATAAGGCTGCAAAAATTATATTCTTTAGTAAAATGAACAATAACCAGAACATTTAAAGATATATAATATACCTTAAATAAGTTATCTCTATTATTTCGAAAAGTAAATAGTGTACTGTATTGAAATAGATTTTATACTCATTATTCTGACCATAGCTTTCCCGATGCCTTTTCCACGATAAGCACGTTAGTATTATAAACTATATATTAGTTCTAAACTCTTTTATTGCATAAACAATTTAATAGAAAAGATAGGTTCAATTATATTCTTTTGTTGGGCTGACCGTACAATGGACCACAGGCTAGATAATGAAAAGGAAAAATACAATGGAAACAATAAGGAACATGATTCAGTGCAACATGAGTGCACAGTGCAACATATGAGTGCACAGTGAAACATATGAGTGCACAGTGAAACATATGAGTGCACAGTGAAACATATGAGTGCACAGTGAAACATACGAGTGCACAGTGAAACATATGAGTGCACAGTGCAACATGTGAGTGCACAGTGAAACATGTGAGTGCACAGTGAAACATATGAGTGCACAGTGAAACATATGAGTGCACAGTGAAACATATGAGTGCACAGTGCAAGATGAGTGCACAGTGCAAGATGAGTGCACAGTGCAAGATGAGTGCACAGTGCAAGATGAGTGCACAGTGAAACATATGAGTGCCAGTGCAATGTGAGTGCACAGTGCAACATACGAGTGCACAGTGCAACATACGAGTGCACAGTGCAACATACGAGTGCACAGTGCAACATACGAGTGCACAGTGCAACATACGAGTGCACAGTGCAACATACGAGTGCACAGTGCAACATACGAGTGCACAGTGCAACATACGAGTGCACAGTGCAACATACGAGTGCACAGTGCAACATACGAGTGCACAGTGCAACATACGAGTGCACAGTGAAACATATGAGTGCACAGTGAATGTGAGTGCACAGTGAAACATATGAGTGCACAGTGAAACATATGAGTGCACAGTGCAAGATGAGTGCACAGTGCAAGATGAGTGCACAGTGCAAGATGAGTGCACAGTGAAACATATGAGTGCCAGTGCAATGTGAGTGCACAGTGCAACATACGAGTGCACAGTGCAACATACGAGTGCACAGTGCAACATACGAGTGCACAGTGCAACATACGAGTGCACAGTGCAACATACGAGTGCACAGTGCAACATACGAGTGCACAGTGCAACATACGAGTGCACAGTGAAACATACGAGTGCACAGTGAATATGAGTGCACAGTGAAACATACGAGTGCACAGTGAATGTGAGTGCACAGTGAAACATACGAGTGCACAGTGCAACATACGAGTGCACAGTGCAATGTGAGTGCACAGTGAAACATATGAGTGCACAGTGCAATGTGAGTGCACAGTGAAACATACGAGTGCACAGTGAAACATATGAGTGCACAGTGCAATGTGAGTGCACAGTGAAACATATGAGTGCACAGTGCAATGTGAGTGCACAGTGAAACATACGAGTGCACAGTGCAATGTGAGTGCACAGTGAAACATATGAGTGCACAGTGCAAGATGAGAGCTCAATTCACTGAACATTCATTTCTCTCTCATTGCCCACATCTGACCTGTTTAAAGTTATTCTCTATCTTTTTTATGCCTCTCTAATTCCCTTACATTATCTCTAATTCCCTTATCTCGACAGGTGTATCTACTGATATCACTAGGCCTACAGTCTAGGCCTAAGAGATAACAGTAAAAAAATAGAGATGCACTGAGAAATATTTACAGGCAAACAAACATGCAAATACTTTGAGAACAAGAACAGATTTTGAACTTTTTTTAACCAGTTAGATAAAAAGTTAAATGTTTATATGCACTAAAAAAGAAATTTAAATCAATTAAATAAGTAATCACAAGTATATTGATAATACTTTCTGAAAGTTGTAACAAAGATTTCAAAATTTAAAGTAGGTATAAAAGTTACAAAATAATAGTTATTATAAGAAGTTAAATAATTATTATACATTTTTTTACATGATCGAAAATGTGGAACAGTACGATAACTGAGAACTTATGCATTAACCGATAAATTAACGATGCGATATTTAAAAATGTACAATACAATATTTTAAAATATCAAAAAACAACTTACAATTAAAAAAAATAAAGAATTCAATTACAAAAATTAAACAAAATTAAAACCCTGTCTGAAATTTAAACTCGGCAGATTGTCTTACGATAAATATAGAATTTTATCGTAAAATAGCAACATTTCAGACTTCATCGTCAGGATTTTTGTAGAGTGTCCGACGAGAGATGACAGACATACAAGTCATTTAAATTCATGATAAATTCTTATTGGATTTTTGTCGAATCATTTAAAGTCTCAATAGATGATCTTAAGTCATCGCTTATAATCACCGATAGAAAAACGATGATTAAAATGTTCAGAATGATAATTATTGAAAAAGTCTACGGATGAAGATTAAATAGAATAATAACCAATGCACTCCTGTACCAATGCACTCCTGTACCAATGCATCCCAATCACTTGGTTCAATTTCACCTGGCTAATAAGTTAAGGTCAGGTAGTTTTTCCCTTAAAGTCTCCACTAGATCATAAGATAACGAAGCCACTCATTATAGTGGCCTATAATGATTTATAGGCTTTAATTGGTCCTTTATATTTATAGATGCTTATTATCCACATAGTTAGTGAAAGATAACTATCGCTAGGATCATTTAGAGAAATAGTATTTGAAAGTTGAAGCAAAAACTAGTTCATATAATAAAAAAGGGAGGGTACACTTTTGGTTAATTAGTTATTTAGAAAAGTTGACATGTGATTAATTGCATGTGTTCTAAAATAGCAGATAGTTTAATAAATTGAGTGTTATAAGATATGCTGAGTCTAGGTAGCAAAATAAGACATTAGTTAAGAAAGATAATATGTGGGTAGGAAATAATCAACAGTCCAACACAATTACTGAGTGGGATAACATCGGAGGGAAAGTTATGGTGGGGACATGGAAGATTAAAGGAGATCGCACTAATCTTCTATGTCCCCACCATAACTTTTTCTCTGGGAGATGACAAGAGATTAATGCAGCTATTATGGATACAAATTAAAATGAAAGCAATAAATAATAACTACTTTATACATATTTTGTATATGATCGAAAATGTGAAACGGTCCGACAACTCGGAACTTATCCTATATAAAAAAATACAATATGATGTATCTAAAAATCGTAGGTCAGATAATAAATAGCTTACATTCCAGGTGTAGCTGTTGATACCAATTAACATTTGTACCGTGATCTCAGGTGTTAAGTAATTAACTCAGGTGAATTCCACAGGTGCGAAAATATGCCAAGCATCCAGAAAATAAGAGCGTTATGTTATTACAGGTAGATGAAGACTATACAGAATATGATGCTAGAAATAGTTATTACCAGTAACATTGTATTAGTAGTCATATTGGTATACATTTTTTTTGTAAGTTTTACTAGTTACGGTAAATCATTTTTTAATTTTTTTAAATAGAAATTTTAAACATGGTTATAGAACTTTTATATAAACAATATTTATACTATTAAAAAACAAGAACAAAGTTTATAAAAAATAATCAGTAGCATTGACTAATTATTATTTAATAGCATAATACATAATTTCCATGAATAAATAAGTTAATTCAGTCTAATATATGCCAATAGTTTGACCCCACATCATAAAGCATACCTGACACATTTACATGCTATTATCATGTCACATCTGAGAGCATTAAGACAGATCTGAGCCATATATGATGGGGTGAACCTTACATCTTAAATATGGACTCACTGGGTATTGACTAGCTAACTGTGAATGGTGATGGTAACCCAAACTGAAACAGTTCAGCAACTCCCTATAAGGTTCTCATGTACCGAAATGAAAGGGTACCAACCTCCCTATAAGGTACAGATGTACCAAAATTGAAGGGTACCAACCTCTGTCTAAAAATCTGTGGGTAAATGTACGTTCCATTGGGTAAATACAGCTGTTGCAATGTAGGTAAATTAACACTGATACCTGAGAATGAAAATACACCTGTGACCTGCAGTATAATTAAAACTTTTTATTTTATTTATCTAGTTAAACCTTTATCACCATTATTTATTTCTATTTATTATTTTACTCATTAACAGCAAAATGTAAAATCTATTGAAACATTGACTACCATTTTCTATCAATTTTTTTAGCAGGATTAAGCAAGATCATTTCATGGAAGTGCGTTAAAATCACCACATTCTTTGTTTCACTACACACAATGTCAACAAAAAGAAAACTCTCTTCAATTGTTTGATATATATAAAGGTCAAGAAAAATCTTCATAAAAACACCCTGAAACATGTAAATAATGATTCAAATAACATGTTTATTGAAACAGTCCCTTGGTTACCTATACAGGGTAACCATGTGAAATCGACAAAAAAAAAGACTCTTTTCAAGAGTATATAACATGACAACTTATTAACTGATTCTAATATTCTATTTAAAAGAAGCAACAATTATAGAATCTTCGGAAGAGAGGGTCTAATTCCCTTCGGTTTACCCCGTAAAGGACAAATATTAGTTGTTTATTCTCAATGGAAGACATCTGCAGGTAGGTTGCCACATTGTTTTTAAGGCTTCAATAGTGCGAGTAGAAGAGTGTACATGATTTATCACCAGGCACTATAATCTGAGGAGATGGTTACTCAATGAACATGTTTGTAGGTCACAAAAAAATATTCGACAAATAACTTGCAATGGGGTAAGATCAGAGTTATTGGACAGTTCTACATGTTCGATTCTTAAAGAAAAAGTATGTAAACAAAAAAATAACTAATTAAAATGTTAAATTACATATTTTTCTTATGTGATCGAAAATGTGAACCAATCGATAACTAAAGACATACCCCAATCGATGTGTCAACATTCAATTACATGATAGTCAATTCAATTAAATGATAATAATGAAAATAGTCATTTAATTGACATTCTAAAGTCGTTTTTTCCAAAGGGAAGATGCACGATAAAATGAATATAAAGTGACAATTAAAGCCATTACCACACGGTATTAAAGCACTGGAATTGTGTAGGTATATTTAGGCGTTACTCAAGTAAATATTATAAATTATTATCTTGAAGTTAATGTTGTGATGTACTATCAGAGAAAATAGTCACTGTGATGATGTACTATCAGAGAAAAGAGTCACTATGATGATGTACTATCAGAGAAAAGAGTCACTGTGATGATGTACTATCAGAGAAAAGAGTCACTGTGATGATGTACTATCAGAGAAAAGAGTCACTGTGATGATGTACTATCAGAGAAAAGAGTCACTGTGATGATGTACTATCAGAGAAAAGAGTCACTGTGATGATGTACTATCAGAGAAAAGAGTCACTGTGATGATGTACTATCAGAGAAAAGAGTCACTGTGATGATGTACTATCAGAGAAAAGAGTCACTGTGATGATGTACTATCAGAGAAAAGAGTCACTGTGATGATGTACTATCAGAGAAAAGAGTCACTGTGATGATGTACTATCAGAGAAAAGAGTCACTGTGATGATGTACTATCAGAGAAAAGAGTCACTGTGATGATGTACTATCAGAGAAAAGAGTCACTGTGATGATGTACTATCAGAGAAAAGAGTCACTGTGATGATGTACTATCAGAGAAAAGAGTCACTGTGATGATGTACTATCAGAGAAAAGAGTCACTGTGATGATGTACTATCAGAGAAAAGAGTCACTGTGATGATGTACTATCAGAGAAAAGAGTCACTGTGATGATGTACTATCAGAGAAAAGAGTCACTGTGATGATGTACTATCAGAGAAAAGAGTCACTGTGATGATGTACTATCAGAGAGAAAGAGTCACTGTGATGATGTACTATCAGAAAAGAGTCACTGTGATGATGTACTATCAGAGAAAAGAGTCACTGTGATGATGTACTATCAGAGAAAAGAGTCACTGTGATGATGTACTATCAGAGAAAGAGTCACTGTGATGATGTACTATCAGAGAAAAGAGTCACTGTGATGATGTACTATCAGAGAAAAGAGTCACTGTGATGATGTACTATCAGAGAAAAGAGTCACTGTGATGATGTACTATCAGAGAAAAGAGTCACTGTGATGATGTACTATCAGAGAAAAGAGTCACTGTGATGATGTACTATCAGAGAAAAGAGTCACTGTGATGATGTACTATCAGAGAAAAGAGTCACTGTGATGTACTATCAGAGAAAAGAGTCACTGTGATGATGTACTATCAGAGAAAAGAGTCACTGTGATGATGTACTATCAGAGAAAAGAGTCACTGTGATGATGTACTATCAGAGAAAAGAGTCACTGTGATGTCCTCAGCGAGCTACACGCATTATGAGGTACTATCAGAGAAAGATCATG